>CM069859.1:228703668-229171168 GCA_036172795.1 Pelodytes ibericus
TGAGCTTTTCTTGCTTTCCCTCCGTGGCTTTTGGTGGTTTTCCTTGAGAGGTTTTCTTTTTCCCTTTCTCCGATGCCCCTTCCCCCACCTTTTCTTTTGGAGTGGCCTGCACTGGTTCTCCCTCTGGTATATTCTTCTCCTTCTTCACCTTTATTTTCTTTACTTTTAATATTTTCCCCTCTTTCTCTGGTTTTACCCCGGCCTCAGTTTTTTTAATTCCTTTCAGCTTCTTCTGCTTTTCACCTTGTTCGATGGGGTCCTGCAGTTCAGCACTGCTCTTTTTTCTCTTGACGCCACGTGTCTGCCCATTGTCTTGCTTTCCCTTTTTAACCCCCTGACACACGCTCTGATGCTTTAGCAGACAGTTCTTGTACAGGAAGCGCTTGGTGCAGTGCAAACACCAGAACACTTTCTCATCCCTGTGGGTTTGCTTGTGCTGAGCCAGAGTCTCCAAGCTGGGGAAGCGTACGTCACACTGGTCACATGTAAATGATGGCTGGCTGCTGTGCTTCTGCTGGTGCCGCTCCAGGTTTGCCTTGTGGATAAAGCTCCGCTCACAGGTGGGACAGGTGTGAGGACGGACGCCCGAGTGCATCCTGCTGTGTACAGTCAGCCTGGCTTTGCTAGGGAAGGTTTTGTCGCAGTCCTGGCACTGGAAGGGGCACTCCCCTGTGTGCACGCGCTGATGGACCTCAAGATGATCCGTCCGGATGAATCGTTTACTACAGAAGGCACACTGAAAGGGTTTGAGCTCGACCGGTAGAGTCTTTGCATGGCTGTAGCGGTGAACGAGCAGGCTGACCTTGTGTCGAAAACTGCTGGGACAGTCAGGGCAGGAGTAAGGTCGGATTCCCATGTGCACTCGTCGGTGCATGTTGAGGTGGTTGATGCCCGTGAAGGACTTGTTACAGTCTGGGCAGCGGTAGGGTCTTGCCTTCACATGAGTGAGGGTATGGACTTTCAAATGCTGTGGTTTCTGGAAACGTTGCGGACAGTGAGTGCAACAGAAAGGTAGCTCGTCAATGTGGCTCTGGCAGTGGGTGGTCAGCAGGTCCTGGCTGCCAAAGGTCTCCGGGCAGACAGAGCATTGGTAGGCCTCTCCAGCTACATGGGGAACTTGACAAAGCTCATCATCAGGCAGGTCTTTTACTACTTTGAGGTTTAAGGATTTTCTCACATATTTGCGTTTTTTGGCTACAACTGTTGTTTTCTTCCACTTAGTGGTATTCTTTTTCCAGGTACGGGATGTTGTGGGCACAAAGTTTACCTGTTCATTGGAATCCGTTAAATCCTCCACTTTGATTGCAGGACCTGGCTGGCCAGTAGAGAGATCATCTAAATGGAATGGTGCACTGCTGTGATCGAGGTTACTGGATTCACCGGACTTTGTCACCTTTTTCTTCCCATTGGGTTTATGTAGCGGCATCAAACCAACCTTCCCTTTCCCAGGTTTTCTAACAAGTCCCTTTACGAAGAGTGGTTTCATCCCTTTGGGCCCCTTTTTGAGTTTAGAAAGGGATGGTGTCTTTGTGCTTTTCATAACCCTGGGTTTCTTGGCTGGTGGAATAAGATCAGAAGCCTTCTCAAGCAAGAGGGGTCTTTTTGATGGTGCAGGGAGCACCACGGATTCCTCCATGCTTTGATCCTTTTCTTGCAGTCTACACAGTCGGCATTTCTTTGAGCGTCGGCCAGCCCGTTTTTTAAGCCGTAGTCGACACCCACAAGATTCGCACAGCACAGAGGTGTGGATCAGCACATGGAGGTGAAGAGACCTGTAAAACTGAAAAAACTTCCCACAGTGTGGACACGCGTGTGGCTTGTCACATGATTCTGCTGGGTTTGCGCTAGAGTCGCTTGTTGTATCTTCTTCTTTGCACAGACTTAGTGCGGAAGTCGAGACTTCATCAACCTCCACCTTGCACGGCTTATGGCAGCTCGGCAGTGGAATCCCTGTGCCCTCTTTCCAGTTTAAGAGCTGACACGAGTTACCACAAACAGAATTTTCCTGACTTCGGAATGTACCAGTGTCTAGAACACCTGCACCACATGTGGTCAACTTTTTACCAGTCCTACGCTCCATGCCATGTTCAGCAGAAGTTTGCTTTCGGTGCCTCTTCAGGAGGATGGTCTTCTCGTCCGGGCTGCGAGATGGGACATCACTCTGTAGCTTCCTCTGCTCTGAACCATTATCGCTGTCTGACTCTTTGAGAGACGTAAAAGGGCCGTACAGCCAAGACTCATCCTCTGTCTTTACAGAAGCTGCACAGTGGGGGACACTGTGAACACTTGTGCTCTGCTGGGTCTCCACTGCGGAGGACAGCCCGTGATCAGCCTTGATGTTTCGAATATGTTGCCGGCAATACAGGCACTTCCTCAGTAACGGCTTCTTACCCCATTGTTTCAGAACATTGCATGTGCAGTGCTGTTCCGGGGCTCCCATATGTTTTCTCATGTGTTTCTCCAGATAAATAGGACGTTTGAAGGTCACGCTGCACTCTGAACATTTGTACACTTTGGGAGCAGTGTCACCAACAGTCTCATTAAGCAGTATGTCGCTGTCTGGGAGGCCAGTGTCCTGAGGCTTCATGCACACAGAGCTGACTTCTTTTTTAGCCCAGTGCCGGGTCTGGTGAAGTTTCATCTTGGCAGGCTTTGCCTTGCTTGAGGAGTCTGTACCCACATCTTGTGACAGATCTGGCTGAGAGGTCAAAGCGCACTCATTGTCTGACTTCTCCTCTTCTGTGCTCTCATGCTGCACAAATCTTTCACCTTTCTTCTTTTGCTTTCTGACCTGCCGAGCACACTCGTGACACCTCCTGGGAATGCGTCGGACTTTATATCTGAACCGGACAGGACGCCCACAGGTCAGGCACCTAGGCAACGTGTGGCACTTCACATGCCCTGCAAGAAGGGCCGGAAGTTGGAAGGCCTTGTCGCACTGGTGACAGCTGTACATCTTCTTAGTGGCAGCGTCCACCTCATCTGCCCGAACCTCTCCGAATTCAGACAGCTGCTCTGAGTCCCTCTCTTCACAGATCTCTTTTGTTCTGGATGGTGAGACTTGAGTTACATTTTCTCCTGCTTCGCTTGGAGAAACCGGTGCCAGTGGGTAATCTGCAGCCTCCACCGTGCTCTTCAGCTCTCCTTTTGGTTTCTTTTGGCGGCACTTGCGACAGACTTGCGAGGAAATTTCTCCCCTGTAACTTCTCAGCTTCTCACCACACAGCAGGCACAGAGATCCTAAACTCACGGTTCTGCCAGGATCATGGGAGATGTGCACCTCATCGGTGGCTTCAGTGGGCTCAGATTTTGGTAGCAGGGATTCCTCCTGACCTACAGATTCGCTAGCATGTAACAGGCAGTGCAGACTCTCTGTAGAAAACTCTTTAACAACAGCAGCTGGGCTGTCACTACCATCTTCATTCTTTGTTGGAGAGTCAGCTCCTGCATCCTGATCATTTGCCAAATTGCTACAGATTCCTGTAGGAAATGGAGGAATCTTAACTTGAGGGTCTTCAACGTTAGAATGAGCAGCTTCTTCCTGGCTCTCTTTATCCCTTAGTAATGAGCCCCCAGACCCATCACTCTCATGCAATGTTAATTCGGAATCACATTCTGGGGGTAGACTGATCTCTTCATTTGTTTCCAAAGAAACTGTGGTTGGCCACTCTTCTCCCTCTTTTTGTTCATCTTTGTTATCACCACTCTCTTCTGGATCTTGGTTTCCCTCTGAGAATGTTTCTGGAACAGACGAACCATTCCCCGAAGACGTGGGAGGATTCAAGTTGTCTTTATCAGCATCTGGCCGGTCTGGTGGTTTCTCTGCTTCTGGAAGGCACAGGTCCATTTCTAGATTGCAAATGGTGATCAGGTCAGTTAGTTTATCACTAGTCTCTGGATTTGAAGAAACCTCCACATTATCAATGATTTGTGACAATGCCATATCAGTGTCCATCGTCTCTAAAGCCGAAACAGGCATAGCTGCTTCTTCTATGATGGCAGGGTCTCCATCTTTGAAAAGTTCAGTAGAATCTATATTGAAATTAGTTTGTTCAGCCCATTTCTCTGACAGAGCATCTGGAGGTGGTGAAGACGAGGACTGTTCGGTCTCACTGATCATTTCTTTGCTTATTTTATGAGGAGAAACCAGCAACGGGCTACAGACTGAATGCGTACCTGGATCCGGTTGAGGACATTCAGATTGAGCAGTCCCGCCCGTAACGTCTGTGATGGAGATGAGGCCAGTGTTCAGCTGTTCTAAGAGATCTTTTTCAGGCTCGTCTGTAGTAGAGACATCACACATCATCAACTGCACATCCGATTCAGCGGAGCAGATATTACCGTCTCTCTCGTGAGTAGGGATGGGACTATTGTCACCTCCAGTTGATGGTTCTCTCTGTTCCATAGAGTAGACATTTCCTTCTTCTGCAGGGATGGCAAGATTACCTTCTGGCTGTGGACTGCACTCTCCTATTCTGCTATTGTCTATTTCATTAACATGACTTTCCCAGTCCTGCTGGGTTTCGGGAATGTTGACATTTTGGTTGATGTTTTCGGTGTGGGAATCTCCATCCATCTCGTTGTCGATATGTTCATGGTCACTTGACTCTGCAGATATATCGGGTAAGTCAATATCTTGCTCTATTTCTTGTGCACTGATGTGGTCACTGGTCTCGGAAGACCCAGGCTGTTGTAATACACTCAAGCCTCCTTCATTGTCCTGCATTTGAAGCTGAATCGTGTCGGTAGCCTCCGCAGCCTGGCACACAGGAAGGGCTCGACAATCCGAATCAGGTTTGGGAAGAGTTTGTGGAGCAGCTGCTTTCTGTGCAGTTTGTGGCAATACGTATGCGTCAAACTCACTCGCGGTTACTTCTGCAGTGACTGCAACCTCATGTGATTTGTCAGTTGTGGGTGAACCTTCGGCTCCTCCAGCAGTTTGATCGTCTTGCTCTTGTACTACTAGCTGCTTGCCTTCACACTGTTCTGTCCATGTAATGCCTGCGCCTGGCTCTTGCAGGGCATTGTTCAAAATATTCTCTCTTTCCAATGGTGCCTCCAGCTTGGAAAGGCTCAATTCCAGATCCCTCATTTTAGTCACCTGGAGGCCCCCAGTCTGATCGGGATTTAATTGTTCTCCCGGTGAGCTGGCTGCTGCTGGTTCAGTCTCACATAGTGCATCTTGTTTGGGCTCATGACCGGGAGTGACAATAAGATTACTATCCACCTTTACTGCTAGATCAGAACTTTGACCACTGAGCCATGGATCTCCATCGGATGAGAAGCTATCCTGGTCTTCAAGGTTCTTGCACAAAGTCTGCCTCAGCAACACATCTGCTTCTTCATTATTATTATTTAACTGGATGCCATTCCTTTCACTTGATGGGCTTATTGCATCTTCTGCAATGCCTTCTATAACCTCAGAAATGCTATTCAGTAAATCATGGTGCAGGAGGCCTGAGGCTGGCATAGCTGCTTCTTTTCCATCTGCCGTTATGTTTGAGGGGTCTATGATGTGTCCACTGGCTTTAACCAGAACATCAACAGGCACAGCATGTTCTACCAGGGAAATCCCACTTGGTTCCGGCTCAGCAGCTGGTGTTTGGATCTCACAGACTTTTTTGTCATGAATCTCATGGATGCTTCTGCTCGGAGCGGTCGTTTGAGTGTCACAGCTGCTAGATGGAGTGTTTACACTGGAGGCTTCGGTGGGGTCAGAACGCGTCAGAATGTTGAGGGAATCCTTACAAACTATTCCCTCTCCTAAGTCGTGAGAAGGCGTTAGTGAGGCTAGAGTCAAGCTGGCTGTATCTGGGGATACAGATGTTATTCCTGGACTAGCCATGGAAGCAGTATCAGAATCAGCACTCTGCAGAGACTCCTCTGTAGGTTTCACTGCCGCAAGGCCCAAAGTGTTTTCAGACGAGTCCCCATTCTGATAAACCTTGCGATCGCCTGTATAAGTCGGAAAATCAGTGGGGTTGTCCTCATTAGACAGCTGGGGTGTTGTGTCTGTTTCATTGGCCTGAGGAGCTGCTGGACCAGATGAATCACACAACACATTTTGCTCTCTTTCATCTTGGTTATGACTTGGACTGTTTGATAGGGCGGTGGTCCTGATCTCCACTTTCTGGTCACGATGCTCCGCGTTTCCTGTGCTTTTCCCCTGCACGGATCCACTGTTGGCATAAGTGTTGAAAACGTCTGTCAATAACTCTACAGAGTTTCCAAACGCGTCAATCAGGTGAACTGTAGTGTCAGAAAACTTTGATATGCGGAAGGTTAATAGATTCTGCTTTTCAGATTCCTGGTTCTGCTGGTAGGATTGTGGGGGCCTACCACGGGTGAGCCTGGTGACACATTCTGTGGGGGTGATTATGTGGCACCCTGGTCTCTCCCTTTTGAATTGCACTAGGGAGCTGGTTGGTAGGTCATACTTAGCCGGGGCGGCCTTCACATGCACTTTATCCGGCATAACAGGGATTATTGCTTTAGAGCTCCTTGTAGAGATCATACGACTGGCAGTGGGCTTCACAAATGTGGTAGAAATCTGGCTGCGTGGAACTCCATCCTCGTGACTTCTCTCGTGCATCTGTAGGAAGACTTCATGATGGAAGCCCCGCCCGCAGTGCGAGCACATGAAGGGTTTCTTTGTCACATGGGTCTGCCGGTGAGAGTCAAGCCGGCTCTTACTGTCAAAGGTTTCATTGCATACGATGCATAGATACTCCCCACTGTCATTTGGACAGTCCACAGAGGCAGTGTGCAGTAGCTTAGGAGAGTCCACTGAAGAAGGTCCATGGGGATCTGCAACATATCTCCTGGACGATCGAGTGCTTCTCTCTGTGTTCTGCATTGTTCATGGCAAGTTTATCTTACAACACTGTGCAAAAAGAAAAAGAAATATGAGTCCATCCTTTTGTACAAAACATAACAAACCATTTCACTAACCCACCCCAAAATCAAAAGGATTATAGATAAATAGATTAGTTGTTACAATTCATTTAGATGCCAACAAGACAGGGACTTGGATCGATGCTCTGCACCGGTTTGATCTACACCTGAACACAGAGAGGCCAATTTATAAACATGGCGAGTAGACGGATCACGCCAAAGACTGCTGCTATCTGCATCTCTGAAGAAACAGATTCCCAGCATTAAAGGGCCATTGAACAGATACCACCGGCAGCCATATTGACGAACACAGGAGCCGGATTAATTAAATCATATTAAAGCCTTAACGATGCTGTACGTCATTTTGTTTTTCGCCCCAGACAGCACAATGTCTTGGACCAACCCTACGCACACCCATCCCACTCTAGAATACATTCCAATATGGTATGACATTACTGTTCAAATGTAACCCCTTAGTGACACAACCATTTTTAAATTGTTGTGTGCTTCATGACAATGGCTGTTTTAACATTTCTGCAGTGTTTGTGTTTAGCTGTAATTTTCCTCCTTGGCATTTAATGAACCCACACATTATATACTGTTTTTATTGCCATCTCCTTGATAAAGGCGTTTTGACCCTCCTGTCTTACTCCCTTTTTGCCTTATGTATACTTTTGAACCTTTGGGTATTTTTTTGTATTTTGTGGTTTGCTTTATTTCTTGTAAGTATATTTTGGCTGTATAGTCTTTTGTGTACTTTTTGTATATTTATAACATATATGACACTTTATTAAAGATACTTTTGTATTATACCCTTGTTAAGTGCATTGGTTTTAATTTCTGTGTGCTCCCTCTATTTCTGCAGATCAATATTAAACCAATAATGATGTGACCACTTTGGATCAGCCTCCCTCTCTTACATTTTTGTGAGTGAAAGAGACAGATCAGTATTAGTGATATAAAATAACATTTTATAAAATTGTCAGGTTTTAGGAAAGCCATTTCTTGTGCATTAACCCCTTCCCTGCCATTCATGGATTTAGTACAGATATAAGTGTTACAATGTCACTATCACTGATTTTGTAATAGCTTTGTACTACTTATAGTTCTGGCCCTGTAACTTGAATTAAAAAAAAAAAGCACATAAACATAAAAGCATGGGCTATTTCTGAACTTAGGACAAATATTTAGAAACTATTTAGCAGTGTTTTTTGTTGTCTCTTGTAAATAAGTATACGATTTTTCAAATAATAGTTAGATTTTTTTTTCTTCAGTTTTTTGCCATATTTTATTTTCTTTTTAGATCAAATTATATGGTATTATCAAAATAATGGTATCAAAAGAAAGCCCTTCTTACGACGATAAAAACGATATATAGTTTGTGCGGGTACGCTAAATGAGACAGAAATAAATTACAGCAAAACACAAACACCTCAAAAATGTTAAAAGAGCCCATGTCACCAAGCGTCGGACAAGCCAAAAAGTCATGTCACTAAGGGGTTAAATTATCTATAATATTGAAAAGTGTCTATTTCTAATTAATGGGCTGGTAATTAGGACTCTTTATATCTCATTAGTATAATCATACCATGCTAGAGGAGGCACGTCGGGCACATCTGCATTTTAAACACGGGACAGAGGGAGCGCGTTGGGCACACCTGCATATTAAACATAGGACCACCAGATCGACCCACCCCCCAGACGACCACAAACCCACCCCTCCCCCTTCCTGGCATCCCCACCAGACCCCCCCATTCCTGGCATCCTCACCATAAGCCCCCCCCCTCCCCATTTCCTGGCATCCCCACCAGACCCCCCCCATTTCTGGCATCCTCACCATAAGCCCCCCCCCCCACCCCATTTCCTGGCATCCTCACCATAAGCCCCCCCCCCACCCCATTTCCTGGCATCCTCACCATAAGCCCCCCCCCCACCCCATTTCCTGGCATCCTCACCATAAGCCCCCCCCCACCCCATTTCCTGGCATCCTCACCATAAGCCCCCCCCCCCACACCATTTCCTGGCATCCTCACCATAAGCCCCCCCCCCCACCATTTCCTGGCATCCCCACCAGACCCCCCCCCCCATTTCTGGCATCCTCACCATAAGCCCCCCCCCCATTTCCTGGCATCCCCACCAGACCCCCCCCCCTTTCTGGCATCCTCACCATAAGCCCCCCCCCCCTTCCTGGCATCCTCACCATAAGCCCCCCCCCCTTCCTGGCATCCTCACCATAAGCCCCCCCCCCTTCCTGGCATCCTCACCATAAGCCGCCCCCCCCCATTTCCTGGCATCCCCACCAGACCCCCCCCCCTTCCTGGCATCCTCACCATAAGCCCCCCCCCCTTCCTGGCATCCTCACCATAAGCCCCCCCCCTTCCTGGCATCCTCACCATAACCCCCCCCCCCTTCCTGGCATCCTCACCATAAGCCCCCCCCCCCCCCCATTTCCTGGCATCCTCACCATAAGCCCCCCCCCTTCCTGGCATCCTCACCATAAGCCCCCCCCCCCCCCCCCATTTCCTGGCATCCTCACCATAAGCCCCCCCCCTTCCTGGCATCCTCACCATAAGCCCCCCCCCCTTCCTGGCATCCTCACCATAAGCCCCCCCCCCTTCCTGGCATCCTCACCATAAGCCCCCCCCCCCTTCCTGGCATCCTCACCATAAGCCCCCCCCCCCTTCCTGGCATCCTCACCATAAGCCCCCCCCCCCTTCCTGGCATCCTCACCATAAGCCGCCCCCCCCCCATTTCCTGGCATCCCCACCAGACCCCCCCCCCTTCCTGGCATCCTCACCATAAGCCCCCCCCCCCTTCCTGGCATCCTCACCATAAGCCCCCCCCCCCCCTTCCTGGCATCCTCACCATAAGCCCCCCCCCCCCCTTCCTGGCATCCTCACCATAAGCCCCCCCCCCCCCTTCCTGGCATCCTCACCATAAGCCCCCCCCCCCCTTCCTGGCATCCTCACCATAACCCCCCCCCCCCCTTCCTGGCATCCTCACCATAACCCCCCCCCCCCTTCCTGGCATCCTCACCATAAGCCCCCCCCCCCCCCATTTCCTGGCATCCTCACCATAAGCCCCCCCCCCTTCCTGGCATCCTCACCATAAGCCCCCCCCCTTCCTGGCATCCTCACCATAACCCCCCCCCCCTTCCTGGCATCCTCACCATAAGCCCCCCCATTTCCTGGCATCCTCACCATAAGCCCCCCCCCTTCCTGGCATCCTCACCATAAGCCCCCCCCCCCCCCCATTTCCTGGCATCCTCACCATAAGCCCCCCCCCCTTCCTGGCATCCTCACCATAAGCCCCCCCCCCTTCCTGGCATCCTCACCATAAGCCCCCCCCCCTTCCTGGCATCCTCACCATAAGCCCCCCCCCCCTTCCTGGCATCCTCACCATAAGCCCCCCCCCCCTTCCTGGCATCCTCACCATAAGCCCCCCCCCCCCTTCCTGGCATCCTCACCATAAGCCCCCCCCCCCTTCCTGGCATCCTCACCATAAGCCGCCCCCCCCCCATTTCCTGGCATCCCCACCAGACCCCCCCCCCTTCCTGGCATCCTCACCATAAGCCCCCCCCCCTGCCTGGCATCCTCACCATAAGCCCCCCCCCCCCCTTCCTGGCATCCTCACCATAAGCCCCCCCCCCCCCTTCCTGGCATCCTCACCATAAGCCCCCCCCCCCCCTTCCTGGCATCCTCACCATAAGCCCCCCCCCCCCTTCCTGGCATCCTCACCATAACCCCCCCCCCCCCCTTCCTGGCATCCTCACCATAACCCCCCCCCCCCCCCTTCCTGGCATCCTCACCATAAGCCCCCCCCCCCCCCCCATTTCCTGGCATCCTCACCATAAGCCCCCCCCCCTTCCTGGCATCCTCACCATAAGCCCCCCCCCCTTCCTGGCATCCTCACCATAAGCCCCCCCCCCTTCCTGGCATCCTCACCATAAGCCCCCCCCCCCAGCCCCATTTCCTGGCATCCCCACCAGACCCCCGACATCCTATCCCCACCTCTAATCTTCACCAGCCCCCCCCCCCGGATCCTCACACCCGTTACACCAACACAGACTCCCCCCCCCCGTTGCACGGCCGGCCCCGGTATCTCCCGTTAACACTCACCCTGTGATCCTGGCAGACGGATACAGAACAACATAAAACAGGAAGTGATGTCACGTCGCAGCCAGTCCGGGCGGAAGTCTTGTACACCACGTGAGGGACGTAACGTAACCGTCTATGCGTCAGTTAGGGGCGGGGCTTCGTAATGCGCGCTGCCTTCTGGGATCGATCCCGGCTTCCAGGCCAGATATGGGGGTAAATGTGAGCGACCCCTGGGAGGAATGAGTCTGTGTAACGTGACATGAATAGAGTGACCCCCGGGGGTGAACCATATAATAATAATAATAATAATAATATATCCTATAATAATAATAATATATCCTATAATAATAATAATATATCCTATAATAATAATAATAATAATATATCCTATAATAATAATAATATATCCTATAATAATAATAATATATCCTATAATAATAATAATAATAATATATCCTATAATAATAATAATATATCCTATAATAATAATAATAATATATCCTATAATAATAATAATATATCCTATAATAATAATAATAATATATCCTATAATAATAATAATAATAATAATATATCCTATAATAATAATAATATATCCTATAATAATAATAATAATATATCCTATAATAATAATAATAATAATAATATATCCTATAATAATAATAATATATCCTATAATAATAATAATAATATATCCTATAATAATAATAATAATAATAATAATAATAATAATAATAATATATCCTATAATAATAATAATAATATATCCTATAATAATAATAATAATAATATATCCTATAATAATAATAATAATAATAATATATCCTATAATAATAATAATAATAATATATCCTATAATAATAATAATAATAATATATCCTATAATAATAATAATAATATATCCTATAATAATAATAATAATAATAATATATCCTATAATAATAATAATAATATATCCTATAATAATAATAATATATCCTATAATAATAATAATATATCCTATAATAATAATAATAATATATCCTATAATAATAATAATAATAATAATAATAATATATCCTATAATAATAATAATAATATATCCTATAATAATAATAATAATAATAATATATCCTATAATAATAATAATAATATATCCTATAATAATAATAATAATAATAATAATATATCCTATAATAATAATAATAATATATCTAATAATAATAATAATAATAATATATCCTATAATAATAATAATATATCCTATAATAATAATAATAATATATCCTATAATAATAATAATAATAATAATAATATATCCTATAATAATAATAATAATAATATATCCTATAATAATAATAATAATAATAATATATCCTATAATAATAATAATAATAATATATCCTATAATAATAATAATAATAATAATATATCCTATAATAATAATAATATATCCTATAATAATAATAATATATCCTATAATAATAATAATAATAATATATCCTATAATAATAATAATAATATATCCTATAATAATAATAATAATAATAATATATCCTATAATAATAATAATATATCCTATAATAATAATAATAATATATCCTATAATAATAATAATAATAATATATCCTATAATAATAATAATAATAATAATATATCCTATAATAATAATATATCCTATAATAATAATAATAATATATCCTATAATAATAATAATAATATATCCTATAATAATAATAATAATAATAATATATCCTATAATAATAATATATCCTATAATAATAATAATATATCCTATAATAATAATAATAATAATAATATATCCTATAATAATAATAATATATCCTATAATAATAATAATAATATATCCTATAATAATAATAATAATAATAATATATCCTATAATAATAATAATATATCCTATAATAATAATAATAATATATCCTATAATAATAATAATAATAATATATCCTATAATAATAATATATCCTATAATAATAATAATAATAATATATCCTATAATAATAATATATCCTATAATAATAATAATAATATATCCTATAATAATAATATATCCTATAATAATAATAATAATAATAATAATATATCCTATAATAATAATAATAATATATCCTATAATAATAATAATAATAATAATATATCCTATAATAATAATAATATATCCTATAATAATAATATATCCTATAATAATAATAATAATATATCCTATAATAATAATAATAATATATCCTATAATAATAATAATAATAATAATAATATATCCTATAATAATAATATATCCTATTATAATAATATATCTAATAATATATACTATAATAATAATATATCCTAAAATAATAATATATCTAATAATATATACTATTATTATTATTTTTTCTGTATCTCCTTTATTAATGTATCCTATATCTCCTGTAATAATATCTCATGTAATATCTTCTGTAATAACAATATATCCTATAGTATCTCCTATAATATATCTCCTGTAATATATAATGTAATAATTATAATATCTCCTGTAATAGTAATGTATTATATAATATCTTTTAGATTATCTTTGAAACTTGAACATTTAAACCAATCCATAAGCATGGAGGAGATTTCCCAAACAATAAAGAACTTATAAAATGGAAAGGCTCCAGGACCCAATGGGTATACTGCCCATTTTTAGAAGCTTTTCCAACCTATTATAACCCTTATGTTATGTAACTTTTTTCTTGAGATCAGAGGATCCAAAAAAATCTCTCCAGGGCTATTAAGGGCTCCGATTTCATACTTATTATATTCATGCTTCTTTTATGTTGAACGAGACCAGCTTTGGGAGGTTAAACATGGATAACAAAGTTATAAAGCAAGTCTTTCCCTCTATTGGTACTATTAAAAATCAGTTATATATTAAAAACTGTATCTCTAAAGAAACCTCTCTTTCTACTTTTAGATTTATGACCCAGGACCTTAATCGGAGACGTTGGTCTAAACTGGGTAATCTAAAAGTGTCTGATATAATTAACGGATCCGGGCTCTGTTCCTTCTCCCAACTACAAATGAAATTCGGTCTTCCCACCTCTGAAACCTTTGTGTGTATATATATATGACCTATTAGGGAAATTTACTATCATAGAAGATGGCCCCCTGGAGAAATGATAGCACAGCTCCCTTAAATTAACTATGTATAAATACTGCACAGATGCTATTTGGTTCCTACAAAGCTGTGTACGTTTCAGATTTCAACTTCACAGGGAAACTTAAGGGAAACGTCTTATCTCTTGCGCCAGAGCTGGGGTTGGATATTGGTGGTCTTTCTTCAGCAAAATTCCTTTTCCACCTAGATTTCCCGAAGCTTTCTAAGCCACAAATGATATTATTAATACATATTCTAATGGCTACAAAGCTCTGCCTTTCGAGACACTGGAGAAAGACCACAATACCCAATTTAACCAACATTAAGACCCAAATAAATGATCAGGTTACTATGGAAAAGGCGGGTCTTTTATGTTAATGCAAATCTGTCCGAATACACTGAGATATGGGAAAACTGGCATGCCCTCTCATCGGGAACTCAATAGGGCTTGATTCCCGGGAATTGACACAATCTCTGCCCCTCCTACCTATAATAATATATCCTATATCTCCTGTAATAATATCGCAATAATATATATTTTAAAAATATCCTCTAATGGCAGTGTCTCCTGTAGTAATTCCTATAATAGTATTATCTACTATATCTCCTGTAATAACAATATTGCCTATATCTCTTATAATAATATCTCATGTAATATCAATATCTCCTGTACTTATATCTCCTGTAATAATAATATCTCCTATAACTCGTGTGATATTTCCTGTATTGATATCTCCTGTAATATCTAATATATTATTATTACAGGAGATATTATTACATCATATATTGCTAAGGAATTTGAATTGAATACTTAGGTGTTTGTCATTGGTTCTAATTAGCATAGGCCCACTCAGGTGTTAAACCTTCCTTGGTGCTTGTAGGTGTGTGCTGTGGGTGTATATAAGGCATAGTGGAAATTAGCTTGGCTAATTTAATAGCTTGGCTGCTCTTCTAAGAGCTGCTTTTCAAATAGTATATTTTAGAGATACTCTGGAGGTAGTCTGAAGTATACAAGAGGTAAGCAAAACTAAAAGATCTTTTTGATTTTGGTTTACTGTGATAATTGTTCTGCATTTGTTTCACATTCCATTTTTTGGAGGTTTGGAGGCTGTCTAATCTGTAGACAGTTCTCAGGATTGCAGCAGGAGATTGCATTTTTAAAGTCCGAGATTTGTAATTTATCTGTAAAACTCGGGCTGAGACTGTTGCGAAGTCACTGCCACAGAGGCCATTGCCACAGAGGCTTCCTAGGAATGGCAGGTGGGTTACTGTTGGATCTGGTAGGCTTAGAGTTGTGGATAAAAGGCATGTCCCGCAGTCTGTGGCTGTCCAGAATTCATTTTCAGCACTTTCAGAGTGCAGTGGTGTTGTGGAGGCAGGCTCAGACACAGAGTTTGAGGAACCACTCTCTTATGTGACTAAGGTGTGCAAGGAGAAGGTGAGGCCTGATAGAAAGCAGTTGTTGTTGGGCGATTCTATCATAAGAGGTGCGGAGTTGGACAGTATTGGCTTAGTGAGATGTCTTCCTGGAGCTACTGCTCGCAGAGACAGGAGGCGTATTTCTAATATTGTTAAGCAAGCAAATCAGGAAGGAGAATTGGATGTACTGGTTCATCTAGGGACAAATGATTTGGCTTGCAATGAGGTTTCAGAGGTGAAGGAAGCTTTTCGTGTTCTTGCCAATGATATACGGCAGGTTGTGTCCACACTGTCCTTTTCTGAAGTTATGCCTGTGCATAACATTCACAATGATAGACGGATGCGTATTAGGGACTTCAACTTGTGGCTTGGGGAATGGTGTCGGGAGCAAGGATTTGGCTTTGTTTCTCATGGAAGTTCACTATGGGATAGAAAGGAACTGTACAAAAAAGATGGTTTGCATCTTTCTCAAAAGGGAACGAATGTTCTCAGTGAGCAGTTCAGAGGTTTTTAAACTAAAAGAGGGGGGGAAATGGCGATAAAACATCAATCCAATTGCCCCCCAAAACAGGGACAGAAGGTACCTGTAGTCAGTGTGCTGAAAAATGATAAGCTTAGGGTCATGTCTACAAATGCTCGCAGTTTAGGGAATAAACCAGGGTACTCTTTATATATATCAATACCAGGGTACTCTTTATACATATCAATACCAGGGTACTCTTTATACATATCAATACCAGGGTACTCTTTATATAGAAAAGACAGAGAAGGTAAAAAAGGGGGAGGGGTGGCCCTGTATGTGAGGGATAGCTTAAAATGTAACGTAATACAAGTTAGTGAGGCGAACATAGAGTCAGTTTGGGTTACATTAGAATTTGGTAATCATATGGTAACTCGGGTAGGTGGGATTTATAGGCCCCCTGGACAAATAGAGGAGTTAGATAATCTACTAGTTGAGGAAATAGGTAAAATGACAATGAAGGGAGAAGTGATCATCATGGGTGACTTTAATCTTCCTGATGTGAACTGGAAATACAAAACAGCTACTTGCGCCAGGAGTACGCATATCCTAAACTCCCTACTGGGATTATCTCTAAAACAAGTAGTGGAGGAGCCAACTGGAAAGCAGGCCATACTAGACTTAGTGTTCACAAACGGAGATTTGTTATCAGATATTACTGTAGGAGAAAGTTTAGGATCTAGTGATCACCAGACAGTGTGGTTTAATATAAGAACAGTGACGCAGTCACACCACACAAAAACAAAAGGTTTAGATTTTAGAAAAACAGACTTTTCTAAAATTAGATTAGGTGTGAAGGAGTCATTATCAGACTGGAGCAATTTAAATGGAGTCCAGGAGAAATGGGATTATCTAAAAGTTGCACTACTGAAGGCAACAGAAAATTGCATAAGGCTTGTCAGTAAGAGCAAAAAATTGAAGAAACCACTGTGGTACTCTGCAGAGGTGGCTAAAATAGTAAAAAATAAAAAAAAAGCTAGCATTTAGTAATTATAAAAATACTCAGAGTGAGGAAGATAGAAAGATCTATAAGAGTAGGCAGAAAGAGGCAAAGCAAGCTATAAGAGCTTCCAAAGCACACACAGAAGAGACTATAACCCAGTCAGTGAAAAAGGGGGATAAAACATTTTTTAGATACATAAATGATAAAAGGAAAGTAAAACAAGGATTAGTTAGATTAAAAACAAAAGAAGGATGCTATGTAGAAGAGGATAAAGGCTTAGCAGACTGCCTTAATGAATATTTTTGTTCAGTTTTTACAAATGAAAATGAGGGTAAGGGACCTCATTTAGGGAAAAAGACTAATGAGTCATTTGATGCATGTAAGTTTACAGAGGAAGAGGTTTTACTTCAGCTGTCTAAAGTAAAGACATATAAGTCGATGGGACCTGATGGGATACATCCAAAGTTATTAAAAGAACTTAGTGGTGTACTAGCAAAACCGTTAACAGATTTATTTAACCAATCATTGTTAACGAGAGTAGTCCCAGAAGATTGGAAATTAGCTAATGTTGTGCCCATTCACAAGAAAGGTAGTAGGGAGGAGGCGGGCAACTATAGACCAGTAAGTCTTACTTCAGTAGTGGGGAAAATAATGGAAACCTTGTTAAAGAATAGGATTGTTGAACATCTAAAGTCGCTTGGATTTCAAGATCAGAGACAGCATGGGTTTACTTCAGGGAGATCATGCCAAACTAATCTTATTGATTTTTTTGATTGGGTGACTAAAATAATAGATCAGGGTGGTGCAGTAGACATTGCTTACCTAGATTTCAGTAAGGCTTTTGACACTGTCGCACATAGAAGGCTTATCAATAAACTGAAATCTTTGAGTTTGGATTTCAATATTGTTGAATGGATTAGACATTGGCTGGGTGACAGGCAACAGAGGGTTGTAGTCAATGGGGTATATTCGATGCAAGGCCTTGTTACTAGTGGGGTACCTCAGGGATCTGTACTTGGACCCATTCTCTTTAATATTTTTATTAGCGATATTGCAGAAGGTCTTGTTGGCAAAGTATGTCTTTTTGCTGATGATACAAAGATTTGCAGCAGGGTTGATATTCATGGAGGGATAAGCCAAATGGCAAATGATTTAGCTAAACCAGAAAAATGGTCAGAGCAGTGACAACTGGCATTTAATGTGGACAAGTGCAAGATTATGCACCTTGGGCGTAAAAACCCAAAAGCAGAATATAGACTATTTGGTACAGTCCTAACCTCAACATCTGGGGAAAGTGATTTAGGAGTAATAATTTCAGAGGACTTGAAGGTAGGTAGGCAATGCAATAGAGCAGCAGGAAATGCTAGCAGAATGCTTGGTTGCATAGGGAGAGGTATTAGCAGTAGGAAGAGAGAAGTGCTCATGCCATTGTACAGAGCACTGGTGAGACCTCACTTGGAGTATTGTACGCAGTACTGGTGAGACCTCACTTAGAGTATTGTACAGAGCGCTGGTGAGACCTCACTTGGAGTATTGTACAGAGCGCTGGTGAGACCTCACTTGGAGTATTGTACAGAGCGCTGGTGAGACCTCACTTGGAGTATTGTACAGAGCGCTGGTGAGACCTCACTTGGTGTATTGTACAGAGCGCTGGTGAGACCTCACTTGGTGTATTGTACAGAGCGCTGGTGAGACCTCACTTGGAGTATTGTACAGAGCGCTGGTGAGACCTCACTTGGTGTATTGTACAGAGCGCTGGTGAGACCTCACTTGGAGTATTGTACAGAGCACTGGTGAGACCTCACTTGGAGTATTGTACAGAGCGCTGGTGAGACCTCACTTGGAGTATTGTACAGAGCGCTGGTGAGACCTCACTTGGAGTATTGTACGCAGTACTGGAGACCGTATATCCAGAAGTATATTGATACTTTGGAGAGAGTTCAGAGAAGGGCTACTAAACTGGTTCATGGGTTGAAGGATAAAACTAACCAGGAAAGGTTAAAGCATCTTAACATGTATAGCTTGGAGGAAAGACGTAACAGGGGGGATATGATAGAAACATTTAAATACATTAGGGGAATCAACACAGTAAAGGAAGAGAGTATATTTAAAGAAGAAAAACTAGCACAACTGGAGGACATAGTCTTAAATTAGAGGGGCAACGATTTAAAAGTAATATCAGGAAGTATTACTTTACTGAGAGGGTAGTGGATGTATGGAATAGCCTGCCAGCAGAAGTGGTAGAGGTAAACACAGTCAAGGATTTTAAGCATGCGTGGGATAGACACAAGGCTATCCTAGCTATAAGATACAAAACACAGGAGGGCTGCTCCCAATCGCGGCAGAGGAGTCCCAGATGCCAGCAAGAAACACCAGGACCAGGTAAGTGTCCAGTTAAAATGTAATTTATTGAGTACAAAATAATTCCAAAGAAAATGGTTAGGAGCTGGGTATGATGTGAGGATCACCCGGTGAGGGAAAAATCTATGACAAGGCTTGTCATCATACCCAGCTCCTAACCATTTTCTTTGGAATTATTTTGTACTCAATAAATTACATTTTAACTGGACACTTACCTGGTCCTGGTGTTTCTTTCCGGCATCTGGGACTCCTCTGCCGCGATTGGGAGCAGCACTCCTGTGTTTTGTATCCTGTATTCGGCTGGAGCGCTGAGAGGAGTAACCCACACCGGCATCCGACTGCATTTTTTGCTACTTGCTTCAAACCTTCTATCCTAGCTATAAGACCGGGAATGGGGGACTAATAAAAGTACTCAAAAAAAAAATTGGGCAGACTAGATGGACCGAATGGTTCTTATCTGCCGACACATACAGAGGGACCAATGCAAATTTCAGAAATTATTTTTATAGATATCAACATGACTGACCAGGATACTGACAGTATGGACATTGGTGATGTAGAACGACACAACTTCACAGCACTTGCAAGAGTTTTAAGCGAATTAGCCGGAAGTTCAGAAAGATTTAGGGTATATCGGAAGCCAAATTTTGAGCAACGTATGCCCCAATGTGATCCTAAATAACCTTAAATTTCAACCTCCATTGCCAAATTCACATGAATGCTTTAAAAACTGAAAGCACACCGAACGAGAAGCAGCAACAAGAATCTAAATCCCGGGAGATAAATCTAGTTACAATTAAGAAAACCCCCCATCAAAATTAGGCTTAGGGTTAAGTTAGTACTAGGGTTAGATTTAATGGCCTACTCAATATGTGCTGGGCTTCAGGGCCGAAGTGGAGCATTGGAAGTCCGGTATGATAGCATTGCAAGTTAGCCATCAAGGCCGATCACACACAAACCTGGCGAAATCGAAAGGACCCGAAATATGCCCAAACTGAAAAGTACCTCTATCATCACTATATACTTCTCTGGGATGATAGAGCTCATTTAGAAAGGAATTCAGCTATTATGGACATAGCCAAATTCCTTTTGAAATTAAAACATTAAAATAAAATGAAATGCGAGTAGCCCTGACCCCCTTTAAAACCAGGGCTGAGAGACACCCTAATGGCCCCAGTCCCCATAAAATCATTCCCACTCAAGGTTTGGGCAAAAGAACCGCTGTCAGCCAATAAGAAGCCTTCAATCCTGATGGCGAAGCAGGGAATGAAGCCCCTGTGCATTTTGTAGGATGCTGGGAGCACTTGCCCAGCTCTGTTTTTAATAGGTGGATATGTGTCATGGGTGGGTGGGGGACAATATTGGTTGCTCCCTGGCATTTTTAATAGAGGGGATGGGTTTGTGCTACTTGCCCTGACCCCCATGTAATTCTGGGGGTCCCACTGGGGCCAATTCTTTTCTTATTGTAATATTTCATTTCGTATGGAATAAGGCTTGTCCATAACAGCCAAATTTGTGCCATTGAAGTCTATGGGGATGATAGAGGCTATTTCCGGTTCAGTGTATTTCGGTCTACTTTCGGTTTATAATGGCCAAATTTAGAGGCTATTCGGAGTCAGACTGGGGGCATATTATGTAGCTCAAATTCTGCTTCCGATAGGACCCAAAATATTGCTGAACTTTGGGGGCAAACTTCGGTATACAGTGTGTAGACCTGCTATGTTTCTACGACGTTAAACTTGCAGCTGTCTGAGAATTGTAGAAAACATGGCCAAAAAAGCCCAAAATACTGCTCCTCGGCGGTCTGTCTTTCTGCCGCTACATGGAAACCTTCCCATGGAGACCTGGGCCTAAGTGGGTCCAGATCTCCCTTCTGACGGGGAGTTCCGCCATATTCCCCCTCTCTAGCTGTGGACACACACACAATTCCAGATCTATCCTCGCACTAGGAACAGACAAAGCGCAGACATGGCTGTTTGTATAATTTTTATAGAATCAGTTTGAGGTGAGAAGGATTCAGGGTCTGGAGATTTCAGCGATTATGATCTTGTCCTCATCCATTCCATATGACGAAGCCTCCCTACTGGAGGGCAGAATTCCCCTCCTTGCATGGCACTTCCTGATCATTTTGTTTCTCATGGTTTACCCCAGATGAAAAGATGGCGACCAGCTACAGCCATTGAACAATCAAATAAGGGCAAAGGAGATGGAGAGATTTGTGCTGTGTAATCTGGATCAGGAGCTTGCTGTTCAGTCATTGCTCCTTGCATGATTAGCACATGGAACGAGTCAGCAAACAGCTCAGCGACTGTCTTCTTCCTCCTCGTCAGAAACATCCTCGCTGGGGATCACACGGACATTGTTGGCTCTGACATAAACAATGGAGACGCAGGAGGACATCAGGGCAGACACTCCCTCCTCGGTCACCCCCGAACCATCGAGGTTCAACTGTACTATAGAACCCTTTGCCAAGAATCGGAGGCCTGAGGAGGAACACGGGAGAATAAGAGTAAGTTTGGAAAGGGAGAGGGAAGGTGAATGTCCCGAGACACAGTATCCCCTCCCCCTCGATCCTAACAGATACCCAGCACGGCATTCCCACCCCCTCGCTATCCTAACAGATACCCGGCACGGCATCCCCTCCCCCTCGATCCTAACAGATACCCGGCATGGCATCCCCTCCCTATCCTAACAGATACCCGGCACGGCATCCCCTCCCCCTCGATCCTAACAGATACCCGGCACGGCATCCCCTCCCCCTCGATGCTAACAGATACCCGGCACGGCATCCCCTCCCCCTCGATCCTAACAGATACCCGGCACTGCATCCCCTCCCCCTCCCTATCCTAACAGATACCCGGCACGGCATCCCCTCGATCCTAACAGATACCCGGCAAGGCATCCCCTCCCCCTCTATCCTAACAGATACCCGGCACGGCATTCCCTCCCCCTCTATCCTAACAGATACACGGCACGGCATCCCCTCCCTCTCGATCCTAACAGATACCCGGCACGGCATCCCCTCCCCCTCGATCCTAACAGATACCCGGCACGGCATCCCCTCCCCCTCGATCCTAACAGATACCCGGCACGGCATCCCCTCGATCCTAACGGATACCCGGCACTGCATCCCCTCCCCCTCGATCCTAGCAGATACCCGGCACGGCATCCCCTCCCCCTCGATCCTAACAGATACCCGGCACGGCATCCCCTCCCCCTCGATCCTAACAGATACCCGGCACGGCAACCCCTCCCCCTCGATCCTAACAGATACCCGGCACGGCATCCCCTCCCCCTCGATCCTAACAGATACCCGGCACGGCATCCCCTCCCCCTCGATCCTAACAGATACCCGGCACGGCATCCCCTCCCCCTCGATCCTAACAGATACCCGGCACGGCATCCCCTCCCCCTCGATCCTAACAGATACCCGGCACGGCATCCCCTCCCCCTCGATCCTAACAGATACCCGGCACGGCATCCCCTCCCCCTCTATCCTAACAGATACCCGGCACGGCATCCCCTCCCCTCTATCCTAACAGATACCCGGCACGGCATCCCCTCCCCCTCGATCCTAACAGATACTCGGCACAACATCCCCTCCTGCTCCCTATCCTAACAGATACCCGGCACGGCATCCCCTCCCCCTCGATCCTAACAGATACCCGGCACGGCATCCCCTCCCCCTCTATCCTAACAGATACCCGGCACAGCATCCCCTCCCCCTCTATCCTAACAGATACTCGGCACAGCATCCCCTCCCCCTCGATCCTAACAGATACCCAGCACAGCATCCCCTTCCCCTCGATCCTAACAGATACCCGGCACGCCATCCCCTCCCCCTCGATCCTAACAGATACCCGGCATGGCATCCCCTCCCCCTCGATCCTAACAGATACCCGGCATGGCATCCCCTCCCCCTCGATCCTAACAGATACACACCAGTCACAAACACCTGGAAGCCTAGCGAAAAACTCACCCTTGTTTGTCACCCGTGTGCGGCTGAGATTGACTTTCACCAGGTTTCTACAGTGGCGGATGCCAAGTTTCAAAACATTATCACCGACTGCCGTATCCGAGAGACCGAGGACCTGCGGGAGACAAACAATCCCAAACAGGAACATGACGAATGTAAATAGGGGGTTAAACTCAGAGATTGAGCTCACCTGCAGGTGCAGCAGATGGGGAATGCATTGGGACACCCCTCTGCTGGTCACTTTAGTCCGGTCCAAGCTTAGCTCCTCCAAGTGCCGGAGTCCCCTCAAATGAATGAGCCCAGTATCTGACACCGAGGTGTTACACAGGGAAAGGATCTGCAGCCTGAGAACACAACACGTCAAGGGTTAATCCAGAGACCCTCACTAGGACTGGTAAGGGCAGACAGGTGTGTTAGTCCTACCGGCTAAGCTGTGAGATGTGCTGCACCCCCTGATCTGTAATGTGGGTATGATCCGTCAGATCCAACTCAACAAGAGAGCAAAGATGGCGGAAGCAGGATAGACCCTCGTCTGTCAGACTGCGCCTTCCAGGAAGCACCAGGCGAGTTAGAGCCAGACCTGAAAGAAATAAAACAAAGAGTAGGATTCAATGTGGTGCCTGACTGCGAGACGCACCCACCCCCCGAGCATCTGACTGGGAGACAGCTCCCTCAGTGCCTGCCTGCATGATGCTCACCACGTGCCCGGCTGCTCCCCATGGGCCCGGCTGCATGATGATACCCCCGTGCCCGGTGGGATGATGCTTCCCCCGCGCCCGGTGGCATGATGCTCCCCCCGCGCCCGGCTGTATGTTGCTCCCCCCGCGCCCGGCTGTATGTTGCTCCCCCTGCGCCCGGCTGTATGTTGCTCCCCCTGCGCCCGGCTGCATGATGCTCTCTCTGTGCCCGGCTACATGATGCTTCCCCCGCGCCCGGCGGCATGATGCTCCCCCCGCGCCTGGCTTCATGATGCTCCCCCCGCACCCGGCTGTATGATGCTCCCCCCGCGCCTGGCTTCATGATGCTCCCCCTGCGCCCGGCTGCATGATGCTCTCTCTGTGCCCGGCTGTATGATGCTCCCCCCTCGCCTGGCTTCATGATGCTTCCCCCGCGCCTGGCTTCATGATGCTCCCCCTGCGCCCGGCTGCATGATGCTCTCTCTGTGCCCGGCTGCATGATGCTCCCCCCTCGCCTGGCTTCATGATGCTTCCCCCGCGCCTGGCTTCATGATGCTCCCCCTGCGCCCGGCTGCATGATGCTCTCTCTGTCCCCGGCTGTATGATGCTCCCCCCGCGCCTGGCTTCATGATGCTACCCCCGCGCCTGGCTTCATGATGCTCCCCCCGCGCCCGGCTGCATGATGCTACCCCCGTGCCCGGCTGCATGATGCTACCCCCGCGACGGACTGCATGATGTTACCCCCGCGCCAGGCTGCTCCCCCTGTGCACGGCTGCTCACCCAACGCCCAGCATGTCTGTGAGATGGCGCTAGCATGCCTCTGGGATGGAGAGTGGACACTCACATGACAGTAGCTGCAGAACGCAGTCTGAGTTCAGAGACTGAACGCCTGACAGGGTGAGTGTTGAGAGTGCAGGCAGGAAAGTGACGGCCAAGAGAGACTGCTCTGTAACTTGCGTGTTGTCTAAATGCAAAGAATTCAGCTGTTTAAGATCCCGGAGAGAAGTGACATCAGAGATCTGAAATGGAGACAACCGAAAGCTCAGAGACATGTGACAGCAAAAGAGAGAGATAGGCAGAGCAACATAGAGACAGCCAAAGACCTATAGCAGGCCAATAGAGAGACAGCCAGAGAAATGTGTCAGGGCAACAGAGAGACTTAGAAACATAGAATGCATGGATAAGAATCATTCGGTCCATCTAGTCATGCCAAATTTTCTAAATACTTTCATTAGTCCCTGACCTTATCTTATATCTAGGATAGCCTTATACCTATCCCATGCATGCTTAAACTCCTTCACTGTATTAACCTCTACCACTTCTACTGGAAGACTATTCCATGCATCAACTACCCTCTCAGTAATGTAATACTTTCATTAGTCCCTGACCTTATCTTATATCTAGGATAGCCTTATACCTATCCCATGCATGCTTAAACTCCTTCATATATTAACCTCTACCACTTCTACTGGAAGACTATTCCATACATCCACTACCCTCTCAGTAATGTAATACTTTCATTAGTCCCTGGCCTTATCTTATATCTAGGATAGCCTTATACCTATCCCATCCATGCTTAAACTCCTTCACTGTATTAACCTCTACCACTTCTACTGGAAGACTATTCCATACATCCACTACCCTCTCAGTAAAGTAATACTTTCATTAGTCCCTGGCCTTATCTTATATCCAGGATAGCCTTATAACTATCCCATGCATGCTTAAACTCCTTCACTGTATTAACCTCTACCACTTCTACTGGAAGACTATTCCATCCATCCACTACCCTCTCAGTAATGTAATACTTTCATTAGTCCCTGGCTTTATCTTATATCTAGGATAGCCTTATACCTATCCCACGCATGCTTAAACTCCTTCACTGTATTAACCTCTACCACTTCTACTGGAAGACTATTCCATACATCCACTACCCTCTCAGTAATGTAATACTTTCATTAGTCCCTGGCCTTATCTTATATCTAGGATAGCCTTATACCTATCCCACGCATGCTTAAACTCCTTCACTGTATTAACCTCTACCACTTCTACTGGAAGACTATTCCATACATCCACTACCCTCTCAGTAAAGTAATACTTTCATTGGTCCCTGGCCTTATCTTATATCTAGGATAGCCTTATACCTATCCCACGCATGCTTAAACTCCTTCACTGTATTAACCTCTACCACTTCTACTGGAAGACTATTCCATGCATCCACTGCCCTCTCAGTAAAGTAATACTTTCATTAGTCCCTGGCCTTATCTTATATCTAGGATAGCCTTATACCTATCCCACGCATGCTTAAACTCCTTCACTGTATTAACCTCTACCACTTCTACTGGAAGACTATTCCATGCATCAACTACCCTCTCAGTAACGTAATACTTTCATTAGTCCTTGGCATTATCTTATATCTAGGATAGCCTTATACCTATCCCATGCATGCTTAAACTCCTTCTCTGTATTAACCTCTACCACTTCTACTGGAAGACTATTCCATGCATCCACTATCCTAAAGTAAATCATTTGCCATTTGGCTTATCCCTCCATGAACATCAACCCTGCTGCAAATCTTTGTATCATCAGCAAAAATACATACTTTGCCAACAAGACCTTCTGCAATATCACTAATAACAATATTATAGAGAATGGGTCCAAGTACAGCTCCCTGAGGTACCCCACTAGTAACAAGACCTTCTGCAATATCACTAATAACAATATTATAGAGAATGGGTCCAAGTACAGACCCCTGAGGTACCCCACTAGTAACAAGACTTTCTGCAATATCACTAATAACAATATTATAGAGAATGGGTCCAAGTACAGACCCCTGAGGTACCCCACTAGTAACAAGACCTTCTGCAATATCACTAATAACAATATTATAGAGAATGGGTCCAAGTACAGACCCCTGAGGTACCCCACTAGTAACAAGACCTTCTGTAATATCACTAATAACAATATTATAGAGAATGGGTCCAAGTACAGACCCCTGAGGTACCCCACTAGTAACAAGACCTTCTCCAATATCACTAATAACAATATTATAGAGAATGGGTCCAAGTACAGACCCCTGAGGTACCCCACTAGTAACAAGACCTTCTGCAATATCACTAATAACAATATTATAGAGAATGGGTCCAAGTACAGATCCCTGAGGTACCCCACTAGTAACAAGACCTTCTGCAATATCACTAATAACAATATTATAGAGAATGGGTCCAAGTACAGATCCCTGAGGTACCCCACTAGTAACAAGACCTTCTGCAATATCACTAATAACAATATTATAGAGAATGGGTCCAAGTACAGATCCCTGAGGTACCCCACTAGTAACAAGACCTTCTGCAATATCACTAATAACAATATTATAGAGAATGGGTCCAAGTACAGATCCCTGAGGTACCCCACTAGTAACAAGACCTTCTGCAATATCACTAATAACAATATTATAGAGAATGGGTCCAAGTACAGACCCCTGAGGTACCCCACTAGTAACAAGACTTTCTGCAATATCACTAATAACAATATTATAGAGAATGGGTCCAAGTACAGACCCCTGAGGTACCCCACTAGTAACAAGACCTTCTGCAATATCACTAATAACAATATTATAGAGAATGGGTCCAAGTACAGACCCCTGAGGTACCCCACTAGTAACAAGACCTTCTGCAATATCACTAATAACAATATTATAGAGAATGGGTCCAAGTACAGACCCCTGAGGTACCCCACTAGTAACAAGACCTTCTGTAATATCACTAATAACAATATTATAGAGAATGGGTCCAAGTACAGACCCCTGAGGTACCCCACTAGTAACAAGACCTTCTCCAATATCACTAATAACAATATTATAGAGAATGGGTCCAAGTACAGACCCCTGAGGTACCCCACTAGTAACAAGACCTTCTGCAATATCACTAATAACAATATTATAGAGAATGGGTCCAAGTACAGATCCCTGAGGTACCCCACTAGTAACAAGACCTTCTGCAATATCACTAATAACAATATTATAGAGAATGGGTCCAAGTACAGATCCCTGAGGTACCCCACTAGTAACAAGACCTTCTGCAATATCACTAATAACAATATTATAGAGAATGGGTCCAAGTACAGATCCCTGAGGTACCCCACTAGTAACAAGACCTTCTGCAATATCACTAATAACAATATTATAGAGAATGGGTCCAAGTACAGACCCCTGAGGTACCCCACTAGTAACAAGACCTTCTGCGATATCACTAATAACAATATTATAGAGAATGGGTCCAAGTACAGATCCCTGAGGTACCTCACTAGTAACAAGACCTTCTGCGATATCACTAATAACAATATTATAGAGAATGGGTCCAAGTACAGACCCCTGAGGTACCCCACTAGTAACAAGACCTTCTGCAATATCACTAATAACAATATTATAGAGAATGGGTCCAAGTACAGACCCCTGAGGTACCCCACTAGTAACAAGACCTTCTGCAATATCACTAATAACAATATTATAGAGAATGGGTCCAAGTACAGATCCCTGAGGTACCCCACTAGTAACAAGACCTTCTGCAATATCACTAATAACAATATTATAGAGAATGGGTCCAAGTACAGACCCCTGAGGTACCCCACTAGTAACAAGACCTTCTGCAATATCACTAATAACAATATTATAGAGAATGGGTCCAAGTACAGATCCCTGAGGTACCCCACTAGTAACAAGACCTTCTGCAATATCACTAATAACAATATTATAGAGAATGGGTCCAAGTACAGACCCCTGAGGTACCCCACTAGTAACAAGACCTTCTGCAATATCACTAATAACAATATTATAGAGAATGGGTCCAAGTACAGACCCCTGAGGTACCCCACTAGTAACAAGACCTTCTGCAATATCACTAATAACAATATTATAGAGAATGGGTCCAAGTACAGACCCCTGAGGTACCCCACTAGTAACAAGACCTTCTGCAATATCACTAATAACAATATTATAGAGAATGGGTCCAAGTACAGCTCCCTGAGGTACCCCACTAGTAACAAGACCTTTTGCAATATCACTAATAACAATATTATAGAGAATGGGTCCAAGTACAGATCCCTGAGGTACCCCACTAGTAACAAGACCTTCTGCAATATCACTAATAACAATATTATAGAGAATGGGTCCAAGTACAGACCCCTGAGGTACCCCACTAGTAACAAGACCTTCTGCAATATCACTAATAACAATATTATAGAGAATGGGTCCAAGTACAGCTCCCTGAGGTACCCCACTAGTAACAAGACCTTTTGCAATATCACTAATAACAATATTATAGAGAATGGGTCCAAGTACAGATCGCTGAGGTACCCCACTAGTAACAAGACCTTCTGCAATATCACTAATAACAATATTATAGAGAATGGGTCCAAGTACAGATCCCTGAGGTACCCCACTAGTAACAAGACCTTCTGCAATATCACTAATAACAATATTACAGAGAATGGGCCCAAGTACAGATCCCTGAGGTACCCCACTAGTAACAAGGCCTTCTGCAATATCACTAATAACAATATTATAGAGAATGGGTCCAAGTACAGATCCCTGAGGTACCCCACTAGTAACAAGACCTTCTGCAATATCACTAATAACAATATTATAGAGAATGGGTCCAAGTACAGACCCCTGAGGTACCCCACTATTAACAAGACCTTCTCCAATATCACTAATAACAATATTATAGAGAATGGGTCCAAGTACAGATCCCTGAGGTACCCCACTAGTAACAAGACCTTCTGCAATATCACTAATAACAATATTATAGAGAATGGGTCCAAGTACAGATCCCTGAGGTACCCCACTAGTAACAAGGCCTTCTGCAATATCACTAATAACAATATTATAGAGAATGGGTCCAAGTACAGATCCCTGAGGTACCCCACTAGTAACAAGACCTTCTGCAATATCACTAATAACAATATTATAGAGAATGGGTCCAAGTACAGACCCCTGAGGTACCCCACTATTAACAAGACCTTCTCCAATATCACTAATAACAATATTATAGAGAATGGGTCCAAGTACAGATCCCTGAGGTACCCCACTAGTAACAAGACCTTCTGCAATATCACTAATAACAATATTATAGAGAATGGGTCCAAGTACAGATCCCTGAGGTACCCCACTAGTAACAGGACCTTCTGCAATATCACTAATAACAATATTATAGAGAATGGGTCCAAGTACAGATCCCTGAGGTACCCCACTAGTAACAAGACCTTCTGCAATATCACTAATAACAATATTATAGAGAATGGGTCCAAGTACAGATCCCTGAGGTACCCCACTAGTAACAAGACCTTCTGCAATATCACTAATAACAATATTATAGAGAATGGGTCCAAGTACAGACCCCTGAGGTACCCCACTAGTAACAAGACCTTCTGCGATATCACTAATAACAATATTATAGAGAATGGGTCCAAGTACAGATCCCTGAGGTACCTCACTAGTAACAAGACCTTCTGCGATATCACTAATAACAATATTATAGAGAATGGGTCCAAGTACAGACCCCTGAGGTACCCCACTAGTAACAAGACCTTCTGCAATATCACTAATAACAATATTATAGAGAATGGGTCCAAGTACAGACCCCTGAGGTACCCCACTAGTAACAAGACCTTCTGCAATATCACTAATAACAATATTATAGAGAATGGGTCCAAGTACAGATCCCTGAGGTACCCCACTAGTAACAAGACCTTCTGCAATATCACTAATAACAATATTATAGAGAATGGGTCCAAATACAGACCCCTGAGGTACCCCACTAGTAATAAGACCTTCTGCAATATCACTAATAACAATATTATAGAGAATGGGTCCAAGTACAGATCCCTGAGGTACCCCACTAGTAACAAGACCTTCTGCAATATCACTAATAACAATATTATAGAGAATGGGTCCAAGTACAGACCCCTGAGGTACCCCACTAGTAACAAGACCTTCTGCAATATCACTAATAACAATATTATAGAGAATGGGTCCAAGTACAGACCCCTGAGGTACCCCACTAGTAACAAGACCTTCTGCAATATCACTAATAACAATATTATAGAGAATGGGTACAAGTACAGCTCCCTGAGGTACCCCACTAGTAACAAGACCTTTTGCAATATCACTAATAACAATATTATAGAGAATGGGTCCAAGTACAGATCCCTGAGGTACCCCACTAGTAACAAGACCTTCTGCAATATCACTAATAACAATATTATAGAGAATGGGTCCAAGTACAGATCCCTGAGGTACCCCACTAGTAACAAGACCTTCTGCAATATCACTAATAACAATATTACAGAGAATGGGCCCAAGTACAGATCCCTGAGGTACCCCACTAGTAACAAGGCCTTCTGCAATATCACTAATAACAATATTATAGAGAATGGGTCCAAGTACAGATCCCTGAGGTACCCCACTAGTAACAAGACCTTCTGCAATATCACTAATAACAATATTATAGAGAATGGGTCCAAGTACAGACCCCTGAGGTACCCCACTATTAACAAGACCTTCTCCAATATCACTAATAACAATATTATAGAGAATGGGTCCAAGTACAGATCCCTGAGGTACTCCACTAGTAACAAGACCTTCTGCAATATCACTAATAACAATATTATAGAGAATGGGTCCAAGTACAGATCCCTGAGGTACCCCACTAGTAACAGGACCTTCTGCAATATCACTAATAACAATATTATAGAGAATGGGTCCAAGTACAGATCCCTGAGGTACCCCACTAGTAACAAGACCTTCTGCAATATCACTAATAATATTATAGATAATGGGTCCCAGTACAGACCCCTGAGGTACCCCACTAGTAACAAGACCTTCTGCAATATCACTAATAACAATATTATAGAGAATGGGTCCAAGTACAGATCCCTGAGGTACCCCACTAGTAACAAGACCTTCTGCAATATCACTAATAACAATATTATAGAGAATGGGTCCAAGTACAGACCCTGAGGTACCCCACTAGTAACAATACCTTCTGCAATATCACTAATAACAATATTATAGAGAATGGGTCCAAGTACAGCTCCCTGAGGTACCCCACTAGTAACAAGACCTTCTGCAATATCACTAATAACAATATTATAGAGAATGGGTCCAAGTACAGATCCCTGGGGTACCCCACTAGTAACAAGACCTTCTGCAATATCACTAATAACAATATTATAGAGAATGGGTCCAAGTACAGATCCCTGAGGTACCCCACTAGTAACAAGACCTTCTGTAATATCACTAATAACAATATTATAGAGAATGGGTCCAAGTACAGATCCCTGAGGTACCCCACTAGTAACAGGACCTTCTGCAATATCACTAATAACAATATTATAGAGAATGGGTCCAAGTACAGATCCCTGAGGTACCCCACTAGTAACAAGACCTTCTGCAATATCGCTAATAAAAATATTAAAGAGAATGGGTCCAAGTACAGACCCCTGAGGTACCCCACTTGTAACAAGACCTTCTCCAATATCACTAATAACAATATTATAGAGAATGGGTCCAAGTACAGATCCCTGAGGTACCCCACTAGTAACAAGACCTTCTGCAATATCACTAATAACAATATTATAGAGAATGGGTCCAAGTACAGATCCCTGGGGTACCCCACTAGTAACAAGACCTTCTGCAATATCACTAATAACAATATTATAGAGAATGGGTCCAAGTACAGATCCCTGAGGTACCCCACTAGTAACAAGACCTTCTGCAATATCACTAATAACAATATTATAGAGAATGGGTCCAAGTACAGATCCCTGAGGTACCCCACTAGTAACAAGACCTTCTGCAATATCGCTAATAAAAATATTATAGAGAATGGGTCCAAGTACAGACCCTGAGGTACCCCACTAGTAACAATACCTTCTGCAATATCACTAATAACAATATTATAGAGAATGGGTCCAAGTACAGATCCCTGAGGTACCCCACTAGTAACAAGACCTTCTGTAATATCACTAATAACAATATTATAGAGAATGGGTCCAAGTACAGACCCTGAGGTACCCCACTAGTAACAATACCTTCTGCAATATCACTAATAACAATATTATAGAGAATGGGTCCAAGTACAGCTCCCTGAGGTACCCCACTAGTAACAAGACCTTCTGTAATATCACTAATAACAATATTATAGAGAATGGGTCCAAGTACAGATCCCTGGGGTACCCCACTAGTAACAAGACCTTCTGCAATATCACTAATAACAATATTATAGAGAATGGGTCCAAGTACAGATCCCTGAGGTACCCCACTAGTAACAAGACCTTCTGTAATATCACTAATAACAATATTATAGAGAATGGGTCCAAGTACAGATCCCTGAGGTACCCCACTAGTAACAGGACCTTCTGCAATATCACTAATAACAATATTATAGAGAATGGGTCCAAGTACAGATCCCTGAGGTACCCCACTAGTAACAAGACCTTCTGCAATATCACTAATAACAATATTATAGAGAATGGGTCCAAGTACAGCTCCCTGAGGTACCCCACTAGTAACAAGACCTTCTGCAATATCACTAATAACAATATTATAGAGAATGGGTCCAAGTACAGCTCCCTGAGGTACCCCACTAGTAACAAGACCTTCTGCAATATCACTAATAACAATATTATAGAGAATGGGTCCAAGTACAGATCCCTGGGGTACCCCACTAGTAACAAGACCTTCTGCAATATCACTAATAACAATATTATAGAGAATGGGTCCAAGTACAGATCCCTGAGGTACCCCACTAGTAACAAGACCTTCTGTAATATCACTAATAACAATATTATAGAGAATGGGTCCAAGTACAGATCCCTGAGGTACCCCACTAGTAACAGGACCTTCTGCAATATCACTAATAACAATATTATAGAGAATGGGTCCAAGTACAGATCCCTGAGGTACCCCACTAGTAACAAGACCGTCTGCAATATCGCTAATAAAAATATTAAAGAGAATGGGTCCAAGTACAGACCCCTGAGGTACCCCACTTGTAACAAGACCTTCTGCAATATCACTAATAACAATATTATAGAGAATGGGTCCAAGTACAGACCCCTGAGGTACCCCACTTGTAACAAGACCTTCTGCAATATCACTAATAACAATATTATAGAGAATGGGTCCAAGTACAGATCCCTGGGGTACCCCACTAGTAACAAGACCTTCTGCAATATCACTAATAACAATATTATAGAGAATGGGTCCAAGTACAGATCCCTGAGGTACCCCACTAGTAACAAGACCTTCTGTAATATCACTAATAACAATATTATAGAGAATGGGTCCAAGTACAGATCCCTGAGGTACCCCACTAGTAACAGGACCTTCTGCAATATCACTAATAACAATATTATAGAGAATGGGTCCAAGTACAGATCCCTGAGGTACCCCACTAGTAACAAGACCTTCTGCAATATCGCTAATAAAAATATTAAAGAGAATGGGTCCAAGTACAGACCCCTGAGGTACCCCACTAGTAACAAGACCTTCTCCAATATCACTAATAACAATATTATAGAGAATGGGTCCAAGTACAGACCCCTGAGGTACCCCACTAGTAACAAGACCTTCTGCAATATCACTAATAACAATATTATAGAGAATGGGTCCAAGTACAGATCCCTGAGGTACCCCACTAGTAACAAGACCTTCTGCAATATCACTAATAACAATATTATAGAGAATGGGTCCAAGTACAGACCCCTGAGGCACCCCACTAGTAACAGGACCTTCTGCAATATCACTAATAACAATATTATAGAGAATGGGTCCAAGTACAGACCCCTGAGGTACCCCACTAGTAACAAGACCTTCTGCAATATCACTAATAACAATATTATAGAGAATGGGTCCAAGTACAGATCCCTGAGGTACCCCACTAGTAACAGGACCTTGCATCCAATATACTCCATTAACTACAACCCCCTGTTGCCTGTCACTCTCCATCATCCAAACTTAAAGATTTCAGGTTTGACAAACAAAATGGGTGAGCTGGAGATACTGGTAAGTGCTGAACAGTATGATTTAATCGGAATCACAGAAACGTGGTGGGATGAGACCCACGACTGGTCAGTTAATTTACAAGGTTACTCACTTTTTAGAAAGGACAGAGTAAATAGAAAAGGGGGAGGGATTTGTCTGTATGTAAATCCTAAATTAAATCCCAGTATTAAAGAAGGTGTACATGATGTAACTGGAACTGATGTGGAGACACTGTGGGTGGAGATTAGCTTAGACGCTAAAAAGAATCGCACATTACTTGTAGGTGTCTGCTACAAGCCACCAAATATTAGCATTGATGGAGAAGATCAGCTTTTATTACAAATTGAAAAGGCTGCAAATATGAATGAAGTTCTAATCATGGGAGATTTTAATTACCCAGATATAGATTGGAATTGTGGCACAACTAGTTCAGCTAGGGGCAGCAAGTTTCTGGACCTGCTTAATAACACATTTATGGCACAATTAGTAGACACCCCAACTAGAATGGATGCCTGTCTGGATTTAGTAATAACAAACAATGAGCAGCTTATCTCAAACATCCAAATAAGAGAACACTTGGGGAATAGTGACCATAATATGGTTTCGTTTGAGATTAATGCAAAAAAGCAAATTGGTAAATACGCCACCAAAACACTTAATTTTAGAAGGGCCAACTCTGATGGACTAAGGGCATCAATGGAACATTTAGACTGGGAACGATTGTTTTCTGGACTAAACACAGAAGACAAGTGGAATGCCTTTAAGCACACATTACAAAAGTACACATCCCAATATATACCTTTGGGAAACAAATGCAAAAGACACAAATCGAAACCAATGTGGCTTACAGGTAACGTGAAACAGGAAATGCAAAACAAGAAAATGGCATTCAAACATTATAAAAACACGGGATCAGCATTATCATTTATAAAGTACAAAGAGGCCAACAAAGCCTGCAAAAAGGCAATTAAATGGCTAAATTGGAAAATGAGAAAAGGATTGCCAAGGAGAGAAAAACTAACCCCAAAATGTTTTATAAATATATAAATGGAAAAAAGCTAAAGAGGGAAAATGTTGGGCCCGTGTTATCCCAAATGGGAAATTTGGTAAGTGAGGACAGAGAGAAAGCAGACATTTTAAATACTTTTTTTTCTTCTGTTTATACTAAGGAAGAGCAGATGGACGAGCCCCTGCTACAGGAAGTTACGGAACAGTCACCACAAACATGGGATTGGCTGACACAGGAAAAAGTGCTTAAGCAATTACACTCTGTTAAGATAGACAAGGCCCCAGGGCCAGATGGTATACACCCAAGGGTCCTTAGAGAGTTAAGCATAATTCTGGCCAGACCACTATTTATGATTTACTTTAGGGATTCATTCAGTTCAGGTACAGTGCCAACAGACTGGCGAAAGGCGGATGTCATTCCAATATTTAAAAAGGGATCAAAATCTCTGCCAGGTAATTATAGGCCAGTGAGCTTGACATCTGTAGTGGGGAAATTATTTGAAGGATTGCTAAAGGGATACACTCAGGAATACATCTTGAATCAGAATATAATTAGTAAAAGTCAACATGGTTTTGTGAAAGACAGGTCTTGTCAAACAAACTTAATAACATTCTATGAAGAGGTCAGTAATAATATAGATCTAGGTGGCAGTTGATGTGATCTATTTGGATTTTGCGAAAGCATTTGATACAGTTCCACACAAAAGGTTACTCTACAAATTGAGAGAAATAGGTTTGGGGGCAAATGTGTGTATGTGGATTGAAAATTGGCTAAAAGATAGAACACAAAGGGTTGTTGTAAATGGAAAATCCTCAAATTGGACAAGGGTATTAAGCAGAGTACCTCAGGGGTCTGTTTTGGGACCTCTTCTTTTTAATCTGTTTATTAATGATCTCCCACGTTGTGCTGAGAGCCATGTCTCAGTGTTTGCTGATGACACTAAATTAGGTAAGGTAATAAAGACTAATCTTGATGTTTTTTCTTTACAGGAAGATTTGGACAGAGTGGGGGACTGGGCAGTAAAGTGGCAAATGAGGTTCAATATAGACAAATGTAAAGTTATGCATTATGGGAAAAATAATAACAAAGCAACATATACGTTAAATGGTATTTCCCTGGGAAAAACTACTAATGAAAAGGATTTAGGAATAATTATAGACAACAAACTTGGCAACAGTGCCCAATGCCAGTCAGCAGCTGCAAGGGCCAATAAGATATTGGCATGTATAAAACGAGGTATAGATTCACGGGAGGAGGACATCATCTTGCCTCTTTACAAATCAATGGTAAGACCTCACCTTGAATATGCAGTACAGTTCTGGGCACCAGTCCTTAAAAAGGATATTAAGGAACTAGAAAAAGTGCAAAGGAGAGCTACAAAATTAATATGGGGTTTGGAGGATCTTAGTTATGAAGAGAGACTTAAAAAATTGAATTTATATACGTTAGAAAAAAGGCGTCTTAGAGGGGATATGATAACATTATATAAATATGTGCAGGGCCAATATAAGGAGCTCTCCAGTGACCTGTTCATTAATAGAAATGTACAAAGAACAAGAGGTCACCCCCTGAGACTGGAAGAGCAAAGATTTCATAGACAGCAAAGGAAGGGATTCTTTACGGTAAGGACAATAAAATTATGGAACTCACTGCCAAGAGAGGTAGTGCTAGCAAACACAATAGATGCATTTAAAAATGGTTTGGATGTTTTTTTAGGAAAGCAGAACATACAGGGCTATTAATAATAGAATGAGCATTAATAAAAGAGCTTATTGATCCAAGGAGAAATCTGATTGCCCTTTTGGAGTCAAGAAGGAATTTTTTCCCCCAGGAGGCAACATTCGAAAAAGCTTCCTTAGGGTTTTTTTTGCCTTCTTTTGGATCAAAAGCTGTAATGATGGGTAGAAGGGTTGAACTTGATGGACTTGTGTCTTTTTTCAACCTAAATTACTATGTTACTATGTTACTATGTTAGGTTATTGATAAGCCTTCTATGTGCGACAGTGTCAAAAGTCTTACTTAAATCTAGGTAACAATGTCTACTGCACCACCCTGATCTATTATTTTAGTCACCCAATCAAAAAAATCAATAAGATTAGTTTGGCATGATCTCCCTGAAGTAAACCCATGCTGTCTCTGATCTTGAAATCCAAGGAACTTTAGATGTTCAACAATCCTATTCTTTAAAGATTAACTGTAGTGAAAGAAAAAAGTATGCTTCTTTCAACGGGGATGGGACACTTCATCGCGGCTGCTTCCGCGCAGCCGCTTCACCGCCGACTCTGCACAGCAAGACAGATCGCCGCTGGAGATTTCATCGCTAAAGGTAAGTATTTTACCAATTTTAGTTGGTTTAGAATTAGGGTTTAGGGGGTTAGAATTAGGTTTAGTGTTAGGGGTTAATTTTACTATTAGGGGTCGGGGTTAGTATTAGGGTTTAGGGGGCTAATTTTAGTATTAGGGGTTAGTATTGGGGTTTAGGGGGTTAACTTTAGTATTAGGGGTTAGTATTAGGGTTAGTATTGTGGTTTAGGGGGTTAATTTTAGTATTAGGGGTCGGGGTTAGTATTAGGGGTCGGGGGTTAGTATTAGTGGTCGGGGTTAGTATTAGGGGTCGGGGTTAGTATTAGGGGTCGGGGTTAGTATTAGGGGTCGGGGTTAGTATTAGGGGTCGGGGTTAGTATTAGGGGTCGGGGGTTAGAATTAGGCGTCGGGGTTAGTATTAGGCGTCGGGGTTAGTATTAGGGGTCGGGGTTAGTATTAGGGGTCGGGGTTAGTATTAGGGGTCGGGGTTAGTATTAGGGGTCGGGGTTAGTATTAGGGGTCGGGGTTAGTATGGGGTCGGGGGTTAGTATTAGGGGTCGGGGGTTAGTATTAGGGGTCGGGGTTAGTATTAGGGGTCGGGGGTTAGAATTAGGGGTCGGGGGTTAGTATTAGGCGTCGGGGTTAGTATTAGGGGTCGGGGTTAGTATTAGGGGTCGGGGGTTAGTATTAGGGGTCGGGGTTAGTATTAGGGGTCGGGGGTTAGAATTAGGGGTCGGGGGTTAGAATTAGGCGTCGGGGTTAGTATTAGGGGTCGGGGTTAGTATTAGGGGTCGGGGTTAGTATTAGGGGTCGGGGTTAGTATTAGGGTTTAGGGGGTTAATTTTAGTATTGGGGTTAATTTTAGTGTTAGTATTGGGGTTTAGTGTTTTGTGTTACTATTGGGGGGCGAATCATTTATTAGGGGGGGTTATTTTCGTTTTACTTTTACATTTGTTAGAGCTGACAGTTCAGCGCTGAACTGTCAGCTCTTACATAGCTGCAGCCGCGGTGAAACGGCCGCGTTATACTTCATTGCTGACAGTTCAGCGTTCTAACTGCCGCGCTGAACTGTCAGCGATGAAAATGCGGCGAAGAAGTGTCCTAGACCCTCTTTCAACAGCTTTTGCACTGCTAATAACAGTAGAGAGAAAGGTAAATGACAAGATAGAGGAAATCCCCCTTTTATAGCTCCCAGTGGCCCATAGTACTTGGATCACATGCGCATCCCTGCTGCTTGCAGGTAGCGTTCCGTACATGCGCAATCAGCACCACGTGCATGTGTGGCACCATTTTGGTGACTGGCAGCAGCCGCAGTGGCCATTTTGGTGACTGGCGGCGGTCAACGCGTATGCGGAAAAACAGCCGCCACGCATTCGTGTTTCTGTCAGACACAGGGATGCGACTTTTCAGTCCGATCCGACCGATATTATTTGCAGTATGTTGATATTAGCAGTGCTAAAGCTATTTAAAGAAACATTTTTGGGGGGCACTACAGTTATCATAGTAACATAGTAATTTAGGTTGAAAAAAGACACAAGTCCATCAAGTTCAACCCATCATTCCAGCTTTTGATCCAAATGAAGCAAAAACCCCTAAGGAAGATATTTGGAATTTCGCCTCCGAGGGGGAAAAATTCCTTCTTGACTCCAAGAGGCAATCAGATTTCTCCTTGGATCAATAAGCTCTTTTATTAATGCTTATTCTATTATTAATACCCCTGTATGTTCTGCAGACCATGTGTAAATGCATCTATTGTGGTTGATAGCACTACCTCTCTTGGCAGTGAGTTCCATAACTTTATTGTCCTTACCGTAAAGAATCCCTTCCTTTGCTGTCTATGAAATCTTTGCTCTTCCAGTCTCAGGGGGTGACCTCTTGTTCTTTGTACATTTCTATTAATGAACAGGTCCCTGGAGAGCTCCTTATATTGGCCCTGCACATATTTATATAATGTTATCAGATCCCCTCTGAGACGCCTTTTTTCTAACATATATAAATGCATTTTTTTAAGTCTCTCTACATAACTAAGATCCTCCAATCCTCTATCCTTTAACAAGGTTTCCATTATTACCAGTAAGACTTACTGGTCTATAGTTGCCCGCCTCCTCCCTACTACCTTTCTTGTGAATGGGCACAACATTTGCTAATTTCCAATCTTCTGGGACTACTCCCGTTAACAATGATTGATTAGATGAATCTGTTAACGGTTTTGCTAGTACACCACTAAGTTCTTTTAATAACTTTGGATGTATCCCATCAGGTCCCATCGACTTATTTGTCTTTACTTTAGACAACTGAAGTAAAACCTCTTACTCTGTAAACTTACATGTATCAAAAGACTCATTAGTCTTTTTCCCTAAATGAGGTCCCTTACCCTCATTTTCATTTGTAAAAACTGAACAAAAATATTCATTAAGGCAGTCTGCTAAGCCTTTATCCTCTTCTGCATAGCATCCTTGCTTTGTTTTTAATCTAACTAATCCTTGTTTTACTTTCCTTTTCTCATTTATGTATCTAAAAAATGTTTTATCCCCCTTTTTCACTGACTGGGCTATAGTCTCTTCTGTGTGTGCTTTGGAAGCTCTTATAGCTTGCTTTGCCTCTTTCTGCCTACTCTTATAGATCTTTCTATCTTCCTCACTCTGAGTATTTTTATAATTACTAAATGCTAGCTTTTTATTTGTTACTATTTTAGCCACCTCTGCAGAGTACCACAATTCTTCAATTTTTTGCTCTTACTGACAAGCCTTATGCAATTTTCTGTTGCCTTCAGTAGTGCAACTTTTAGATAATCCCATTTCTCCTGGACTCCATTTAAATTGCTCCAGTCTGATAAGGACTCCTTTACACATAATCTAATTTTAGAAAAGTCGTTTTTTCTAAAATCTAAATCCTAAACTTTCACCTACAGTAATATCCGATACCAAATCTCCATTTGTGAACACTAAATCTAATATGGTTTTCCAGTTGGCTCCTCAACTACTTGCTTTAGAGATAATCCCAGTAGGGCGTTTAGGATATGCGCACTCCTGGTACAAGGAGATATGTTGGATTTCCAGCTCACATCAGGAAGATTAAAGTCACCCAGAGACATAGGAAAAAACAGACAGAGTCATGTGACAGCTTTTGACATGGGACAGTGTAACATGGCTACCAGGATGGGTGCACACGTGAGCGGATTCCCATGATTACAACACTCAGCCAGCCGTTTCTGCAATTACAATTTAATAATAAAATATCGATCTCTGCTGTATTAATGTAATCAGCACATCTATAGTCTAGAGCAGTGATGTCGGTGAAGTGCCCACAGGGAAGCAATTTAATAATGTAAAAGTGCCATTTTACCCCACATTCTAGACCCCTCTCCATTTTCATTGCACAAGCTTTATTACGTATTTCCTGGTTCTCATTTGATTTTAATCTTCCATCGCACTGTCATGATATTGGGGGGCACAATGGGCTCATATTCTGATATAAGAACCACCTCTAAATGACCCTGTCAGAACTATGAGCGCCATTTATTGGATAGTATTATTATACCATAATCAAATATTACTAGAGGAGTGTTTTCAGAGAACCAACCAGATAAAAACACATATATCTGACACACCTTCTATGGGTGAGGTTTGGAGATTGAAAATGGGGATAGAATTAGGCTAGTTGGGGGCAGAGAGATCAAGTCTGGAGTATCTTCGCTGAGGAAGAATCTTAATCCAAAAAGGCCATACTGACGGTATCCAACATTATCCCAGAGGGAACAGCTCCAGAAACGTATACATCTTGGTAACTTTGACTTATATTTTAACTGGTTATTACTGCCAACTTGTATGGTAAATCAAATTCTATACTGGCTTCAATTCTAAGCCATTAGACCTAGTCTGCTGGTATTTCTGAATCATCAAACTGCAGATGAGATTTAAGAAAGAACTGTAATCTGGATGGAAATCCTGTATATTTCCAGTATTCGTTAGAATATGTGATTTATCATGTGGTTTTACTCATTATATGCTAAAATAATGAAAGAAACATTAGTAGTCTATGTATACCATCTTACACGGATATTTATGGTTGTTAAGTAAGGTGAGATCAGTTAGTGTAATATTGGGTACACTCTGATACACTAGGATTGTGTGGGTAGAAGTCACTACATTGCTCACAGTAAGGCTGCCACTGATAGATTGTGTGTGTCTGGTCTGTTTGTTTAGTCACTGTCTTTGTTAAGTTAGAAACATTCGGTCCATCTAGTCTGCCCAATTTTTCTAAATACTTTTCTCAGGCCTGTAACTGCTTTGTTTGTACTGATTAGCAATAGGTTATTGTTTATTGGTGTATTGGCTCAATCAATGTATTATTTTTATTGTGTGTTATTTCGATATTAGCGTGTGTTTAATAAATGTTCCTATTTCATATATAGATGTCATATTATCGCCTCGTGTGCCACCTCCGAGGTGATGTAGTGCCAGAGCTTGGACATCATTGGTTTAGAGGCCTAGTAAAGCACTGTGGGTGTAACTGCAGATCATACCTGGGTGTGCTTGACACTGAGTACTCTCAGATCCGGGGTACGGTGGCTCAGCAGGTTCAAAGTGAGCTCACTCACAGCGGTCTGATTTAAACTCAGGTGAGTGAGGGAACAGCGAGTCTGCAGTAGGAAATCACACATTCCGGCATCGCTTATTTTGGTCTGATCCAAGGCCAGGTGAGATAGGTGCTCTAAGTCTAACACAAGAGAGAAAGTTTTCTTAAGCATACTGAATTTAAAACAAAAAAACACAGTATTTATGGACTCAGTCCTAGAGAAGAGATAAGCGAGCTACAAATCAGCCAAAGAGCAGAGATCATCAGCGAGCTACAAATCAGCCACAGAGCAGAGATCATCAGCGAGCTACAAATCAGCCACAGAGCAGAGATCATCAGCGAGCTACAAATCAGCCACAGAGCAGAGATCATCAGCGAGCTACAAATCAGCCACAGAGCAGAGATCATCAGCGAGCTACAAATCAGCCAAAGAGCAGAGATCAGCGAGCTACAAATCAGCCACAGAGCAGAGATCAGCGAGCTACAAATCAGCCACAGAGCAGAGATCATCAGCGAGCTACAAATCAGCCACAGAGCAGAGATCATCAGCGAGCTACAAATCAGCCAAAGAGCAGAGATCATCAGCGAGCTACAAATCAGCCACAGAGCAGAGATCATCAGCGAGCTACAAATCAGCCACAGAGCAGAGATCATCAGCGAGCTACAAATCAGCCACAGAGCAGAGATCATCAGCGAGCTACAAATCAGCCAAAGAGCAGAGATCATCAGCGAGCTACAAATCAGCCACAGAGCAGAGATCATCAGCGAGCTACAAATCAGCCACAGAGCAGAGATCATCAGCGAGCTACAAATCAGCCACAGAGCAGAGATCAGCGAGCTACAAATCAGCCACAGAGCAGAGATCAGCGAGCTACAAATCAGCCACAGAGCAGAGATCATCAGCGAGCTACAAATCAGCCACAGAGCAGAGATCATCAGCGAGCTACAAATCAGCCACAGAGCAGAGATCATCAGCGAGCTACAAATCAGCCACAGAGCAGAGATCAGCGAGCTACAAATCAGCCACAGAGCAGAGATCAGCGAGCTACAAATCAGCCACAGAGCAGAGATCATCAGCGAGCTACAAATCAGCCACAGAGCAGAGATCATCAGCGAGCTACAAATCAGCCACAGAGCAGAGATCATCAGCGAGCTACAAATCAGCCACAGAGCAGAGATCATCAGCGAGCTACAAATCAGCCACAGAGCAGAGATCATCAGCGAGCTACAAATCAGCCACAGAGCAGAGATCAGCGAGCTACAAATCAGCCACAGAGCAGAGATCATCAGCGGGCTACAAATCAGCCACAGAGCAGAGATCATCAGCGAGCTACAAATCAGCCACAGAGCAGAGATCATCAGCGAGCTACAAATCAGCCACAGAGCAGAGATCATCAGCGAGCTACAAATCAGCCACAGAGCAGAGATCATCAGCGAGCTACAAATCAGCCAAAGAGCAGAGATCAGCGAGCTACAAATCAGCCACAGAGCAGAGATCATCAGCGAGCTACAAATCAGCCAAAGAGCAGAGATCAGCGAGCTACAAATCAGCCACAGAGCAGAGATCATCAGCGAGCTACAAATCAGCCACAGAGCAGAGATCATCAGCGAGCTACAAATCAGCCACAGAGCAGAGATCATCAGCGAGCTACAAATCAGCCACAGAGCAGAGATCATCAGCGAGCTACAAATCAGCCAAAGAGCAGAGATCAGCGAGCTACAAATCAGCCACAGAGCAGAGATCAGCGAGCTACAAATCAGCCACAGAGCAGAGATCATCAGCGAGCTACAAATCAGCCACAGAGCAGAGATCATCAGCGAGCTACAAATCAGCCACAGAGCAGAGATCAGCGAGCTACAAATCAGCCACAGAGCAGAGATCATCAGCGAGCTACAAATCAGCCACAGAGCAGAGATCATCAGCGAGCTACAAATCAGCCACAGAGCAGAGATCATCAGCGAGCTACAAATCAGCCACAGAGCAGAGATCATCAGCGAGCTACAAATCAGCCACAGAGCAGAGATCATCAGCGAGCTACAAATCAGCCACAGAGCAGAGATCATCAGCGAGCTACAAATCAGCCAAAGAGCAGAGATCAGCGAGCTACAAATCAGCCACAGAGCAGAGATCAGCGAGCTACAAATCAGCCACAGAAAAGAGATCATCAGCGAGCTACAAATCAGCCACAGAGCAGAGATCAGCGAGCTACAAATCAGCCACAGAGCAGAGATCATCAGCGAGCTACAAATCAGCCACAGAGCAGAGATCATCAGCGAGCTACAAATCAGCCACAGAGCAGAGATCATCAGCGAGCTACAAATCAGCCACAGAGCAGAGATCAGCGAGCTACAAATCAGCCACAGAGCAGAGATCATCAGCGAGCTACAAATCAGCCACAGAGCAGAGATCATCAGCGAGCTACAAATCAGCCACAGAGCAGAGATCAGCGAGCTACAAATCAGCCACAGAGCAGAGATCAGCGAGCTACAAATCAGCCACAGAGCAGAGATCAGCGAGCTACAAATCAGCCACAGAGCAGAGATCATCAGCGAGCTACAAATCAGCCACAGAGCAGAGATCAGCGAGCTATAAATCAGCCACAGAGCAGAGATCCTCAGCGAGCATCAAATCAGCCACAGAGCAGAGATCATCAGCGAGCTACAAATCAGCCACAGAGCAGAGATCAGCGAGCTACAAATCAGCCACAGAGCAGAGATCATCAGCGAGCTACAAATCAGCCACAGAGCAGAGATCATCAGCGAGCTACAAATCAGCCACAGAGCAGAGATCATCAGCGAGCTACAAATCAGCCACAGAGCAGAGATCAGCGAGCTACAAATCAGCCACAGAGCAGAGATCATCAGCGAGCTACAAATCAGCCACAGAGCAGAGATCATCAGCGAGCTACAAATCAGCCACAGAGCAGAGATCAGCGAGCTACAAATCAGCCACAGAGCAGAGATCATCAGCGAGCTACAAATCAGGCAGAGATCCTCAGCGAGCTACAAATCAGCCACAGAGCAGAGATCATCAGCGAGCTACAAATCAGGCAGAGATCCTCAGCGAGCTACAAATCAGGCAGAGATCCTCAGCGAGCAAGCAGAGCCGCATAATAAAATATCAGCAGATCACAGAGCTGTCATTATATAGGAAGTAGATCATAGATCGGACATGGTGCTAATAAAGGAGAAGTCACCTTTCAAATAATGCAGACAGGACTCCGTAAGCTTCGTGCAGGAACTAAGATTAAGATATTGCAACTTGTGTAAATACTGTACAACAGAGAGCCCTTGATCTGGAAAAAAAAAATATGCCAAAAAAAAAAAAAAGTCAGTAATTTCTAGTCCTAAGAGTAGTGTGCAGGAGGTGAGGCTGTGTATATACCTGTGAGTAGTGTGCAGGAGGTTAGACTGTGTATATACCTGTGAGTAGTGTGCAGGAGGTGAGGCTGTGTATATACCTGTGAGTAGTGTGCAGGAGGTTAGACTGTGTATATACCTGTGAGTAGTGTGCAGGAGGTGAGGCTGTGTATATACCTGTGAGTAGTGTGCAGGAGGTGAGGCTGTGTATATACCTGTGAGTAGTGTGCAGGAAGTGAGGCTGTGTATATACCTGTGAGTAGTGTGCAGGATGTCAGACTGTGTATATACCTGTGAGTAGTGTGCAGGATGTCAGACTGTGTATATACCTGTGAGTAGTGTGCAGGAGGTGAGGCTGTGTATATACCTGTGAGTAGTGTGCAGGAGGTGAGGCTGTGTATATACCTGTGAGTAGTGTGCAGGAGGGGAGGCTGTGTATATACCCGTGAGTAGTGTGCAGGAGGGGAGGCTGTGTGTATACCTGTGAGTAGTGAGCAGGAGGTCAGACTGTGTATATACCCGTGAGTAGTGTGCAGGAGGGGAGGCTGTGTGTATACCTGTGAGTAGTGTGCAGGAGGTTAGACTGTGTATATACCTGTGAGTAGTGTGCAGGAGGTTAGACTGTGTATATACCTGTGAGTAGTGTGCAGGATGTCAGACTGTGTATATACCTGTGAGTAGTGTGCAGGTGGTGAGGCTGTGTATATACCTGTGAGTAGTGTGCAGGAGAGGAGGCTGTGTATATACCTGTGAGTAGTGTGCAGGAGGTTAGACTGTGTATATACCTGTGAGTAGTGTGCAGGAGGTTAGACTGTGTATATACCTGTGAGTAGTGTGCAGGTGGTGAGGCTGTGTATATACCTGTGAGTAGTGTGCAGGAGGTTAGACTGTGTATATACCTGTGAGTAGTGTGCAGGATGTCAGACTGTGTATATACCTGTGAGTAGTGTGCAGGAGGGGAGGCTGTGTGTATACATGTGAGTAGTGTGCAGGAGGGGAGGCTGTGTGTATACATGTGAGTAGTGTGCAGGAGGGGAGGCTGTGTGTATACCTGTGAGTAGTGTGCAGGATGTCAGATTGTGTATATACCTGTGAGTAGTGTGCAGGAGGTTAGACTGTGTATATACCTGTGAGTAGTGTGCAGGTGGTGAGGCTGTGTATATACCTGTGAGTAGTGTGCAGGAGGGGAGGCTGTGTATATACCTGTGAGTAGTGTGCAGGAGGTCAGACTGTGTATATACCTGTGAGTAGTGTGCAGGAGGGGAGGCTGTGTGTATACCTGTGAGTAGTGTGCAGGAGGTGAGGCTGTGTATATACCTGTGAGTAGTGTGCAGGATGTCAGACTGTGTATATACCTGTGAGTAGTGTGCAGGAGGTGAGGCTGTGTATATACCTGTGAGTAGTGTGCAGGAGGTCAGACTGTGTATATACCTGTGAGTAGTGTGCAGGATGTCAGACTGTGTATATACCTGTGAGTAGTGTGCAGGAGGGGAGGCTGTGTGTATACCTGTGAGTAGTGTGCAGGAGGTTAGACTGTGTATATACCTGTGAGTAGTGTGCAGGAGGGGAGGCTGTGTGTATACCTGTGAGTAGTGTGCAGGAGGTTAGACTGTGTATATACCTGTGAGTAGTGTGCAGGAGGTGAGGCTGTGTATATACTTGTGAGTAGTGTGCAGGAGGTGAGGCTGTGTATATACCTGTGAGTAGTGTGCAGGAGGTGAGGCTGTGTATATACCTGTGAGTAGTGTGCAGGAGGTCAGACTGTATATACCTGAGTAGTGTGCAGGTGGTGAGGCTATGTGTATACCTGTGAGTAGTGTGCAGGATGTCAGACTGTGTATATACCTGTGAGTAGTGTGCAGGAGGGGAGGCTGTGTATATACCTGTGAGTAGTGTGCAGGAGGTGAGGCTGTGTATATACCTGTGAGTAGTGTGCAGGATGTCAGACTGTGTATATACCTGTGAGTAGTGTGCAGGAGGTGAGGCTGTGTATATACCTGTGAGTAGCTTGCAGGAGGGGAGGCTGTGTGTTTACCTGTGAGTAGTGTGCAGGAGGTGAGGCTGTGTATATACCTGTGAGTAGTGTGCAAGAGGGGAGGCTGTGTATATACCTGTGAGTAGTGTGCAGGATGTAAGACTGTGTATATACCTGTGAGTAGTGTGCAGGAGGGGAGGCTGTGTATATACCTGTGAGTAGTGTGCAGGAGGTGAGGCTGTGTATATACCTGTGAGTAGTGTGCAGGATGTCAGACTGTGTATATACCTGTGAGTAGTGTGCAGGAGGTGAGGCTGTGTATATACCTGTGAGTAGCTTGCAGGAGGGGAGGCTGTGTGTTTACCTGTGAGTAGTGTGCAGGAGGTGAGGCTGTGTATATACCTGTGAGTAGTGTGCAAGAGGGGAGGCTGTGTATATACCTGTGAGTAGTGTGCAGGATGTAAGACTGTGTATATACCTGTGAGTAGTGTGCAGGAGGGGAGGCTGTGTGTATACCTGTGAGTAGTGTGCAGGAGGTGAGGCTGTGTATATACCTGTGAGTAGTGTGCAGGATGTCAGACTGTGTATATACCTGTGAGTAGTGTGCAGGAGGTTAAACTGTGTATATACCAGTGAGTAGTGTGCAGGAGGTGAGACTGTGTATATACCTGTGAGTAGTGTGCAGGAGGGGAGGCTGTGTGTATACCTGTGAGTAGTGTGCAGGAGGTGAGGCTGTGTATATACCTGTGAGTAGTGTGCAGGAGGTCAGACTGTGTATATACCTGTGAGTAGTGTGCAGGATGTCAGACTGTGTATATACCTGTGAGTAGTGTGCAGGAGGGGAGGCTGTGTGTATACCTGTGAGTAGTGTGCAGGAGGTTAGACTGTGTATATACCTGTGAGTAGTGTGCAGGAGGTGAGGCTGTGTATATACTTGTGAGTAGTGTGCAGGAGGTGAGGCTGTGTATATACCTGTGAGTAGTGTGCAGGAGGTGAGGCTGTGTATATACCTGTGAGTAGTGTGCAGGAGGTCAGACTGTATATACCTGTGAGTAGTGTGCAGGTGGTGAGGCTATGTGTATACCTGTGAGTAGTGTGCAGGATGTCAGACTGTGTATATACCTGTGAGTAGTGTGCAGGAGGGGAGGCTGTGTATATACCTGTGAGTAGTGTGCAGGAGGGGAGGCTGTGTATATACCTGTGAGTAGTGTGCAGGAGGTGAGGCTGTGTATATACCTGTGAGTAGTGTGCAGGATGTCAGACTGTGTATATACCTGTGAGTAGTGTGCAGGAGGTGAGGCTGTGTATATACCTGTGAGTAGCTTGCAGGAGGGGAGGCTGTGTGTTTACCTGTGAGTAGTGTGCAGGAGGTGAGGCTGTGTATATACCTGTGAGTAGTGTGCAAGAGGGGAGGCTGTGTATATACCTGTGAGTAGTGTGCAGGATGTAAGACTGTGTATATACCTGTGAGTAGTGTGCAGGAGGGGAGGCTGTGTGTATACCTGTGAGTAGTGTGCAGGAGGTGAGGCTGTGTATATACCTGTGAGTAGTGTGCAGGATGTCAGACTGTGTATATACCTGTGAGTAGTGTGCAGGAGGTTAAACTGTGTATATACCCGTGAGTAGTGTGCAGGAGGTGAGGCTGTGTATATACCCGTGAGTAGTGTGCAGGAGGTGAGGCTGTGTATATACCTGTGAGTAGTGTGCAGGAGGGGAGGCTGTGTATATACCTGTGAGTAGTGTGCAGGAGGGGAGGCTGTGTATATACCTCTGAGTAGTGTGCAGGTGGTGAGGCTGTGTGTATACCTGTGAGTAGTGTGCAGGAGGTCAGACTGTATATACCTGTGAGTAGTGTGCAGGTGGTGAGGCTATGTGTATACCTGTGAGTAGTGTGCAGAATGTCAGACTGTGTATATACCTGTGAGTAGTGTGCAGGAGGGGAGGCTGTGTGTATACCTGTGAGTAGTGTGCAGGAGGTTAGACTGTGTATATACCTGTGAGTAGTGTGCAGGAGGTTAGACTGTGTATATACCTGTGAGTAGTGTGCAGGATGTCAGACTGTGTATATACCTGTGAGTAGTGTGCAGGAGGTTAGACTGTGTATATACCTGTGAGTAGTGTGCAGGTGGTGAGACTGTGTATATACCTGTGAGTAGTGTGCAGGAGAGGAGGCTGTGTATATACCTGTGAGTAGTGTGCAGGAGGTTAGACTGTGTATATACCTGTGAGTAGTGTGCAGGTGGTGAGGCTGTGTATATACCTGTGAGTAGTGTGCAGGAGGTTAGACTGTGTATATACCTGTGAGTAGTGTGCAGGATGTCAGACTGTGTATATACCTGTGAGTAGTGTGCAGGAGGGGAGGCTGTGTGTATACCTGTGAGTAGTGTGCAGGAGGTTAGACTGTGTATATACCTGTGAGTAGTGTGCAGGATGTCAGACTGTGTATATACCTGTGAGTAGTGTGCAGGAGGTTAGACTGTGTATATACCTGTGAGTAGTGTGCAGGTGGTGAGGCTGTGTATATACCTGTGAGTAGTGTGCAGGAGAGGAGGCTGTGTATATACCTGTGAGTAGTGTGCAGGAGGTTAGACTGTGTATATACCTGTGAGTAGTGTGCAGGTGGTGAGGCTGTGTATATACCTGTGAGTAGTGTGCAGGAGGTTAGACTGTGTATATACCTGTGAGTAGTGTGCAGGATGTCAGACTGTGTATATACCTGTGAGTAGTGTGCAGGAGGGGAGGCTGTGTGTATACATGTGAGTAGTGTGCAGGAGGGGAGGCTGTGTGTATACCTGTGAGTAGTGTGCAGGATGTCAGATTGTGTATATACCTGTGAGTAGTGTGCAGGAGGTTAGACTGTGTATATACCTGTGAGTAGTGTGCAGGTGGTGAGGCTGTGTATATACCTGTGAGTAGTGTGCAGGAGGGGAGGCTGTGTATATACCTGTGAGTAGTGTGCAGGAGGTCAGACTGTGTATATACCTGTGAGTAGTGTGCAGGAGGGGAGGCTGTGTGTATACTTGTGAGTAGTGTGCAGGAGGTGAGGCTGTGTATATACCTGTGAGTAGTGTGCAGGAGGGGAGGCTGTGTGTATACCTGTGAGTAGTGTGCAGGAGGTTAGACTGTGTATATACCTGTGAGTAGTGTGCAGGAGGGGAGGCTGTGTGTATACCTGTGAGTAGTGTGCAGGATGTCAGACTGTGTATATACCTGTGAGTAGTGTGCAGGAGGCTGTGTATATACCTGTGAGTAGTGTGCAGGAGGTGAGGCTGTGTATATACCTGTGAGTAGTGTGCAGGAGGGGAGGCTGTGTATATACCTGTGAGTAGTATGCAGGAGGGGAGGCTGTGTATATACCTGTGAGTAGTGTGCAGGAGGTGAGGCTGTGTATATACCTGTGAGTAGCTTGCAGGAGGGGAGGCTGTGTGTTTACCTGTGAGTAGTGTGCAGGAGGTGAGGCTGTGTATATACCTGTGAGTAGTGTGCAGGAGGGGAGGCTGTGTGTATACCTGTGAGTAGTGTGCAGGAGGTGAGGCTGTGTATATACCTGTGAGTAGTGTGCAGGATGTCAGACTGTGTATATACCTGTGAGTAGTGTGCAGGAGGTTAAACTGTGTATATACCCGTGAGTAGTGTGCAGGAGGTGAGGCTGTGTATATACCCGTGAGTAGTGTGCAGGAGGTGAGGCTGTGTATATACCTGTGAGTAGTGTGCAGGAGGGGAGGCTGTGTATATACCTGTGAGTAGTGTGCAGGAGGGGAGGCTGTGTATATACCTCTGAGTAGTGTGCAGGTGGTGAGGCTGTGTGTATACCTGTGAGTAGTGTGCAGGAGGTCAGACTGTATATACCTGTGAGTAGTGTGCAGGTGGTGAGGCTATGTGTATACCTGTGAGTAGTGTGCAGGATGTCAGACTGTGTATATACCTGTGAGTAGTGTGCAGGAGGGGAGGCTGTGTGTATACCTGTGAGTAGTGTGCAGGAGGTTAGACTGTGTATATACCTGTGAGTAGTGTGCAGGAGGTTAGACTGTGTATATACCTGTGAGTAGTGTGCAGGATGTCAGACTGTGTATATACCTGTGAGTAGTGTGCAGGAGGTTAGACTGTGTATATACCTGTGAGTAGTGTGCAGGTGGTGAGGCTGTGTATATACCTGTGAGTAGTGTGCAGGAGGTTAGACTGTGTATATACCTGTGAGTAGTGTGCAGGATGTCAGACTGTGTATATACCTGTGAGTAGTGTGCAGGAGGGGAGGCTGTGTGTATACCTGTGAGTAGTGTGCAGGAGGTTAGACTGTGTATATACCTGTGAGTAGTGTGCAGGATGTCAGACTGTGTATATACCTGTGAGTAGTGTGCAGGAGGTTAGACTGTGTATATACCTGTGAGTAGTGTGCAGGTGGTGAGGCTGTGTATATACCTGTGAGTAGTGTGCAGGAGAGGAGGCTGTGTATATACCTGTGAGTAGTGTGCAGGAGGTTAGACTGTGTATATACCTGTGAGTAGTGTGCAGGTGGTGAGGCTGTGTATATACCTGTGAGTAGTGTGCAGGAGGTTAGACTGTGTATATACCTGTGAGTAGTGTGCAGGATGTCAGACTGTGTATATACCTGTGAGTAGTGTGCAGGAGGGGAGGCTGTGTGTATACATGTGAGTAGTGTGCAGGAGGGGAGGCTGTGTGTATACCTGTGAGTAGTGTGCAGGATGTCAGATTGTGTATATACCTGTGAGTAGTGTGCAGGAGGTTAGACTGTGTATATACCTGTGAGTAGTGTGCAGGTGGTGAGGCTGTGTATATACCTGTGAGTAGTGTGCAGGAGGGGAGGCTGTGTATATACCTGTGAGTAGTGTGCAGGAGGTCAGACTGTGTATATACCTGTGAGTAGTGTGCAGGAGGGGAGGCTGTGTGTATACCTGTGAGTAGTGTGCAGGAGGTGAGGCTGTGTATATACCTGTGAGTAGTGTGCAGGATGTCAGACTGTGTATATACCTGTGAGTAGTGTGCAGGAGGTGAGGCTGTGTATATACCTGTGAGTAGTGTGCAGGAGGTCAGACTGTGTATATACCTGTGAGTAGTGTGCAGGATGTCAGACTGTGTATATACCTGTGAGTAGTGTGCAGGAGGGGAGGCTGTGTGTATACCTGTGAGTAGTGTGCAGGAGGTTAGACTGTGTATATACCTGTGAGTAGTGTGCAGGAGGGGAGGCTGTGTGTATACCTGTGAGTAGTGTGCAGGAGGTTAGACTGTGTATATACCTGTGAGTAGTGTGCAGGAGGTGAGGCTGTGTATATACTTGTGAGTAGTGTGCAGGAGGTGAGGCTGTGTATATACCTGTGAGTAGTGTGCAGGAGGTGAGGCTGTGTATATACCTGTGAGTAGTGTGCAGGAGGTCAGACTGTATATACCTGTGAGTAGTGTGCAGGTGGTGAGGCTATGTGTATACCTGTGAGTAGTGTGCAGGATGTCAGACTGTGTATATACCTGTGAGTAGTGTGCAGGAGGTGAGGCTGTGTATATACCTGTGAGTAGTGTGCAGGAGGGGAGGCTGTGTATATACCTGTGAGTAGTGTGCAGGAGGGGAGGCTGTGTATATACCTGTGAGTAGTGTGCAGGAGGTGAGGCTGTGTATATACCTGTGAGTAGCTTGCAGGAGGGGAGGCTGTGTGTTTACCTGTGAGTAGTGTGCAGGAGGTGAGGCTGTGTATATACCTGTGAGTAGTGTGCAAGAGGGGAGGCTGTGTATATACCTGTGAGTAGTGTGCAGGATGTAAGACTGTGTATATACCTGTGAGTAGTGTGCAGGAGGGGAGGCTGTGTGTATACCTGTGAGTAGTGTGCAGGAGGTGAGGCTGTGTATATACCTGTGAGTAGTGTGCAGGATGTCAGACTGTGTATATACCTGTGAGTAGTGTGCAGGAGGTTAAACTGTGTATATACCCGTGAGTAGTGTGCAGGAGGTGAGGCTGTGTATATACCCGTGAGTAGTGTGCAGGAGGTGAGGCTGTGTATATACCTGTGAGTAGTGTGCAGGAGGGGAGGCTGTGTATATACCTGTGAGTAGTGTGCAGGAGGGGAGGCTGTGTATATACCTCTGAGTAGTGTGCAGGTGGTGAGGCTGTGTGTATACCTGTGAGTAGTGTGCAGGAGGTCAGACTGTATATACCTGTGAGTAGTGTGCAGGTGGTGAGGCTATGTGTATACCTGTGAGTAGTGTGCAGGATGTCAGACTGTGTATATACCTGTGAGTAGTGTGCAGGAGGGGAGGCTGTGTATATACCTGTGAGTAGTGTGCAGGAGGTGAGGCTGTGTATATACCTGTGAGTAGTGTGCAGGAGGGGAGGCTGTGTATATACCTGTGAGTAGTGTGCAGGAGGGGAGGCTGTGTATATACCTGTGAGTAGTGTGCAGGAGGTGAGGCTGTGTATCTACCTGTGAGTAGCTTGCAGGAGGGGAGGCTGTGTGTTTACCTGTGAGTAGTGTGCAGGAGGTGAGGCTGTGTATATACCTGTGAGTAGTGTGCAGGATGTAAGAATGTGTATATACCTGTGAGTAGTGTGCAGGAGGGGAGGCTGTGTGTATACCTGTGAGTAGTGTGCAGGATGTCAGACTGTGTATATACCTGTGAGTAGTGTGCAGGAGGGGAGGCTGTGTATATACCTGTGAGTAGTGTGCAGGATGTCAGACTGTGTATATACCTGTGAGTAGTGTGCAGGTGGTGAGGCTGTGTATTTACCTGTGAGTAGTGTGCAGGTGGTGAGGCCTGTGAGTAGTGTGCAGGTGGTGAGGCCTGTGAGTAGTGTGCAGGTGGTGAGGCTGTGTATATACCTGTGAGTAGTGTGCAGGTGGTGAGGCTGTGTGTATACCTGTGAGTAGTGTGCAGGATGTGAGGCTGTGTGTATACCTGTGAGTAGTGTGCAGGTGGTGAGGCTGTGTATATACCTGTGAGTAGTGTGCAGGTGGTGAGGCTGTGTATACCTGTGAATAGTGTGCAGGTGGTGAGGCTGTGTATATACCAGTGAGTAGCTTGCACAAGGGGAGGCTGTGTGTATACCTGTGAGTAGTGTGCAGGAGGTGAGGCTATGTATATACCTGTGAGTAGTGTGCAGGTGGTGAGGCTGTGTATATACCTGTGAGTAGTGTGCAGGTGGTGAGGCTGTGTGTATACCTGTGAATAGTGTGCAGGTGGTGAGGCTGTGTATATACCTGTGAGTAGTGTGCAGGATGTCAGACTGTGTATATACCTGTGAGTAGTGTGCAGGAGGGGAGGCTGTGTATATACCTGTGAGTAGTGTGCAGGATGTCAGACTGTGTATATACCTGTGAGTAGTGTGCAGGTGGTGAGGCTGTGTATTTACCTGTGAGTAGTGTGCAGGTGGTGAGGCCTGTGAGTAGTGTGCAGGTGGTGAGGCTGTGTATATACCTGTGAGTAGTGTGCAGGTGGTGAGGCTGTGTGTATACCTGTGAGTAGTGTGCAGGATGTGAGGCTGTGTGTATACCTGTGAGTAGTGTGCAGGTGGTGAGGCTGTGTGTATACCTGTGAGTAGTGTGCAGGTGGTGAGGCTGTGTATATACCTGTGAGTAGTGTGCAGGTGGTGAGGCTGTGTGTATACCTGTGAATAGTGTGCAGGTGGTGAGGCTGTGTATATACCAGTGAGCAGCTTGCACAAGGGGAGGCTGTGTGTATACCTGTGAGTAGTGTGCAGGAGGTGAGGCTATGTATATACCTGTGAGTAGTGTGCAGGTGGTGAGGCTGTGTATATACCTGTGAGTAGTGTGCAGGATGTGAGGCTGTGTGTATACCTGTGAGTAGTGTGCAGGAGGGGAGGCTGTGTGTATACCTGTGAGTAGTGTGCAGGATGTCAGACTGTGTATATACCTGTGAGTAGTGTGCAGGTGGTGAGGCTGTGTATATACCTGTGAGTAGTGTGCAGGTGGTGAGGCTGTGTATATACCTGTGAGTAGTGTGCAGGTGGTGAGGCTGTGTATATACCAGTGAATAGCTTGCACAAGGGGAGGCTGTGTGTATACCTGTGCGTAGTGTGCAGGTGGGGAGGCTGTGTGTATACCTGTGAGTAGTGTGCAGGTGGTGAGGCTGTGTATATACCTGTGAGTAGTGTGCAGGTGGTGAGGCTGTGTGTATACCTGTGAGTAGTGTGCAGGATGTGAGGCTGTGTATATACCTGTGAGTAGTGTGCAGGTGGTGAGGCTGTGTGCATACCTGTGAGTAGTGTGCAGGATGTCAGACTGTGTATAAACCTGTGAGTAGCTTGCAGGAGGGGAGGCTGTGTGTATACCTGTGAGTAGTGTGCAGGTGGTGAGGCTGTGTGTATACCTGTGAGTAGCTTGCAGGAGGGGAGGCTGTGTGTATACCTGTGAGTAGTGTGCAGGTGGTGAGGCTGTGTGTATACCTGTGAGTAGCTTGCAGGAGGGGAGGCTGTGTGTATACCTGTGAGTAGTGTGCAGGAAGTGAGGCTGAGAGTTCTCAGGTTAGGGAAGCCCCTCAGGTGTCTGACGAGGTCGTTGGTGCAGTACTGGTAGCAGTTGAGGGTGACCCGTCTGATTGAGCTGCCAGTAAATAGCTCAAAACTTCTTGGGCGCAGGATGCGCTCTTTGATCATGTGATCAATGATCAGTTCGGCCAGCTCCGGCGTCAGCCCAGAGAGTGAGCGCGAGTACTGCATGCAGGGGGCTGTGGGAAAGTACAGTACAATCAGGCAGTACACTAGGCTAACTGAGAGGGGGATAAAGCGGGAGAGAGTAGCCGGGTGGGAGAAAGGTGAGCTGGTAAAGGTTAGAAGGATATTTCGAGGGAGGGAGAAAGGCTGGTGGTATGAGTATGTAGCAGGCAGCGAGAGGTCGGCTGGTAGGAGTCAGAAGGATACAGTGGGAAGGGAGGCCAGTATGAGTGAGTAGTGCGTGAGATAGATAGCCCGGCCGATAGGAGTGTGCAGCTGGAAGACAGAGAGGAAAACCGATGGGAATGAGTAGCTTAGAGGGAGAGAGGCCGGCCGATGGGACAGAGTAGCTGGGAGGGAGAGAGGCCGGCCGATGGGACAGAGTAGCTGGGAGGGAGAGGAGCCGACCAGTAGGAGTGAATATCGGGAGAGAGGTGGGCCGTAGAAGTGAGAATCTGGGCGGAAGGGGGCCGGCCTGTGGGTATAAGTGGCTGAGAGGGAGAGGGACCGAATGGTAGGAGTGAATATTGGGAGAGAGAGGCGGGCTAGTAGACTTGAGTAGCTGGTCGGGAGAGAGGCTGGCCAAGGTGTTAGTAGCTGGGAGGGAGAGAGGCTGGGGCGAGTAGCTGGGAGGGAGAGAGGCTGGGGCGAGTAGCTGGGAGGGAGAGAGGCTGGGGCAAGTAGCTGGGAGAGAGAGAGGCTGGGGCGAGTAGCTGGGAGGGAGAGAGGCTGGGGCGAGTAGCTGGGAGGGAGAGAGGCTGGGGCGAGTAGCTGGGAGGGAGAGAGGCTGGGGCGAGTAGCTGGGAGGGAGAGAGGCTGGGGCGAGTAGCTGGGAGGGAGAGAGGCTGGGGCGAGTAGCTGGGAGGGAGAGAGGCTGGGGCGAGTAGCTGGGAGGGAGAGAGGCTGGGGCGAGTAGCTGGGAGGGAGAGAGGCTGGGGCGAGTAGCTGGGAGGGAGAGAGGCTGGGGCGAGTAGCTGGGAGGCAGAGAGTCTGGTCAAGGTGTGAGTAGCTGGGAGAGAGGGAGGACGGCTGGTAGGAGTGAATAGCTGGGAGGGAGAGAGGCCGGCTGGTAGGAGTGAATAGCTGGGAGGGAGAGAGGCCGGCTGGTAGGAGTGAATAGCTGGGAGGGAGAGAGGCCGGCTGGTAGGAGTGAATAGCTGGGAGGGAGAGAGGCCGGCTGGTAGGAGTGAGTAGCTGGGAGGGAGAGAGGCCGGCTGGTAGGAGTGAATAGCTGGGAGGGAGAGAGGCCGGCTGGTAGGAGTGAATAGCTGGGAGGGAGAGAGGCCGGCTGGTAGGAGTGAGTAGCTGGGAGGGAGAGAGGCCGGCTGGTAGGAGTGAATAGCTGGGAGGGAGAGAGGCCGGCTGGTAGGAGTGAGTAGCTGGGAGGGAGAGAGGCCGGCTGGTAGGAGTGAATACAGGTGGTTACCAGTGATTAGCATGAGAGCTCCTTGCAGAGCCAGGTGGCGCAGGCTTGAGATAGGGGAGACTCTGGTTATTCTGCTGACAGCTGGTGGTCTCTCTGCACTCTCCTGTCTCAGCTCAGCAGCCAGTCTTGCCCTGAGGCTCGGGGGATCTTGCAGAGCTGGGGGGGAGCCTGGAGACACCGGCTCATTGCACTGATTGGAAAATCTAAGGAAACCGTGAAATATCACAAACCACATGCAGACACACAGCAATTACACACTGCCACAGCAATTACACACTGCCACAGCAATTACACACTGCCACAGCAATTACACACTGCCACAGCAATTATAAACAGCAATACTCATTAGTCCCTGACCTTATCTTATATCTAGGATAGCCTTATACCTATCCCACGCATGCTTAAACTCCTTCACTGTATTAACCTCTACCACTTCTACTGGAAGACTATTCCATACATCCACTATCCTCTCAGTAAAGTAATACTTTCATTAGTCCCTGACCTTATCTTATATCTAGGATAGCCTTATACCTATCCCAGGCATGCTTAAACTCCTTCACTGTATTAACCTCTACCACTTCTACTGGAAGACTATTCCATGTATCCACTACCCTCTCAGTAATGTAATACTTTCATTAGTCCCTGACCTTATCTTATATCTAGGATAGCCTTATACCTATCCCATGCATGCTTAAACTCCCTCACTGTATTAACCTCTACCACTTCTACTGGAAGACTATTCCATACATCCACTACCCTCTCAGTAAAGTAATACTTTCATTAGTCCTTGGCCTTATCTTATATCTAGGATAGCCTTATACCTATCCCACGCATGCTTAAACTCCTTCACTGTATTAACCTCTACCACTTCTACTGGAAGACTATTCCATACATCCACTACCCTCTCAGTAAAGTAATACTTTCATTAGTCCCTGGCCTTATCTTATATCTAGGATAGCCTTATACCTATCCCACGCATGCTTAAACTCCTTCACTGTATTAACCTCTACCACTTCTACTGGAAGACTATTCCATGTATCCACTACCCTCTCAGTAATGTAATACTATCATTAGTCCCTGGCCTTATCTTATATCTAGGATAGCCTTATACCTATCCCATGCATGCTTAAACTCCTTCACTGTATTAACCTCTACCACTTCTACTGGAAGACTATTCCATGCACCCACTACCCTCTCAGTAAAGTAATACTTTCATTAGTCCCTGGCCTTATCTTATATCTAGGATAGCCTTATACCTATCCCATGCATGCTTAAACTCCTTCACTGTATTAACCTCTACCACTTCTACTGGAAGACTATTCCATGCATCCACTACCCTCTCAGTAATGTAATACTTTCATTAGTCCCTGGCCTTATCTTATATCTAGGATAGCCTTATACCTATCCCATGCATGCTTAAACTCCTTCACTGTATTAACCTCTACCACTTCTACTGGAAGACTATTCCATGCATCCACTACCCTCTCAGTAATGTAATACTTTCATTAGTCCCCGGCCTTATCTTATATCTAGGATAGCCTTATACCTATCCCATGCATGCTTAAACTCCTTCACTGTATTAACCTCTACCACTTCTACTGGAAGACTATTCCATGCATCCACTACCCTCTCAGTAATGTAATACTTTCATTAGTCCCTGGCCTTATCTTATATCTAGGATAGCCTTATACCTATCCCACGCATGCTTAAACTCCTTCACTGTATTAACCTCAATCACTTCTACTGGAAGACTATTCCATGCATACACTACCCTCTCAGTAATGTAATACTATCATTAGTCCCTGACCTTATCTTATATCTAGGATAGCCTTATACCTATCCCATGCATGCTTAAACTCCTTCACTGTATTAACCTCAATCACTTCTACTGGAAGACTATTCCATACATCCACTACCCTCTCAGTAATGTAATACTATCATTAGTCCCTGTCCTTATCTTATATCTAGGATAGCCTTATACCTATCCCATGCATGCTTAAACTCCTTCACTGTATTAACCTCTACCACTTCTACTGGAAGACTATTCCATACATCCACTACCCTCTCAGTAATGTAATACTTTCATTAGTCCCTGACCTTATCTTATATCTAGGATAGCCTTATACCTCTCCCTATGCAACCGAGCATTCTGCTAATACCTCTCCCTATACAATGTAACATTCTGCTAATACCTCTCCCTATACAATGTAACATTCTGCTAATACCTCTCCCTATACAATGTAACATTCTGGTAATACCTCTCCCTATACAATGTAACATTCTGCTAATACCTCTCCCTATACAATGTAACATTCTGCTAATACCTCTCCCTATACAACTAAGCATGTATCAAATGACTCATTAATCTTTTTCCCTAAATTAGGTCTCTGTCCCTCATTTTCACCTGCAAACACTGAACAAAAATATTCATTAAGGCAGTCTGCTAAGCCTTTATCCTCTTCTACATAGCATCCTTCTTTTGTTTTTAATCTAACTAATCCTTGTTTTACTTTCCTTTTCTCATTTATGTATCTAAAAAATGTTTTATCCCCCTTTTTCACTGACTTGACTATTTTCTCTTCTGCGTGTGCTTTGAAAGTTCTTATATCTTGCTTTGCCTATTTCTGCCTACCATCATGGCCGAAGAAGTCCACTCCGAGCGCATTGCCCCATGCCTCTCCACTCAATCCTCTGCCTATTTAAAACGGATCTTTGAAGATATTCCTGTATCACTCCCTGGAAGAAACTGCCTCTCTCTATGGACCTCTCCTTGCCCGTTTACAACTATACTACCAACAGAACTTTAACTACATATGGGTGAGAGAGTGGCCATTTAGATGGGCTACTCCAGAACTCTTTCTATATATTTAGATTTACCTGCTTTCCGTATTGATTGCTGTCTCTCACAGCACTCGGTGATTATTTTTCATATTTTGGCATATGTTCCTATACTTTGTTTTGCTGTTGATGCAGGTTTCTGTCTATATTTTTTCACTACAACATTTTCACTATTTTTTGTGGTTAGGACTACATCATCGTTACACTGCATTTACTTTTTTTGTACCTTATATAAGCACATTATTTTCTTTTTTCCCCTCCTGACACATGCCCGTGTCATTTGCTCTGTTGTCCCTGTACGCATTCATTTTTTCTTTTATTACTCGCATTATTTTCTACTCCCCCCCCCCCCTTTTTTTGATTCTCCAAAGCACTGACCTGCTTGTTTATTTATTTTTCTTTCTTCTTCTTATTTTTTTGTATAATCTTCTAGCCTTCTATCCACGGATCCAAGCATATACATTTAGTTTTCTATTTTTTGGATTGTGTCTGTTTTGATTTATATTGTTCTACATCTTTTGACTGTCGATACATTTACAATATTAACGAATATTGCCTTTGACTGTATGATAAGTGCTCATCACAGCACTTATCATACATGCCTGCACACAGATCACACTGATCTGCTCTGCAGGCATCTACTAGCCTAGCCCCCTAGACCCCTAGAGCAATGGAAGTGAAAAAAAATCACTTGAGATGCTCTTGCCAGTAGAAGGGAAGCGCTGCCTATACAGCTCCATTCTGCTGAGCTGATGTGGTTGCTCAGGGGAGGTACTACCATGTAATATGGCTTTCCAGTTGGCTCCTCCACTACTTGCCCCCTGTAGGGCGTTTAGGAAATGCGCACTCCTGGTACAAGCAGATATGTTGGATTTCCAGCTCACAACAGGAAGATTAAAGTCCCCCATGTAACTAGTACATTATCAGACACATTGACCCAGCTGGCTGACCTGAGCGGCACACCATTCGATGGCCAAAGGTGGGAGGCAGAGTCGGGTGAGCGGGCGGAAGAAGGAATCACATTGAAGTCTGAAAAAACAAAGACATGAAACTTTTTTTTTTAATATGCTGGACTTCCGTGAGCACATCAGACACTGTGTCCCATAGCTCCCTTCTGTCACCCTGCAGTAGGAGGGGCAGACTCCATGTAACAAAGCTCCCTTCTGTCACCCTGCAGTGGGAGGGGCAGACACTGTGTCCCATAGCTCCCTTATGTCACCCTGCAGTAGGAGGGGCAGACTCCATGTAACAAAGCTCCCTTCTGTCACCCTGCAGTGGGAGGGGCAGACACTGTGTCCCATAGCTCCCTTCTGTCGCCCTGCAGTGGGAGAAGCAGACTCCATGTAACACAGCTCCCTTCTGTCCGTGTCGCCCTGCAGTGTGAGGGGCAGACTCCATGTAACACAGCTCCCTTCTGTCCGTGTCACCCTGCAGTAGGAGGGGCAGACTCCATGTAACACAGCTCCCTTCTGTACGTGTCACCCTGCAGTGGGAGGGGCAGACTCCATGTAAAACAGCTCCCTTCTGTCTGTGTCACCCTGCAGTGGGAGGGGCAGACTCCATGTATCACCGCTCCCTTCTGTATGTGTTACCCTGCAGTGGGACGGGCAGACTCCATGTAACATAGCTCCCTTCTGTCCGTGTCACCCTGCAGTGGGAGGGGCAGACTCCATGTAACACAGCTCCCTTCTGTATGTGTCACCCTGCAGTGGGAGGGGCAGACTCCATGTAACACAGCTCCCTTCTGTCTGTGTCACCCTGCAGTGGGAGGGGCAGACTCCATGTAACACAGCTCCCTTCTGTCTGTGTCACCCTGCAGTGGGAGGGGCAGACTCCATGTATCACCGCTCCCTTCTGTATGTGTTACCCTGCAGTGGGACGGGCAGACTCCATGTAACATAGCTCCCTTCTGTCCGTGTCACCCTGCAGTGGGAGGGGCAGACTCCATGTAACACAGCTCCCTTCTGTATGTGTTACCCTGCAGTGGGAGGGGCAGGCTCCATATTTAGATCTAAAACAAAATTAGGCAAACAGATGCCAAAGACAAATCGCAATGTTACCTTCTAGGTCATCCTGTTCTCCTTCACCGCTGCCTTCCTCAAGATGCACCAAGCTATGTCCACGACCTGTAAAATATTGAGGGTGTCAGAGCAGAGATGAAAGGTTTGGGATATGAAATACCCCACCCAGGTTGGTTACCCCAGGAGTGTGGTGGGGTTGGAGGCAGTACATCTCTCATTCGGACGTTGTGAGACACAGAATGAGCCGGAGAACTCAAGATGGGCAGGAGCCGGTTCCCTTGGGCCATTAAGTCATCTAGGCTGGAAATCATGTCCACTCGCTCTGCAGAGGGCGACAGATGATCTTCAGGGGAGGAGTCATGTGGTGGCAGAGAGGACGGCTTTTCTCTAGGACGTACACAGAGGGTAGCATTGGGGGTCAAGCCAAGCTCCTGCAGGCTCCGCTTCAAGTCCTGCTCCGTGAAGTGTCTGGTGGGGAAGGTCTGCAAGAGTCGACATGGAGCGATGGGAGGCTGGATGGAGTCCAGGTGATCACAGACACACTGCAAAAGGGAGTCAGCAGCAAACTGCAAGCGGACGGAGCTTCCACTGGGGAAACGTACCTGGTAATAGAGTGAGATTTACTTTCCATCCTATCCCTGGTGTAATATACAGCACCCCTCCCGTGATATTACCCTGTATTTACCCCGGTGTAATATACAGCACCCCTCCCGTGATATTACCCTGTATATACCCTGGTGTAATATCCAGCACCCCTCCCGTGATATTACCCTGTATATACCCCGGTGTAATATACGGCACCCCTCCAGTGATATTACCCTGTATATACCCCGGTGTAATATACAGCACCCCTCCCGTGATATTACCCTGTATATACCCCGGTGTTATATCCAGCACCCCTCCCGTGATATTACCCTGTATATACCCCGGTGTAATATACGGCACCCCTCCAGTGATATTACCCTGTATATACCCCGGTGTAATATACAGCACCCCTCCCGTGATATTACCCTGTATATACCCCGGTGTTATATCCAGCACCCCTCCAGTGATATTACCCTGTATATACCCCGGTGTAATATACAGCACCCCTCCCGTGATATTACCCTGTATATACCCCGGTGTTATATCCAGCACCCCTCCCGTGATATTACCCTGTATTTACCCCGGTGTAATATACGGCACCCCTCCAGTGATATTACCCTGTATTTACCCCGGTGTAATATCCAGCACCCCTCCCGTGATATTACCCTGTATTTACCCCGGTGTAATATACGGCACCCCTCCAGTGATATTACCCTGTATTTACCCCGGTGTAATAAAAGGCACCCCTCCCGTGATATTACCCTGTATTTACCCCGGTGTAATATACGGCACCCCTCCAGTGATATTACCCTGTATTTACCCCGGTGTAATATACGGCACCCCTCCCGTGATATTACCCTGTATTTATCCCGGTGTAATATACAGCACCCCTCCCGTGATATTACCCTGTATATACCCCGGTGTAATATACAGCACCCCTCCCGTGATATTACCCTGTATATACCCCGGTGTAATATACAGCACCCCTCCCGTGATATTACCCTGTATTTACCCCGGTGTAATATACAGCACCCCTCCCATGATATTACCCTGTATTTACACCGGTGTAATATACAGCACCCCTCCCGTGATATTACCCTGTATTTACCCCGGTGTAATATACAGCACCCCTTCCGTGATATTACCCTGTATTTACCCCGGTGTAATATACAGCACCCCTCCCATGATATTACCCTGTATTTACCCCGGTGTAATATACAGCACCCCTCCCGTGATATTACCCTGTATTTACCCCGGTGTAATATACAGCACCCCTCCCGTGATATTACCCTGTATTTACCCCGGTGTAATATACAGCACCCCTCAAGTGATATTACCCTGTATATACCCCGGTGTAATACACAGCACCCCTCCAGTGATATTACCCTGTATATACCCCGGTGTAATATACAGCAACCCTCCCGTGATATTACCCTGTATTTACCCCGGTGTTATATACAGCACCCCTCCCGTGATATTACCCTGTATTTAACCCGGTAATATACAGCACCCCTCCAGTGATATTACCCTGTATATACCCCGGTGTAATATACAACACCCCTCCCGTGATATTACCCTGTATATACCCCAGTGTAAAAAACAGTACGCCTCCCGTGATATCACCCTGTATTTACCCCTGTGTAATATACAACACCCCTCCCGTGATATTACCCTGGATATACCCCGGTGTAATATACAGCACCCCTCCTGTGATATTACCCTGTATATACCCCAGTGTAATATACAGCACCCCTCCCGTGATATTACCATGTATTTACCCCGGTGTAATATACAGCACCCCTCCAATGATATTACCTTGTATTTACCCCGGTAATATACAGCACCCCTCTAGTTATATTACCCTGTATTTACCCCAGTGTAATATACAGCAGGCCTCAAGTTATATTACCCTCTATATACCCCGGTTTAATACACAGCACCCATCCAGTTATATTACGCTGTATTTACCCCGGTGTAATATACTGCACTCCTCCCGTGATATTACCCTGTATTTACCCCGGTGTAATATACAGCACCCCTCCCGTGATATTACCCTGTATTTACCCCGGTGTAATATACGGCACCCCTCCAGTGATATTACCCTGTATTTACCCCGGTGTAATATACGGCACCCCTCCCGTGATATTACCCTGTATATACCCCGGTGTAATATACAGCACCCCTCCCGTGATATTACCCTGTATTTACCCCGGTGTAATATACAGCACGCCTCCAGTTATATTACCCTGTATTTACCCTGGTGTAATATACAGCACCCCTCTAGTTATATTACCCTGTATTTACCCCGGTGTAATATACAGCAGGCCTCCAGTTATATTACCCTGTATTTACCCCGGTGTAATAATCAGCAGGCCTCCAGTTATATTACCATGTATTTACCCCGGTGTAATATACAGCAGGCCTCCAGTTATATTACCATGTATTTACCCCGGTGTAATATACAGCAGGCCTCAAGTGTTATTACCCTCTATATACCCCGGTTTAATACACAGCACCCCTCCAGTTATATTACGCTGTATTTACCCGGGTGTAATATACTGCACCCCTCCGGGTATATTACCCTGTGTGTACCCCGGTGTAATATACAGCACCCCACCAGTTATATTACCATGTAATTACCCAGTGTAATATACAGCAGGCCTCCAGTTATATTACCCTCTATTTTCCCAGGTGTAATATATAGCACCCCTCCTGTGATATTACCCTGTATTTACCCCGGTGTAATATACAGCACCCCTCCCGTGATATTACCCTGTATTTACCCCGGTGTAATATACAGCACCCCTCCAGTTATATTACCCTGCATTTACCCCGGTGTAAGATACAGCACCCCTCCAGTTATATTACCATGTATTTACCCCAGTGTAATATACAGCACCCCTCACGTGATATTACCCTGTATTTACCCCGTGTAAACCGTAAACAAAGAAAAATAGGACGTTGGCACTCTCCGATCCGAGTATAAACAAAGTATTTATTAAGCCACAAAACCGACCAAACAAAAAATATTGATGTATTCAGTGGAACATGTGCAGGAGTGCAGACAGGAGATAGATTGCCTTACGCGTTTCGTGCCTACTGGCACTTAATCATAGGCCCCTCCCGTGATATTACCCTGTATTTACCCCGGTGTAATATACAGCACCCCTCCCATGACATTACCCTGTATTTACCCCGGTGTAATATACAGCTTCCCTCCAATTATATGACCATGTATTTACCCCGGTGTAATATACAGCAGGCCTCCAGTTATATTACCATGTATTTACCCCGGTGTAATATCCAGCACCCCTCCAGTTATATTACCCTGTATTTACCCCGGTGTAATATACAGCAGGCCTCCAGTTATATTACCCTGTATTTACCCCGGTGTAATATACAGCAGGCCTCCAGTTATATTACCCTGTATTTACCCCGGTGTAATATACAGCAGGCCTCCAGTTATATTACCCTGTATTTACCCCGGTGTAATATACAGCAGGCCTCCAGTTATATTACCCTGTATTTACCCCGGTGTAATATACAGCAGGCCTCCAGTTATATTACCCTGTATTTACCCCGGTGTAATATACAGCAGGCCTCCAGTTATATTACCCTGTATTTACCCTGGTGTAATATACAGCAGGCCTCCAGTTATATTACCCTGTATTTACCCCGGTGTAATACACAGCAGGCCTCCAGTTATATTACCCTGTATTTACCCCGGTGTAATATACAGCAGGCCTCCAGTTATATTACCCTGTATTTACCCCGGTGTAATATACAGCTTCCCTCCAGTTATATAACCGTGTATTTACCCCGGTGTAATACACACCAGGCCTCCAGTTATATTACCCTGTATTTACCCCGGTGTAATATACAGAAGGCCTCCAGTTATATTACCCTGTATTTACCCCGGTGTAATATACAGCTTCCCTCCAGTTATATTACCGTGTATTTACCCCGGTGTAATATACAGCAGGCCTCCAGTTATATTACCCTGTATATACCCCGGTGTAATATACAGCAGGCCTCCAGTTATATTACCCTGTATTTACCCCGGTGTAATATACAGCAGGCCTCCAGTTATATTACCCTGTATATACCCCGGTGTAATATACAGCACCCCTCCAGTTATATTACCCTGTATTTACCCCGGTGTAATATACAGCTTCCCTCCAGTTATATTACCGTGTATTTACCCCGGTGTAATATACAGCAGGCCTCCAGTTATATTACCCTGTATATACCCCGGTGTAATATACAGCAGGCCTCCAGTTATATTACCCTGTATTTACCCCGGTGTAATATACAGCAGGCCTCAAGTTATATTACCCTGTATATACCCCGGTGTAATATACAGCACCCCTCCAGTTATATTACCTTGTATTTACCCAGGTGTAATATACAGCAGGCCTCCAGTTATATTACCATGTATTTACCCCGGTGTAATATACAGCAGGCCTCCAGTTATATTACCATGTATTTACCCCGGTGTAATATACAGCAGGCCTCCAGTTATATTACCCTGTATTTACCCCGGTGTAATATACAGCAGGCCTCCAGTTATATTACCCTGTATTTACCCCGGTGTAATACACAGCAGGCCTCCAGTTATATTACCCTGTATTTACCCTGGTGTAATATACAGCAACCCTCCCGTGATATTACCCTGTATTTACCCCGGTGTAATATACAACACCCCTCCCGTGATATTACCCTGTATATACCCCAGTGTAAAAAACAGTACGCCTCCCGTGATATCACCCTGTATTTACCCCTGTGTAATATACAACACCCCTCCCGTGATATTACCCTGGATATACCCCGGTGTAATATACAGCACCCCTCCTGTGATATTACCCTGTATATACCCCAGTGTAATATACAGCACCCCTCCCGTGATATTACCATGTATTTACCCCGGTGTAATATACAGCACCCCTCCAATGATATTACCTTGTATTTACCCCGGTAATATACAGCACCCCTCTAGTTATATTACCCTGTATTTACCCCAGTGTAATATACAGCAGGCCTCAAGTTATATTACCCTCTATATACCCCGGTTTAATACACAGCACCCATCCAGTTATATTACGCTGTATTTACCCCGGTGTAATATACTGCACTCCTCCCGTGATATTACCCTGTATTTACCCCGGTGTAATATACAGCACCCCTCCCGTGATATTACCCTGTATTTACCCCGGTGTAATATACAGCACCCCTCCAGTGATATTACCCTGTATTTACCCCGGTGTAATATACGGCACCCCTCCCGTGATATTACCCTGTATATACCCCGGTGTAATATACAGCACCCCTCCCGTGATATTACCCTGTATTTACCCCGGTGTAATATACAGCACGCCTCCAGTTATATTACCCTGTATTTACCCTGGTGTAATATACAGCACCCCTCTAGTTATATTACCCTGTATTTACCCCGGTGTAATATACAGCAGGCCTCCAGTTATATTACCCTGTATTTACCCCGGTGTAATAATCAGCAGGCCTCCAGTTATATTACCATGTATTTACCCCGGTGTAATATACAGCAGGCCTCCAGTTATATTACCATGTATTTACCCCGGTGTAATATACAGCAGGCCTCAAGTGTTATTACCCTCTATATACCCCGGTTTAATACACAGCACCCCTCCAGTTATATTACGCTGTATTTACCCGGGTGTAATATACTGCACCCCTCCGGGTATATTACCCTGTGTGTACCCCGGTGTAATATACAGCACCCCACCAGTTATATTACCATGTAATTACCCAGTGTAATATACAGCAGGCCTCCAGTTATATTACCCTCTATTTTCCCAGGTGTAATATATAGCACCCCTCCTGTGATATTACCCTGTATTTACCCCGGTGTAATATACAGCACCCCTCCCGTGATATTACCCTGTATTTACCCCGGTGTAATATACAGCACCCCTCCAGTTATATTACCCTGCATTTACCCCGGTGTAAGATACAGCACCCCTCCAGTTATATTACCATGTATTTACCCCAGTGTAATATACAGCACCCCTCACGTGATATTACCCTGTATTTACCCCGGTGTAAACCGTAAACAAAGAAAAATAGGACGTTGGCACTCTCCGATCCGAGTATAAACAAAGTATTTATTAAGCCACAAAACCGACCAAACAAAAAATATTGATGTATTCAGTGGAACATGTGCAGGAGTGCAGACAGGAGATAGATTGCCTTACGCGTTTCGTGCCTACTGGCACTTAATCATAGGCCCCTCCCGTGATATTACCCTGTATTTACCCCGGTGTAATATACAGCACCCCTCCCATGACATTACCCTGTATTTACCCCGGTGTAATATACAGCAGGCCTCCAGTTATATTACCGTGTATTTACCCCGGTGTAATATACAGCTTCCCTCCAATTATATTACCCTGTATTTACCCCGGTGTAATATACAGCAGGCCTCCAGTTATATTACCCTGTATTTACCCCGGTGTAATATACAGCTTCCCTCCAATTATATGACCATGTATTTACCCCGGTGTAATATACAGCAGGCCTCCAGTTATATTACCATGTATTTACCCCGGTGTAATATCCAGCACCCCTCCAGTTATATTACCCTGTATTTACCCCGGTGTAATATACAGCAGGCCTCCAGTTATATTACCCTGTATTTACCCCGGTGTAATATACAGCAGGCCTCCAGTTATATTACCCTGTATTTACCCCGGTGTAATATACAGCAGGCCTCCAGTTATATTACCCTGTATTTACCCCGGTGTAATATACAGCAGGCCTCCAGTTATATTACCCTGTATTTACCCCGGTGTAATATACAGCAGGCCTCCAGTTATATTACCCTGTATTTACCCTGGTGTAATATACAGCAGGCCTCCAGTTATATTACCCTGTATTTACCCCGGTGTAATACACAGCAGGCCTCCAGTTATATTACCCTGTATTTACCCCGGTGTAATATACAGCAGGCCTCCAGTTATATTACCCTGTATTTACCCCGGTGTAATATACAGCTTCCCTCCAGTTATATTACCGTGTATTTACCCCGGTGTAATACACACCAGGCCTCCAGTTATATTACCCTGTATTTACCCCGGTGTAATATACAGAAGGCCTCCAGTTATATTACCCTGTATTTACCCCGGTGTAATATACAGCTTCCCTCCAGTTATATTACCCTGTATTTACCCCGGTGTAATATACAGCAGGCCTCCAGTTATATTACCCTGTATATACCCCGGTGTAATATACAGCACCCCTCCAGTTATATTACCCTGTATTTACCCCGGTGTAATATACAGCTTCCCTCCAGTTATATTACCGTGTATTTACCCCGGTGTAATATACAGCAGGCCTCCAGTTATATTACCCTGTATATACCCCGGTGTAATATACAGCAGGCCTCCAGTTATATTACCCTGTATTTACCCCGGTGTAATATACAGCAGGCCTCCAGTTATATTACCCTGTATATACCCCGGTGTAATATACAGCACCCCTCCAGTTATATTACCTTGTATTTACCCAGGTGTAATATACAGCAGGCCTCCAGTTATATTACCATGTATTTACCCCGGTGTAATATACAGCAGGCCTCCAGTTATATTACCCTGTATTTACCCCGGTGTAATATACAGCAGGCCTCCAGTTATATTACCCTGTATTTACCCCGGTGTAATATACAGCAGGCCTCCAGTTATATTACCCTGTATTTACCCCGGTGTAATACACAGCAGGCCTCCAGTTATATTACCCTGTATTTACCCTGGTGTAATATACAGCAGGCCTCCAGTTATATTACCATGTATTTACCCCGGTGTAATATACAGCAGGCCTCCAGTTATATTACCATGTATTTACCCCGGTGTAATATACAGCAGGCCTCCAGTTATATTACCATGTATTTACCCCGGTGTAATATACAGCAGGCCTCCAGTTATATTACCCTGTATTTACCCCGGTGTAATACACAGCTTCCCTCCAGTTATATTACCCTGTATATACCCCGGTGTAATACACAGCAGGCCTCCAGTTATATTACCCTGTATTTACCCCGGTGTAATACACAGCACCCCTCCAGTTATATTACCCTGTATTTACCCCAGTGTAATACACAGCAGGCCTCCAGTTATATTACCCTGTATTTACCCCGGTGTAATATACAGCACCCCTCCAGTTATATTACCCTGTATTTACCCCGGTGTAATACACAGCAGGCCTCCAGTTATATTACCCTGTATTTACCCTGGTGTAATATACAGCAGGCCTCCAGTTATATTACCCTGTATTTACCCCGGTGTAATACACAGCACCCCTCCAGTTATATTACCCTGTATATACCCCGGTGTAATATACAGCACCCCTCCAGTTATATTACCCTGTATTTACCCCGGTGTAATACACAGCACCCCTCCAGTTATATTACCCTGTATATACCCCGGTGTAATACACAGCAGGCCTCCAGTTATATTACCCTGTATATACCCCGGTGTAATATACAGCACCCCTCCAGTTATATTACCCTGTATTTACAACGGTGTAATACACAGCACCCCTCCAGTTATATTACCCTGTATATACCCGTCCCTGGTTGGAGTCTCACACTCACCATCAGGGCACAGCTTATTTGTCTCTGTGAATCGTCGTTGCTGCCTGATATTTGCCCCTGCTGAGCTGGGGATGTCTGGCCCTTTTCATGGAGTTTTTTCCTATCCTCAGCAATGCGCTGTAAAGCCAGATCCCGGTCCTGGGGAGAAAAGGGTACAAACTGTGATACCTTCCTACGGTTCATCTACCAGCACTGGCTAAACCCCAATACATGCTGGGCCGCCGGCCCCTCCAGTGCTCTCCACCAACTTCAGAACACTGCCTCCTGCTGTCTCACCTTTATCTTAGACAGTCTTTCTTCCTTGACTTCACGAGCCAGACAGGCGCTCAGTCTCTCCTCATACGCCCTTCTATGCTTCGCACGCGACGAGCTGGATGGAGGCTGAAGCTCGTGATCCAGAGAAGGAACTGAAATAAAACATGAAAACTGCCAGACTCCATGTAACAAAGCTCCCTTCTGTCACCCTGCAGTGGGAGGGGCAGACTCCATGTAACAAAGCTCCCTTCTGTCACCCTGCAGTGGGAGGGGCAGACTCCATGTAACAAAGCTCCCTTCTGTCACCCTGCAGTGGGAGGGGCAGACTCCATGTAACATAGCTCCCTTCTGTCACCCTGCAGTGGGAGGGGCAGACTCCATGTAACAAAGCTCCCTTCTGTCACCCTGCAGTGGGAGGGGCAGACTCCATGTAACATAGCTCCCTTCTGTCACCCTGCAGTGGGAGGGGCAGACTCCATGTAACACAGCTCCCTTCTGTCACCCTGCAGTGGGAGGGGCAGACTCCATCTAACAAAGCTCCCTTCTGTCACCCTGCAGTGGGAGGGGCAGACTCCATGTAACACAGCTCCCTTCTGTCACCCTGCAGTGGGAGGGGCAGACTCCATGTAACACAGCTCCCTTCTGTCACCCTGCAGTGGGAGGGGCAGACTCCATGTAACAAAGCTCCCTTCTGTCTGTGTCACCCTGCAGTGGGAGGGGCAGACTCCATGTAACATAGTACCCTTCTGTCACCCTGCAGTGTGAGGGGCAGACTCCATGTAACATAGCTCCCTTCTGTCTGTGTCACCCTGCAGTGGGAGGGGCAGACTCCATCTAACAAAGCTCCCTTCTGTCACCCTGCAGTGGGAGGGGCAGACTCCATGTAACACAGCTCCCTTCTGTCACCCTGCAGTGGGAGGGGCAGACTCCATGTAACACAGCTCCCTTCTGTCACCCTGCAGTGGGAGGGGCAGACTCCATGTAACAAAGCTCCCTTCTGTCTGTGTCACCCTGCAGTGGGAGGGGCAGACTCCATGTAACATAGCTCCCTTCTGTCTGTGTCACCCTGCAGTGGGAGGGGCAGACTCCATTTAACATAGCTCCCTTCTGTCTGTGTCACCCTGCAGTGGGAGGGGCAGACTCCATCTAACAAAGCACCCTTCTGTCACCCTGCAGTGGGAGGGGCAGACTCCATGTAACACAGCTCCCTTCTGTCACCCTGCAGTGGGAGGGGCAGACTCCATGTAACACAGCTCCCTTCTGTCACCCTGCAGTGGGAGGGGCAGACTCCATGTAACAAAGCTCCCTTCTGTCTGTGTCACCCTGCAGTGGGAGGGGCAGACTCCATGTAACATAGCTCCCTTCTGTCTGTGTCACCCTGCAGTGGGAGGGGCAGACTCCATGTAACATAGCTCCCTTCTGTCCGTGTCACCCTGCAGTGGGAGGGGCAGACTCCATGTAACATAGCTCCCTTCTGTCTGTGTCACCCTGCAGTGGGAGGGGCAGACTCCATGTAACACAGCTCCCTTCTGTCACCCTGCAGTGGGAGGGGCAGACTCCATGTAACACAGCTCCCTTCTGTCACCCTGCAGTGGGAGGGGCAGACTCCATGTAACAAAGCTCCCTTCTGTTACCCTGCAGTGGGAGGGGCAGACTCCATGTAACAAAGCTCCCTTCTGTCACCCTGCAGTGGGAGGGGCAGACTACGTGTAACATAGCTCCCTTCTGTCACCCTGCAGTGGGAGGGGCAGATTCCATGTAACAAAGCTCCCTTCTGTCACCCTGCAGTGGGAGGGGCAGACTCCATGTAACAAAGCTCCCTTCTGTCACCCTGCAGTGGGAGGGGCAGACTCCATGTAACAAAGCTCCCTTCTGTCACCCTGCAGTGGGAGGGGCAGACTCCATGTAACAAAGCTCCCATCTGTCACCCTGCAGTGGGAGGGGCAGACTCCATGTAACATAGCTCCCATCTGTCACCCTGCAGTGGGAGGGGCAGACTCCATGTAACATAGCTCCCTTCTGTCTGTGTCACCCTGCAGTGGGAGGGGCAGACTCCATGTAACAAAGCTCCCTTCTGTCTGTTTAGCCGTGCAGTGGGAGGGGCAGACTCCATGTAACAAAGCTCCCTTCTGTCACCCTGCAGTGGGAGGGGCAGACTCCATGTAACAAAGCTCCCTTCTGTCACCCTGCAGTGGGAGGGGCAGACTCCATGTAACAAAGCTCCCTTCTGTCACCCTGCAGTGGGAGGGGCAGACTCCATGTAACATAGCTCCCTTCTGTCACCCTGCAGTGTGAGGGGCAGACTCCATGTAACAAAGCTCCCTTCTGTCACCCTGCAGTGGGAGGGGCAGTCTCCATGTAACATAGCTCCCTTCTGTCACCCTGCAGTGGGACGGGCAGACTCCATGTAACATAGCTCCCTTCTGTCTGTGTCACCCTGCAGTGGGAGGGGCAGACTCCATGTAACATAGCTCCCTTCTGTCTGTCTTACCCTGCAGTGGGGGGGCAGACTCCATGTAACATAGCTCCCTTCGGTCTGTGTCACCCTGCAGTGGGAGGGGCAGACTCCATGTAACATAGCTCCCTTCTGTCTGTGTTACCCTGCAGTGGGAGGTGCAGACTCCATGTAACATAGCTCCCTTCGGTCTGTGTCACCCTGCAGTGGGAGGGGCAGACTCCATGTAACATAGCTCCCTTCTGTCTGTGTCACCCTGCAGTGGGAGGGGCAGACTCCATGTAACACAGCTTCCCTTCTGTCTGTGTCACCCTGCAGAGGGAGGGGCAGACTCCATGTAACATAGCTCCCTTCTGTCTGTGTCACCCTGCAGTGGGAGGGGCAGACTCCATGTAACATAGCACCCTTCTGTCTGTGTCACCCTGCAGTGGGAGGGGCAGACTCCATGTAACATAGCACCCTTCTGTCTGTGTCACCCTGCAGTGGGAGGGGCAGACTCCATGTAACATAGCACCCTTCTGTCTGTGTCACCCTGCAGTGGGAGGGGCAGACTCCATGTAACATAGCACCCTTCTGTCTGTGTCACCCTGCAGTGGGAGGGATATTTTACCCTGTATGGAGGGTGTCTGGTCGGCTGAGGGGGTTTCAGAGTTGTTTCCTCTGTCTCGTGGTGGGTTAAAAGCAGTCACAGCTCCCAATCCAGCCTCGGTCTCCAGGTGGCTGTGTAAGGTACCACGGTGCTGGCCCTTCAGAAGAATCCTGCATAATATAAACACATATAACATGTAACACCCCTGCAGAATAAACCCACCTAATGCCATAAACACATATAACATGTAACACCCCTGCAGAATAAACCCACCTAATGCCATAAACACGTATAACATGTAACACCCCTGCAGAATAAACCCACCTAATGCCATAAACACATATAACATGTAACACCCCTGCAGAATAAACCCACCTAATGCCATAAACACATATAACATGTAACACCCCTGCAGAATAAACCCACCTAATGCCATAAACACATATAACATGTAACACCCCTGCAGAATAAACCCACCTAATGCCATAAACACATATAACATGTAACACCCCTGCAGAATAAACCCACCTAATGCCATAAACACGTATAACATGTAACACCCCTGCAGAATAAACCCACCTAATGCCATAAACACGTATAACATGTAACACCCCTGCAGAATAAACCCACCTAATGCCATAAACACATAACATGTAACACCCCTGCAGAATAAACCCACCTAATGCCATAAACACATATAACATGTAACACACCTGCAGAATAAACCCACCTAATGCCATAAACACATATAACATGTAACATCCCTGCAGAATAAACCCACCTATGGATGCCTGTCTGGATTTAGTAATAACAAACAATGAGGAGCTTATCTCAAACATCAAAGTAAGGGAACACTTGGGGAATAGTGACCATAATATGGTCTCATTTGAGATTAATGCAAACAAGCAAATTGGTAAATACGCCACCAAAACACTTAATTTTAGAAGGGCCAACTCTGATGGACTAAGGGCATCAATGGAACATTTAGACTGGGAACGATTGTTTTCTGGACTAAACACAGAAGACAAGTGGAATGCCTTTAAGCACACATTACAAAAGTACACATCCCAATATATACCTTTGGGAAACAAATGCAAAAGACAAAAATCGAAACCAATGTGGCTTACAGGTAACGTGAAACAGGAAATGCAAAACAAGAAAATGGCATTCAAACATTATAAAAACACGGGATCAGCATTATCATTTATAGAGTACAAAGAGGCCAACAAAGCCTGCAAAAAGGCAATTAAAATGGCTAAATTGGAAAATGAGAAAAGGGTTGCCAAGGAGAGTAAAACTAACCCCAAAATTTTTTATAAATATATAAATGGAAAAAAGCTAAAGAGGGAAAATGTTGGGCCCTTGTTATCCCAAATGGGAAATTTGGTAAGTGAGGACAGAGAAAGCAGACATTTTAAATACTTTTTTTTCTTCGGTTTATACTAAGGAAGAACAGATGGATGAGCCCCTGCTACCGGAAGTTACGGAACAGTCACCACAAACATGGGATTGGCTGACACAGGAAAAAGTGCTTATGCAATTAAACTCTGTTAAGATAGACAAGGCCCCAGGGCCAGATGGTATACACCCAAGGGTCCTTAGAGAGTTAAGCATAATTCTGGCCAGACCAATATTTATGATCTTTAGGGATTCGTTCAGTTCAGGTATAGTGCCAACAGACTGGCGAAAGGCGGATGTCATTCCAATATTTAAAAAGGGATCAAAATCTCTGCCAGGTAATTATAGGCCAGTGAGCTTGACATCTGTAGTGGGGAAATTATTTGAAGGATTGCTAAAGGTATACACTCAAGAATACATCTTGAACCAGAATATAATTAGTAAAAGTCAACATGGTTTTGTGAAAGACAGGTCTTGTCAAACAAACTTAATAACATTCTATGAAGAAGTCAGTAAAAATATAGATCTAGGTGTGGCAGTTGATGTGATCTATTTGGATTTTGCTAAAGCATTTGATACAGTTCCACACAAAAGGTTACTCTACAAATTGAGAGAAATAGGTTTGGGGGCAAATGTGTGTATGTGGATTGAAAATTGGCTAAAAGATAGAACACAGAGGGTTGTTGTAAATGGAAAATCCTCAAATTGGACCAGGGTAGTGAGCGGAGTACCTCAGGGGTCTGTTTTGGGACCTCTTCTTTTTAATTTGTTTATTAATGATCTCCCACGTTGTGCTGAGAGCCATGTCTCCGTGTTTGCTGATGACACAAAATTAGGTAAGGTAATAAAGACTAATCTTGATGTTTTTTCTTTACAGGAAGATTTGGACAGAGTGGGGGACTGGGCAGTAAAGTGGCAAATGAGGTTCAATATAGACAAATGTAAAGTTATGCATTATGGGAAAAATAATAACAAAGCAACATATACGTTAAATGGTTTTTCCCTGGGAAAAACTACTAACGAAAAGGATTTAGGAATAATTATAGACAACAAACTTGGCAACAGTGCCCAATGCCAGTCAGCAGCTGCAAGGGCCAATAAGATATTGGCATGTATAAAACGAGGTATAGATTCACGGGAGGAGGACATCATCTTGCCTCTTTACAAATCAATGGTAAGACCTCACCTTGAATATGCAGTACAGTTCTGGGCACCAGTCCTTAAAAAGGATATTAAGGAACTAGAAAAAGTGCAAAGGAGAGCTACAAAATTACTAAGGGGACTGGAGGATCTTAGTTATGAAGAGAGACTTAAAAAATTGAATTTATATACGTTAGAAAAAAGGCGTCTTAGAGGGGATATGATAACATTATATAAATATTTGCAGGGCCAATATAAGGAGCTCTCCAGGGACCTGTTCATTAATAGAAATGTACAAAGAACAAGAGGTCACCCCCTCAGACTGGAAGAGCAAAGATTTCATAGACAGCAAAGGAAGGGATTCATTACGGTAAGGACAATAAAGTTATGGAACTCACTGCCAAGAGAGGTAGTGCTAGCAACCACAATAGATGCATTTAAAAATGGTTTGGATGTTTTTTTAGGAAAGCAGAACATACAGGGCTATTAATAATAGAATGAGCATTAATAATAGAGCTTTTTGATCCAAGGAGAAATCTGATTGCCTCTTGGAGTCAAGAAGGAATTTTTTCCCCCAGGAGGCAACATTCGAAATAGCTTCCTTAGGGTTTTTTTTGCCTTCTTTTGGATCAAAAGCTGTAATGATAGGTAGAAGGGTTGAACTTGATGGACTTGTGTCTTTTTTCAACCTAAATTACTATGTTACTATGTTACTAATGCCATAAACACATAACATGTAACACCCCTGCAGAATAAACCCACCTAATGCCATAAACACAAATACATGTAACACCCCTGCAGAATAAACCCACCTAATGCCATAAACACATATAACATGTAACACCCCTGCAGAATAAACCCACCTAATGCCATAAACACGTATAACACGTAACACCCCTGCAGAATAAATATGTGATTAAATTGTGTAATAAATAAAAAAACCTATAGAATATATAATCACACTGTATAATAACAAACCTTTAGAATATGTAATCACACTGTATAATAAAAAACCTACAGAATATGTAATCACACTGTGTAATAAATAAACCTATAGAATATGTAATCAAACTAAATAACAAACCTACAGAATATGTAATCAAACTGTATAATATATAACAAACCTATAGAATATGTAATCACACTGTATAATATATAACAAACCTATAGAATATATAATCACACTGTATTATATATAACAAACCTATAGAATATGTAATCAAACTGTATAATATATAACAAACCTATAGAATATATAATTGTCACGAAGTGAATTCTGACAGCCTGCCTGACTGGGGTTCTTGGAGGGGCCTGAGGGCCAAACACCTCCCTGTAGATTATGGACCCTGTCTGTAATGTGTTTAAGCCTTCCATTGTTTAATTATGTCAGACACCCAGTCTGACTACCTTGCTTCTGGCTCCAGATTAAAGTGGCTAGATACTGCTTTACTGGTGATGTGTTTAAGTTTTCTATTGTTTAATCAAGTGTTATCTGATTGCAGTTTGGTGTATATGTGCTGTGTAAATCACAAATAAAGGAGTTCAATCTTGCTGTACCTAACTGCTAGATGTCCTGTCTATTTGGGTACAAAGAGCAAGGGTCCAGGAAAGACTTGCTGGGTGAATGCTGAGCTGTAAGTGGGGGCTAAGGAGGTGATTTCCCACAACGGACAGAGGGTCTACTTCGTCCGGTAGACGGTCCGTTACATTGGTGGCAAGCGGTGGGATCCTCCTTGCAAGAGCCCAGTGGATAAGCAGCAGAGCACCAGCAAGGGATAGAAGTCGGCATGATGGCCGTGGATTATAAATATTGCAAAACTGGCTTGTTGACCAGGGAGTACCAGGATGGTACTGCAGCCCCCTTGGCTGTTAACTACAAATTGATGACCGGTCCGGTCCCGCAGGATGAGATGTTACAGCGAGCTCGCAGCCGCCTGAATCTGTGGATGAACGCTCTCATACGGGACCAGGAGTACCGGGGAAAGGTCCTCCCCAGCTTCCAGGAATGGTATGTGAGCCTGCTGAGTGATAGAATGCCATACCTGGGTGAGCAGCCCCAAAAAGACTGGGTGGCTGAGTTAGGGGAACTTGTCCATGCTGAGATGGTCCTGGATTGTGGATAGCGGGCTTTACGGTGGTATGCCACACAGCTATACCCTGAGCTGGAGGATGACACTCCCACAGAGGGCTATGATTTTGGTGGCCCTGGATTGTTATTGGAAAATCTCCAGTTGGATCCTGGCTTCGGGAGTGATACAGAGTACCGGTGGGAAGAACTCCGGGAGTTAAGGGAGGCAAATATTCCCACTGTGCCCAAACTGGAGGCTGATCTGGACTATTTGGTGACCCAAGAAGAGGAGCTGGAGAAGGCATACATACAGCTACTCCACCACATACAGCCCCCTGCCTATGAGACTGTGAGTATCAGTGCTGCTCCTCCCCCAGCAGATGCACTGACACAAGAACTGTGCCCCTTTAACCCTGTGGATGACCTAGTGGAAAAGCTGGCATCCGGGCAGATTGCCGCTGGCTCCTGCCTGCCCCTACCCCAGACCTGTGTCCCATTTCCCTTGTGGAGGCCCCGGCTGACATCACGTCCCCAGACCCGTTACCCCTGCCACCCCTTGAATGCCCAGTTGTACTGCTGGCACCGTTCCCCAAAACCAAACAGGACCTGCCCTCCTTGTGCCCACCTCCACCTGGGTTCAAGGAGCCCTATTGGAACCCAATCCCTGTTTTTTACCCACCCTATGTCCCAGCAGAAGAGCTGGCAATGGGGCAGAGTGCCGCTGGCCTCTGTCCACCCCTGCCGCTTGGGGAGATTTTGTACCTGGCAGAGGTGCCAGCATCTGAGCAGAGTGCAATTATCCTCTGCCCACTGCATCCCATGGATTTAACCCCTTTACCTTTTGAAAATGACCCAGGAGGGGTGGATGGGACATTGGTCTCCACACCTGGGTCTCCTGAATGTTTGGCAGTTAGCAGTGTTCCCCAACTCCTTTGCATGGGTACCACAGCCACCTTGTCCTGTTCCCTGCAGTATACCCCTGAAACTGTGCCTTGCCGGGATGTTATCTCCCCAGCAGAAGTGCTGGCATCAGTGTCCCCAGGGACTAAATGGGATACCCCCATAGTACCAAGCCCAGCTAACCCTGCCACCCTATCTGCTCCCCAGCGGCTGAAAGGATTTCTGGGAGAAGGAACATTTGGCCTTTCTCCCCAGCGGCAGATGCATGTTTCGGGAGAGTTGGAGGTTGGTCGGGTATGTTCTATTTTTGAACAAAAAAAGTGTGGGGACTGCAAACTAGTGAATGGCCATGGGGAGATCTCTATACAGACTGACTTAGGAGTCACCCCGTCTGGGGGCTCCTCCGGTGTCAGTCTCCCCCCGAAAAAGGAGATATGTCACGAAGTGAATTCTGACAGTCTGCCTGACTGGGGTTCTTGGAGGGGCCTGAGGGCCAAACACCTCCCTGTAGATTATGGACCCTGTCTGTAATGTGTTTTAGCCTTCCATTGTTTAATTATGTCAGGCACCCAGTCTGACTACCTTGCTTCTGGCTCCAGATTAAAGTGGCTAGATACTGCTTTACTGGTGATGTGTTTAAGTTTTCTATTGTTTAATCAAGTGTTATCTGATTGCAGTTTGGTATATATGTGCTGTGTAAATCACAAATAAAAGAGTTGTTCTTCTTGCTGTACCTGACTGCTAGATGTCCTGTCTATTTGGGTACTAAGAGCAAGGGTCCAGAAAGACTTGCTGGGTGAATGCTGAGCTGTAATTGGGGGCTAAGGAGGTGATTTCCCACAACGGACAGAGGGTCTACCTCGTCCGGTAGACGGTCTGTTACAATAATCAAACTGTATAATATATAACAAACCTATAGAATATATAATCACACTGTATAATAACAAACCTATAGAATATATAATCACACTGTATAATAACAAACCTATAGAATATATAATCACACTGTATAATAACAAACCTATAGAATATGTAATCACACTGTATAATAACAAACCTATAGAATATGTAATCACACTGTGTAATAACAAACCTATAGAATATATAATCACACTGTATAATAACAAACCTATAGAATATATAAGCACACTGTATAATAACAAACCTATAGAATATATAATCACACTGTATAATAACAAACCTATAGAATATGTAATCACACTGTATAATAACAAACCTATAGAATATGTAATCACACTGTGTAATAACAAACCTATAGAATATATAATCACACTGTATAATAACAAACCTATAGAATATATAATCACACTGTATAATAACAAACCTATAGAATATATAATCACACTGTATAATAACAAACCTATAGAATATGTAATCACACTGTGTAATAACAAACCTATAGAATATATAATCACACTGTATAATAACAAACCTATAGAATATGTAATCACACTGTATAATAACAAACCTATAGAATATGTAATCACACTGTATAATAACAAACCTATAGAATATGTAATCACACTGTATAATAACAAACCTATAGAATATATAATCACACTGTATAATAACAAACCTATAGAATATATAATCACACTGTATAATAACAAACCTATAGAATATGTAATCACACTATATAATAACAAACCTATAGAATATATAATCACACTGTATAATAACAAACCTATAGAATATATAATCACACTGTATAATATATAACAAACCTATAGAATATATAATCACACTGTATAATATATAACAAACCTATAGAATATATAATCAAACTGTGTAATAAATAACATTTAGAATATTTAACCCCTTAACGCATATGGACGTATACATACGTCCTGAAAAGCATGGTCCTCAACGTATATATACGTCCTCCGTTTACATGTAGTGTTGCGCTCCTTAGCGGATCCGAAGCAGCCTCAGAGTGCCTTCAGCCCCCCCTCACGCATCCGATCACCGCGAATGTGATCGTATGCGCGTTACACACATAGGCAGTGAAAGCTGATCACTGCCTATGTGTGTAAAAGTGTGCCTCTATCGAGGCATCATGCAACACATTCTGTGCCCTCCTGGGCACCGCGATCACCTCCAATACAGCGTGCCCAGAGGAGAGCGACGGAAGAGAGAGAAAAAAAATCTCTTCCGTCGCTCTGAAACCGCTACTTGACTGCCCCTACAGGCAGTTAGACGGTATTACAGTTAGAAAATAGAAAATTAAATAAATAAATTAAATAAATAAATGGAGAAAGCTAACCCTTGATCTACTGAACCTAGATCTAGGGTTAGGGTCACAAATAGGGTCATAATTAGGGTTAAAGGGGGGTTCGGATGATTACAAGGGTTAGATTACGGGGTGGGGTCGATTTAGGGTTAGAGTAAATTTAGGGTTAGAGTAAATTTAGAGTTGGGGTAAATTTAGGGTTCGGGTTAAAAAAATCACTGTAGAAGAAAATGGTTAGAAAACCAAAAAAACACTAATATTGTTTATTTCCCAATTACGTGAAATAAAACATAGACAAACAAGGAAACATTGGTATTAATAAACTCAGGACAAATAGTTTAAATATATATAGACGGGGTCTTTTTTTTTACCATTTGTAATTGTGTGAAAAAAAAAATCAGGTCAAAGTTAGAAGAAGTGTTTTTTATGGCATATTTTCATCATATTTTATATTTTTTGTAATAGTAAATGATATCATATGATGAAAATAATAGTATCAAATGAAAGCCCTATCTGTCCTTTAAAAAATGATATATAATTTGTGTGGGTGGACTGAACACAAAGAAAGAAATTCACAGTTCAGTAAACGTATGTCAAAAATAATGGGATTCTGGTCTTCAAGGCACATCACATGCAGCATAGAACTCGGTCACTAAGGGGTTAATGTACATCACATGCAGCATAGCACTCAGTCACTAAGGGGTTAATGTACATCACATGCAGCATAGCACTCAGTCACTAAGGGGTTAATGTACATCAAATGCAGCATAGCACTCAGTCACTAAGGGGTTAATGTACATCACATGCAGCATAGCACTCAGTCACTAAGGGGTTAATCAAACTGTATAATATATAACAAACCTATAGAACAGGGCTTGACCAATTTAATTTGATTCTAGGAGCCAGCTAAAAAAAAATTAGGAGCCAGACAATCACGCAAACATACACGCAATTCATAAACACACACACACCAACCCACTTCACATATACACCACACACACACACTAACCCACTTCACATATACACCCCACACACACCAACCCACTTCACATATACACCACACACACACCAACCTACTTCACATATACACCACACACACACACCAACCCACTTCACATATACACCACACACACACACTAACCCACTTCACATATACACCACACACACACACCAACCCACTTCACATATACACCCCACACACACACCAACCCACTTCACATATACACCACACACACACACTAACCCACTTCACATATACACCACACACACACCAACCCACTTCACATATACACCACACACACACCAACCCACTTCACATATACACCACACACACACCAACCCACTTCACATATACACCCCACACACACACCAACCCACTTCACATATACACCACACACACACACACCAACCCACTTCACATATACACCACACACACCAAGTCACTTCACATATACACCACACACACACCAACCCACTTCACATATACACCAACCTACTTCACATATACACCACACACACACCAACCCACTTCACATATACACCACACACAAACCAACCCACTTCACATATACACCACACACACACACACACACCAACCCACTTCACATATACACCACACACACCAACCCACTTCACATATACACCACACACACACACCAACCCACTTCACATATACACCACACACACACACCAACCCACTTCACATATACACCACACACACACACACACACCAACCCACTTCACATATACACCACACACACACACACACACCAACCCACTTCACATATACACCACACACACCAACCCACTTCACATATACACCACACACACACACCAACCCACTTCACATATACACCACACACACACACCAACCCACTTCACATATACACCACACACACACACACCAACCCACTTCACATATACACCACACACACACACACCAACCCACTTCACATATACACCACACACCAACCCACTTCACATATACACCCCACACACACACCAACCCACTTCACATATACACCCCACACACACACCAACCCACTTCACATATACACCACACACACCAACCCACTTCACATATACACCACACACACACCAACCCACTTCACATATACACCACACACACACCAACCCACTTCACATATACACCACACACACACCAACCCACTTCACATATACACCACACACACACCAACCCACTTCACATATACACCACACACACACCAACCCACTTCACATATACACCACACACACACACACCAACCCACTTCACATATACACCACACACACACACACCAACCCACTTCACATATACACCACACACACACACACCAACCCACTTCACATATACACCACACACACACACACCAACCCACTTCACATATACACCACACACACACACACCAACCCACTTCACATATACACCACACACACACACACCAACCCACTTCACATATACACCACACACACACACACACACCAACCCACTTCACATATACACCCCACACACACACCAACCCACTTCACATATACACCCCACACACACACCAACCCACTTCACATATACACCACACACACACCAACCCACTTCACATATACACCACACACACACCAACCCACTTCACATATACACCACACACACACACACCAACCCACTTCACATATACACCACACACACACCAACCCACTTCACATATACACCACACACACACCAACCCACTTCACATATACACCACACACACACACCAACCCACTTCACATATACACCACACACACACACACACACCAACCCACTTCACATATACACCACACACACACACCAACCCACTTCACATATACACCACACACACACCAACCCACTTCACATATACACCACACACACACACCAACCCACTTCACATATACACCACACACACACACACACACCAACCCACTTCACATATACACCACACACACACACCAACCCACTTCACATATACACCACACACACCAACCCACTTCACATATACACCACACACACACCAACCCACTTCACATATACACCACACACACACACCAACCCACTTCACATATACACCACACACACACCAACCCACTTCACATATACACCACACACACACCAACCCACTTCACATATACACCACACACACACCAACCCACTTCACATATACACCACACACACACACACACCAACCCACTTCACATATACACCACACACACACCAACCCACTTCACATATACACCACACACACACCAACCCACTTCACATATACACCACACACACACACCAACCCACTTCACATATACACCACACACACACACACACACCAACCCACTTCACATATACACCACACACACACACACACAACCCACTTCACATATACACCACACACACACCAACCCACTTCACATATACACCACACACACACCAACCCACTTCACATATACACCACACACACACCAACCTACTTCACATATACACCACACACACACCAACCCACTTCACATATACACCACACACACACACCACACACACACACCAACCCACTTCACATATACACCACACACACACCAACCCACTTCACATATACACCACACACACACCAACCCACTTCACATATACACCACACACACACACACACCAACCCACTTCACATATACACCACACACACACACACCAACCCACTTCACATATACACCACACACACACACACACCAACCCACTTCACATATACACCACACACACACACACACACACACACCAACCCACTTCACATATACACCACACACACACACACACACACCAACCCACTTCACATATACACCACACACACACCAACCCACTTCACATATACACCACACACACACCAACCCACTTCACATATACACCACACACACACACACACCAACCCACTTCACATATACACCACACACACACACACCAACCCACTTCACATATACACCACACACACACACACACCAACCCACTTCACATATACACCACACACACACACACACACACCAACCCACTTCACATATACACCACACACACACACACACCAACCCACTTCACATATACACCACACACACATACACACCAACCCACTTCACATATACACCACACACACACACACCAACCCACTTCACATATACACCCCACACACACACACCAACCCACTTCACATATACACCCCACACACACACCAACCCACTTCACATATACACCCCACACACACACCAACCCACTTCACATATACACCCCACACACACACCAACCCACTTCACATATACACCACACACACACACACACACACACACACCAACCCACTTCACATATACACCACACACACACACACACCAACCCACTTCACATATACACCACACACACACACACACCAACCCACTTCACATATACACCACACACACACACACACCAACCCACTTCACATATACACCACATACACACCAACCCACTTCACATATACACCCCACACACACACCAACCCACTTCACATATACACCCCACACACACACCAACCCACTTCACATATACACCCCACACACACCAACCCACTTCACATATACACCCCACACACACCAACCCACTTCACATACAGGGAGTGCAGAATTATTAGGCAAGTTGTATTTTTGAGGATTAATTTTATTATTGAACAACAACCATGTTCTCAATGAACCCAAAAAACTCATTAATATCAAAGCTGAATATTTTTGGAAGTAGTTTTTAGTTTGTTTTTAGTTTTAGCTATTTTAGGGGGATATCTGTGTGTGCAGGTGACTATTACTGTGCATAATTATTAGGCAACTTAACAAAAAACAAATATATACCCATTTCAATTATTTATTTTTACCAGTGAAACCAATATAACATCTCAACATTCACAAATATACATTTCTGACATTCAAAAACAAAACAAAAACAAATCAGTGACCAATATAGCCACCTTTCTTTGCAAGGACACTCAAAAGCCTGCCATCCATGGATTCTGTCAGTGTTTTGATCTGTTCACCATCAACATTGCGTGCAGCAGCAACCACAGCCTCCCAGACACTGTTCAGAGAGGTGTACTGTTTTCCCTCCTTGTAAATCTCACATTTGATGATGGACCACAGGTTCAGATTAGGTGAACAAGGAGGCCATGTCTTTAGATTTTCTTCTTTTATACCCTTTCTTGCCAGCCACGCTGTGGAGTACTTGGACGCGTGTGAGGGAGCATTGTCCTGCATGAAAATCATGTTTTTCTTGAAGGATGCAGACTTCTTCCTGTACCACTGCTTGAAGAAGGTGTCTTCCAGGAACTGGCAGTAGGACTGGGAGTTGAGCTTGACTCCATCCTCAACCCGAAAAGGCCCCACAAACTCATCTTTGATGATACCAGCCCAAACCAGTACTCCACCTCCACCTTGCTGGCGTCTGAGTCGGACTGGAGCTCTCTGCCCTTTACCAATCCAGCCACGGGCCCATCCATCTGGCCCATCAAGACTCACTCTCATTTCATCAGTCCATAAAACCTTAGAAAAATCAGTCTTGAGATATTTCTTGGCCCAGTCTTGACGTTTCAGCTTGTGTGTCTTGTTCAGTGGTGGTCGTCTTTCAGCCTTTCTTACCTTGGCCATGTCTCTGAGTATTGCACACCTTGTGCTTTTGGGCACTCCAGTGATGTTGCAGCTCTGAAATATGGCCAAACTGGTGGCAAGTGGCATCGTGGCAGCTGCACGCTTGACTTTTCTCAGTTCATGGGCAGTTATTTTGCGCCTTGGTTTTTCCACACGCTTCTTGCGACCCTGTTGACTATTTTGAATGAAACGCTTGATTGTTCGATGATCACGCTTCAGAAGCTTTGCAATTTTAAGAGTGCTGCATCCCTCTGCAAGATATCTCACTATTTTTGACTTTTCTGAGCCTGTCAAGTCCTTCTTTTGACCCATTTTGCCAAAGGAAAGGAAGTTGCCTAATAATTATGCACACCTGATATAGGGTGTTGATGTCATTAGACCACACCCCTTCTCATTACAGAGATGCACATCACCTAATATGCTTAATTGGTAGTAGGCTTTCGAGCCTATACAGCTTGGAGTAAGACAACATGCATAAAGAGGATGATGTGGTCAAAATACTCATTTGCCTAATAATTCTGCACTCCCTGTATACACCCCACACACACCAACCCACTTCACATATACACCCCACACACACACACACACCAACCCACTTCACATATACACCCCACACACACACCAACCCACTTCACATATACACCCCACACACACCAACCCACTTCACATATACACCCCACACACACACCAACCCACTTCACATATACACCCCACACACACACCAACCCACTTCACATATACACCACACACACACACCAACCCACTTCACATATACACCACACACACACCAACCCACTTCACATATACACCCCACACACACCAACCCACTTCACATATACACCCCACACACACACCAACCCACTTCACATATACACCCCACACACACACCAACCCACTTCACATATACACCACACACACACACCAACCCACTTCACATATACACCACACACACACCAACCCACTTCACATATACACCACACACACACACACCAACCCACTTCACATATACACCACACACACACCAACCCACGTCACATATACACCACACACACACCAACCCACGTCACATATACACCACACACACACCAACCCACGTCACATATACACCACACACACACCAACCCACGTCACATATACACCACACACACACCAACCCACTTCACATATACGCCACACACACACCAACCCACTTCACATATACAACACACACCAACCCACTTCACATATACACCACACACCAACCCACTTCACATATACACCACACACACACACACCAACCCACTTCACATATACACCACATACACACACCAACCCACTTCACATATACACCACACACCAACCCACTTCACATATAAACCACACACACACCAACCAACTTCACATATACACACACACCAACCCACTTCACATATACACACACACACCAATCCACTTCACATATACACACACACACCAATCCACTTCACATATACACCACACACCAACCCACTTCACATATACACCACACACACACACCAACCCACTTCACATATACACCACACACACACCTACCCACTTCACATATACACCACACACACACACCAACCCACGTCACATATACACCACACACACACCAACCCACTTCACATATACACACACACCAATCCACTTCACATATACACCCCACACACATCAACCCACTTCACATATACACCACACACACACACACCAACCCACGTCACATATACACCACACACACACACCAACCCACTTCACATATACACACACACCAATCCACTTCACATATACACCCCACACACATCAACCCACTTCACATATACACCACACACACACCAACCCACTTCACATATACACCCCACACACACCAACCCACTTCACATATACACCCCACACACACCAACCCACTTCACATATACACACCACACACACCAACCCACTTCACATATACACCCCACACACACACACCAACCCACTTCACATATACACCCCACACACACACCAACCCACTTCACATATACACCCCACACACACCAACCCACTTCACATATACACCCCACACACACACCAACCCACTTCACATATACACCCCACACACACACCAACCCACTTCACATATACACCACACACACACACCAACCCACTTCACATATACACCACACACACACCAACCCACTTCACATATACACCACACACACACACACCAACCCACTTCACATATACACCACACACACACACACCAACCCACTTCACATATACACCACACACACACACACCAACCCACTTCACATATACACCACACACACACCAACCCACGTCACATATACACCACACACACACCAACCCACGTCACATATACACCACACACACACCAACCCACGTCACATATACACCACACACACACCAACCCACGTCACATATACACCACACACACACCAACCAACGTCACATATACACCACACACACACCAACCCACGTCACATATACACCACACACACACCAACCCACTTCACATATACACCACACACCAACCCACTTCACATATACACCACACACCAACCCACTTCACATATACACCACACACCAACCCACTTCACATATACACCACACACACACACACCAACCCACTTCACATATACACCACATACACACACCAACCCACTTCACATATACACCACACACCAACCCACTTCACATATACACCACACACACACACACACACCAACCCACTTCACATATAAACCACACACACACCAACCCACTTCACATATACACACACACCAACCCACTTCACATATACACACACACACCAATCCACTTCACATATACACACACACACCAATCCACTTCACATATACACCACACACCAACCCACTTCACATATAAACCACACACACACCAACCCACTTCACATATACACACACACCAACCCACTTCACATATACACACACACACCAATCCACTTCACATATACACACACACACCAACCCACTTCACATATACACCACACACACACCAACCCACTTCACATATACACCACACACACACCAACCCACGTCACATATACACCACACACACACCAACCCACTTCACATATACACACACACCAATCCACTTCACATATACACACACACCAATCCACTTCACATATACACCCCACACACATCAACCCACTTCACATATACACCACACACACACCAACCCACTTCACATATACACCACACACACACCAACCCACTTCACATATACACCACACACACACCAACCCACTTCACATATACACCACACACACACACCAACCCACTTCACATATACACCACACACACACACCAACCCACTTCACATATACACCACACGCACACACCAACCCACTTCACATATACGCCACACACACACCAACCCACTTCACATATACACCACACGCACACACCAACCCACTTCACATATACACCACACGCACACACCAACCCACTTCACATATACACCCCACACACACACACCAACCCACTTCACATATACACCCCACACACACACCAACCCACTTCACATATACACCACACACACACACCAACCCACTTCACATATACACCCCACACACACCAACCCACTTCACATATACACCACACACACACCAACCCACTTCACATATACACCACACACACACACCAACCCACTTCACATATACACCCCACACCAACCCACTTCACATATACACCCCACACACACACCAACCCACTTCACATATACACCACACACACACACCAACCCACTTCACATATACACCCCACACACACCAACCCACTTCACATATACACCCCACACACACCAACCCACTTCACATATACACCACACACACACCAACCCACTTCACATATACACCACACACACACCAACCCACTTCACATATACACCACACACCAACCCACTTCACATATACACCACACACCAACCCACTTCACATATACACCACACACCAACCCACTTCACATATACACCACACACCAACCCACTTCACATATACACCACCCACACACCAACCCACTTCACATATACACCACCCACACACCAACCCACTTCACATATACACCACCCACACAACAACCCACTTCACATATACACCACACACACACACACACCAACCCACTTCACATATACACCACACACACACCAACCCACTTCACATATACACCACACACACACACACACACCAACCCACTTCACATATACACCACACACACACCAACCCACTTCACATATACACCACACACACACCAACCCACTTCACATATACACCACACACACACCAACCCACTTCACATATACACCACACACACACACCAACCCACTTCACATATACACCACACACACACACCAACCCACTTCACATATACACCACACACACACACCAACCCACTTCACATATACACCACACACACACACCAACCCACTTCACATATACACCACACACACACACCAACCCACTTCACATATACACCACACACACACACCAACCCACTTCACATATACACCACACACACACACACCAACCCACTTCACATATACACCCCACACACACCAACCCACTTCACATATACACCATACACACACCAACCCACTTCACATATACACCATACACACACCAACCCACTTCACATATACACCACACACACACCAACCCACTTCACATATACACCACACACACACCAACCCACTTCACATATACACCACACACACACCAACCCACTTCACATATACACCACACACACACACACCAACCCACTTCACATATACACCACACACACACCAACCCACTTCACATATACACCACACACACACCAACCCACTTCACATATACACCCCACACACACCAACCCACTTCACATATACACCACACACACACCAACCCACTTCACATATACACCACACACACACCAACCCACTTCACATATACACCACACACACACCAACCCACTTCACATATACACAAAAAAAAAAAAAAAAAACGAATGGCAGCGGCAAGGGGAACATGAGGGTAACGGCAACCGGGCGCCAGGCTTAATTTCCAGGTCAACCGGGCGCCAGGCTTAATTTCCAGGTCACCATGGCGACCTGGCGCCCGGGGTTTGTCGAGCTCTGCTATAGAATATGTAATAAACTGTATAATACATAACAAACCTATAGAATATGTCAGTGGTAGTCAACCTTTTTCTACCTACCGCCCACTAATGCATCTTTCTTGATGGAAAAATTTCCTTACCGCCCACCAGTTTTCGCGCAAGTGCGGAATATTTTTTAGAAAGGAGGGTGTTTTAAAATAAATGTACGTACATTTATCTTTTTATTTCTTTATTTTTTTTTTACGTTTTGATCTGCACTCCACACAGTGCTTTTTTCCCTCCTCTTTTAACTTTTATTACTAACACCAAAAACAATGTTGTATTATGTGCCAATTTTTATTAATGTCACCATCAAAAGAAATTCCTTTTCCTGCCTGCTTCTTTACCTTCCTTATAGTATATCACTATATTAAGGATCTCTTTTTCCTATTTTTTTATTTTCTCCTTCCCTTACTTATTTTTTTCTTTTCTTTTATAAGAAAACAAAACTTAATTTATGAGCCAGACTAAACACTGCTTACTCTCCTCCTTTTTTTATCCCCTTTTCTCTATTTTTCTTCCTTTTTTTTGTTATTTTTTTTTTTTATCTTTTCCTTTTTATCTCCTTTCTTTTACCTTCCTGAGCTACAAAAGTAAGGCTGAGCTAGTTAGCCCACTTATTATTATTAGCCAACAATTCTCTTTCTCCAGACTATAACTTTTCTTTTGCAACTGCTCTGCTCCGTTTCTGCTCCGTTTCTGCCTGCTTCTGCCTGTCCCTGCTATCAGTGTCCACTCCTCCCCTTCCTCTTCCCACGTGTTTGCGTGCGCTCGCTCCCGCCCGTCCCTGGAGGTTGATTGATGTGTGCTTCCGAAAATCCTACAGCACGCATTCTCGCGCACGTAGGTTTCATGATGTGTGCGCTCGCGTGCGCACGCGTGCGCCCACTCGCCCGCTTGCTCAAAAGGAGGTTTTAACCTCCAAAGTCCCTACCGCCCACCTGGAATCCCAAAACGCCCACTAGTGGGCGGTAGGGACCAGGTTGACGACCCATGGAATATGTAATCACACTGTATAATAACAAACCTATAGAACAGAGGCGTCCAACGTACGGCCCGCGGGCCAAATGCGGCCGGGCATCGAGGTGCGGCCCGTCTGAGCTCTGCTCCGGTAGCCGCACCTCGAACTGCACACACTCTGTGTAGGGAAATTCGTTCCCCGATACAGCTTCCCGTGCGGTGTGCAGCAGTGGTGCTGCTCTCGTGCGCATATCCCCTCCTCTACCGTGCGCGTGAGGTCATGTGCAAGGGTTAGAGAGAGGGAAGATGCGCACTGGCAGCATGAAGAAAACAGGGAGCCCACAAACTCCACAGCCCCGTTTAAAAAAAAAGAAAAAGAAAACTGCTTGGTAAGTGTGTGTGTGTGTGTGGGGTAAGTGTATGTATGTGAGTGTGTGTGTGTGTGTATAAATGTGTAGTGGTAAGTGTATGTGAGCGTGTGTGTGGGGTAAGTGTATGTATGTGAGTGTGTGTGTGTATAAATGTGTATGTGTGTGTGTGTGTGTGTGTGTGTGTGGGGTAAGTGTATGTATGCGAGTGTGTGTATAAATGTGTATCTATGTGAGTGCATGTTTAAGTGGGTGTGCGGTAAGTGTATGTATGTATGTGTATAAATGTGTATGTGTGTGGGGTAAGTGTATGTATGTGAGTATGTGTGTATAAATGTGTATGTGTGTGTGGGGTAAGTGTGACTGTGTGTGTGGGAAGGGGGGGTAAGTGTGACTGTGTATGCATGTGTGTGTTTGTAGTAAATGTGTCCACTGCACATTAGTGTGAAATATATATATATATATATATACACACACACATACACATACATACACACACACATATATAATTATATATATTATATATATATATTATTCTCTGAATTAATGAAAAATGAATGCTGCCCACGCACGCATACATTTCTAGCAAAGTGGCCCTTTGCAGAATAAACTTGGACGCCCCTGCTATAGAATATGTAATCAAACTGTATAATAAATAACAAACCTATAAAATATTAAATTAAACTGTATAAAGTATAACAAACCTATAGAATATGTAATCACACTGTATAATATATAACAAACCTATAGAATATGTAATCAAACTGTATAATAAATAACAAACCTATCGAATATGTAATCAAACTGTATAATAAATAACAAACCTATAGAATATGTAATCAAACTGTATAATAAATAACAAACCTATAGAATATGTAATCAAACTGTATAATAAATAACAAACCTATAGAATATGTAATCAAACTGTATAATAAATAACAAACCTATAGAATATGTAATCAAACTGTATAATAAATAACAAACCTATAGAATATGTAATCAAACTGTATAATATATAACAAACCTAAAGTGTATATAATCAAACTGTATGCTGCCCAGGCGCACAGCCAAACTTCCATGCGGTTTGTCGGGTGAGTACCGACAGGCCATGTGATTTGGTGCTCTGACGTCAGACACTCACCACACAGGAAGTTGAACAGACAGCATGGTAGGACACCATGCTGCCTGCCACTAGACACCAAAGAACAGCACTGCCCAAGGTCAGTCCTGGGGTGATGGGGGCAGAACATGTAGAATATGTAACAAACCTATAGAATTCCGGTATAAATGAGAGGTCGCTCTGCTGGTTTCGTTCATACTTGTCTGATAGATCTCAATATGTGTCCATTGCTGATACTGCCTCCCTCCCGTTGCCAATCAAGTGTGGAGTGACTCAAGTTGATGATATTGTCATTTATACGAGCGGTACTAAACTATGGAATCCGTGCTACAGGGTCAGTTTTATAAAGTAGAAAATTGGATAGCTTGCAACAAATTATTCCTCAACGCTGAAAAAACTGTGTCCATGATGTTTGGGACAAATGCTAAACTACTTAACCAATCCTCAAATAAACATGGAGTCCAAATCCAGTTATAACCTGACCCAGGTATATTCATATAAGTATCTTGGCACGTGGCTAGACCCAAACTTATCTTTTGGTCTCCATATTGATAAGCTTGTGTCAAAGCTATATCCTAGGATTGGCTCTCTATATAGGAACAAATCAGTAAGGAAACGTATTGTGCAGCTAATGTTAGTGCCGATCTTAGACTATGGAGATGTTGTGTATGATTCAGCCCCGCAGACCATCTCGGTAAACTCAACACTATGTACAATACAGTGTGATTATAACACTCATCACTGTAAAATGTTACAAGAGTTTAACTGGCTGACGCTTGCCTCCAGGCGTGCTCTCCACCTAGCTTGCTTAGTGCAAAACCACTTCTCTGGAACGCTCCCCCCCCTACCTGAGCGGCATGCTCACTCTTACCCCCCCTACCTGAGCGGCATGCTCACTCTTACTCCCCCTCTACCTGAGCGGCACGCTCACTCTTACTCCCCCTCTACCTGAGCGGCACGCTCAGTCTTACTCCCCCTCTACCTGAGCGGCATGCTCACTCTTACTCCCCCTCTACCTGAGCGGCATGCTCACTCTTACCCCCCCTACCTGAGCAGCATGCTCGCTCTTACTCCCCCCCTACCTGAGCGGCATGCTCACTCTTACTCCCCCTCTACCTGAGTGGCATGCTCACTCTTACCCCCCCCCTACCTGAGCGGCATGCTCGCTCTTACTCCCCCCCTACCTGAGCGGCATGCTCACTCTTACTCCCCCTCTACCTGAGTGGCATGCTCACTCTTACCCCCCCCCTACCTGAGCGGCATGCTCGCTCTTACTCCCCCCCTACCTGAGCGGCATGCTTACTCTTTCTCCCCCTCTACCTGAGCGGCATGCTCACTCTTACTCCCCCTCTACCTGAGAGGCATGCTTGCTCTTACTCCCCCTCTACCTGAGCGGCATGCTCGCTCTTACTAACCCCCTACCTGAGCGGCATGCTCGCTCTTACTACCCCCCTACCTGAGCGGCATGCTCGCTCTTACTACCCCCCTACCTGAGCGGCATGCTCGCTCTTACTACCCCCCTACCTGAGCGGCATGCTCACTCTTACTCCCCCCCTACCTAAGCGGCATGCTCACTCTTACTCCCCCTCTACGTGAGCGGCATGCTCGCTCTTACTCTCCCTCTACCTGAGAGGCATGATCACTATTACTCCCCCCCTACCTGAGCCGCAAGCTCACTCTTACTCCCCCTCTACCTGGGCAGCATGCTCGCTCTTACTCCCTCTCTACCTGAGCGGCACGCTCACTCTTACTCTCCCTCTACCTGAGCGGCATGCTCACTCTTACTCCCCCTCTACCTGAGCGGCATGCTCACTCTTACTCCCCCTCTACCTGAGCGGCACGCTCACTCTTTCTCTCCCTCTACCTGAGCGGTATGCTCACTCTTACTCTCCCTGAGCGGCATGCTCGCTCTTACTCCCCCTCTACCTGAGCGGCACGCTCACTCTTACTCCCCCTCTACCTGAGCGGCACGCTCAGTCTTACTCTTCCTCTACCTGAGCGGCATGCTCATTCTTACTCCCCCTCTACCTGAGCGGCACGCTCACTCTTACTCCCTCCCTACCTGAGCGGCATGCTCACTCTTACTCCCCCTATACCTGAGCGGCCCGCTCACTCTTACTCCCTCCCTACCTGAGCGGCATGCTCACTCTTACTCCCCCCCTACCTGAGCGGCATGCTCACTCTTACTCTCCCTCTACCCGAGCGGCATACTCACTCTTACTCTCCCTCTACCTGAGCGGCATTCTTACTCTCCCTCTACCTGAGCGGCATGCTCACTCTTACTCCCCCTCTACCTGGGCAGCATGCTCACTCTTACTCCCCCCCCCCCCTACCTGAGCGGCATGCTCGCTCTTACTCCCCCTCTACCTGAGCGGCATGCTCGCTCTTACTCTCCCTCTACCTGAGCCGCATGCTCACTCTTACTCTCCCTCTACCTGAGAGGCATGCTCACTCTTACTCTCCCTCTACCTGAGAGGCATGCTCGCTCTTACTAGAGGCATGCTCGCTCTTACTCCCTGCACATCCTACAATCTCAGATCCTGCACCAGCCTTTCACTAGCGATCCCTCACTTCAAAAAGAAAGCAGGTGGAGGTGCGTTCTCTTTCAGAGCTCCTCATCTGTGGAATCAGCCTTCCTGTTTCTGCAAAATCATCATCTAGTCTAAAATCCCTGAAAATTAGTGTCTCCCAAATCTTAAAAACATATTTTACCTGTTATTGTTATTAGTTTTTTTGTATTAACCCCTTTGCGACGCAAGCACCAAAACATCACGATTTGTCAATCGGTAGCCAGGAACACCATGGGTTAATAATGATTTACTCTGTATGTAACACCATGGGTTAATAATGATTTACTCTGTATGTAATACCATGGGTTAATAATGATTTACTCTGTATGTACCACCATGGGTTAATAATGATTTACTCTGTATGTAACACCATTGGTTAATAATGATTTACTCTGTATGTTAACACCATGGGTTAATAATGATTTACTCTGTATGTAACACCATGGGTTAATAATGATTTACTCTGTATGTAACACCATGAGTTAATAATGATTTACTCTGTATGTAACACCATGGGTTAATAATGATTTACTCTGTATGTAACACCATGGGTTAATAATGATTTACTCTGTATGTAACACCATGGGTTAATAATGATTTACTCTGTATGTTAACACCATGGGTTAATAATGATTTACTCTGTATGTAACACCATGGGTTAATAATGGTTTACTCTGTATGTTAACACCATGGGTTAATAATGATTTACTCTGTATGTTAACACCATGGGTTAATAATGATTTACTCTGTATGTAACACCATGGGTTAATAATGATTTACTCTGTATGTAACACCATGGGTTAATAATGATTTACTCTGTATGTTAACACCATGGGTAAATAATGATTTACTCTGTATGTTAACACCATGAGTTAATAATGATTTACTCTGTATGTAACACCATGGGTTAATAATGATTAACTCTGTATGTAACACCATGGGTTAATAATGATTTACTCTGTATGTTAATACCATGGGTTAATAATGATTTACTCTGTATGTAACACCATGGGTTAATAATGATTTACTCTGTATGTAACACCATGGGTTAATAATGATTTACTCTGTATGTTAACACCATGGGTTAATAATGATTAACTCTGTATGTAACACCATGGGTTAATAATGATTTACTCTGTATGTAACACCATGGGTTAATAATGATTAACTCTGTATGTACCACCATGGGTTAATAATGATTTACTCTGTATGTAACACCATGGGTTAATAATGATTTACTCTGTATGTTAACACCATGGATTAATAATGATTTACTCTGTATGTAACACCATGGGTTAATAATGATTTACTCTGTATGTTAACACCATGGGTTAACCCCTTCATGACCAGACTGTTTTTGGAATGTTGTGCATTAGTGACCGAGGCTGTTTTAACACTTCTGAGGTGTTTGTGTTCAGCTTTAATTTTCTTCTTTGTCAGTTGCTGTACCCACACATATTATATATTGTTTTTTTCAGGACAAGAAGGGATTTCTTTTCATGACATTATTTTGTTCATATCATTTATTGTATTGTGTAAAAAATAGTAAAATATGGTTAAAATTAAAAAAAAAATAAACACTTTTCCTGACTTTTCTTTGTAAATTCTTTTACTAAGCTTCAAAAGCTAATGAAAAAACGTGCTAAATAGATTCGACTATAGGTCCTGAGTTCAGAAATACCCAATGTTTATATGTTTTTTTGCATTTTTTTTGCATGTTTTAGGTTAATAAATACAAGTAGCATTTAGCTGTTTCAAAACCATTTTTTTTTTTTTAAATTAGCGTTAGTGACACTGTAACACCGATATCTGATATGAATCACTGAATAACCCCCCACATGTACACATTTTTATAAAGTAGACATCCCAGGGCATTCAACTTGGGGTAATTTGACACTTTTCACTCTGTCATTTTACCACCAATCTTTGACAAGTTTTGGCGTAGTAATTTTGTGTGTGTTTTATTTCCACACACTTTGAAACTTAGGTATGAATTTAAAGGGACTGTTCTATTTTATTGCCAAACAAAACCCCAATATATGTTCAGCAACTTCCCCTGAGTATAGCGGTACCCCGCATGTATAGGTCTGCTAGGTTTATGTGGCAGGTACAGGGCAAAATTTAGGATATGGTTATTGCAGTTTTAAAACGTGTATTTACTATGTAATACTTGTGACTACATTTCCTATCATGCTCAGCCAGCCAAAAGCTACCGTAGCAGAATAGGAAATGTAGTCTATAGTAGGAAGCACCGATTTTTGCTATCCTTGCTATCCTGCGGCTGCATGGATCAAATATCCAGCTGCTGCGGGCCCCTATCTACTGCTGGGGGCCAATGCAAAGCAAAGCACTGGCCCCACTAGCAGTCTTTTTTTTTTTTTAAATAAAATATCCCTAGAGGACCACAGACAGACATAACATGTCATTGGTCCTCTACGGAATAACTTCTTATTTGTATACAATTTATTATTATTATTTTTAATTTTTTAATTTATTTAATTTTTTACATTTTTTTTTATTTTTATTTGACTCTAACCTTAACCCTTTGGTTAGAGTTAGTACAAACCCTAATTCTAACTCTAGGATTAGGGTTTTGATGAACTCTAACCCTAACCCAAGAGTTAGGATTAGCACAATAGGGGAAAAAAAAAAAAAAAAAGTTTTTTTTTTAATTAAAAAAATCATTTGGGGGGGCTGGTTGTTCCTGGGGGGATCACCGTGGAGCAGGGAGAGACTATAGTATATATAATCATACTGTATATTATGTAATAAACCTATAGTATATATAATCAAACTGTATAATATGTAATAAACCTATAGTATATATAATCAAACTGTATAATATGTAATAAACATATAGTATATATAATCAAACTGTATAATATGTAATAAACCTATAGTATATATAATCATACTGTATATTATGTAATAAACCTATAGTATATATAATCAAACTGTATATTATGTAATAAACCTATAGTATATATAATCAAACTGTATAATATGTAATAAACCTATAGTATATATAATCAAACTGTATAATATGTAATAAACCTACAGTATATATAATCAAACTGTAGAATATGTAATAAACATATAGTATATATAATCAAACTGTATAATATGTAATAAACCTATAGAATATATAATCAAACTGTATATTATGTAATAAACCTACAGTATATATAATCAAACTGTATAATATGCAATAAACCTATAGAATATGTAATCACACTGTATAATATGTAATAAACCTATAGAATATGTAATCACACTGTATAATATTCAATAAACCTATAGAATATGTAATCACACTGTATAATATGTAATAAACCTATAGAATATGTAATCACACTGTATAATATGTAATAAACCTATAGTATATGTAATTACACTGTATAATATGTGATAAACCTATAGAATATGTAATCACACTGTATAATATGTAATAAACCTATAGTATATATAATCAAACGGTATAATATGTGATAAACCTACAGTATATATAATCAAACTGTATAATATGTAATAAACATATAGTATATATAATCAAACTGTATAATATGTAATAAACCTATAGAATATATAATCAAACTGTATATTATGTAATAAACCTACAGTATATATAATCAAACTGTATAATATGCAATAAACCTATAGAATATGTAATCAAACTGTATAATATGTAATAAACCTATAGAATATATAATCAAACTGTATATTATGTAATAAACCTACAGTATATATAATCAAACTGTATAATATGCAATAAACCTATAGAATATGTAATCACACTGTATAATATGCAATAAACCTATAGAATATGTAATCACACTGTATAATATGTAATAAACCTATAGAATATGTAATCACACTGTATAATATGCAATAAACCTATAGAATATGTAATCACACTGTATAATATGCAATAAACCTATAGAATATGTAATCACACTGTATAATATGTAATAAACCTATAGTATATATAATCAAACTGTATAATATGTAATAAACCTATAGTATATATAATCAAACTGTATAATATGTAATAAACCTATAGAATATGTAATCACACTGTATAATATGTAATAAACCTACAGAATATGTAATCACACTGTATAATATGTAATAAACCTACAGAATATGTAATCACACTGTATAATATGTAATAAACCTATAGAATATGTAATCACACTGTATAATATGTAATAAACCTATAGTATATGTAATCACACTGTATAATATGCAATAAACCTATAGAATATGTAATCACACTGTATAATATGTAATAAACCTACAGTATATATAATCAAACTGTATACTATGTAATAAACCTACAGTATATATAATCAAACTGTATATTATGTAATAAACCAATAGTATATATAATCAAACTGTATAATATGTAATAAACCTATAGAATATGTAATCACACTGTATAATATGTAATAAACCTATAGTATATGTAATCACACTGTATATTATGTAATAAACCTATAGAATATATAATCAAACTGTATATTATGTAATAAACCTATAGAATATGTAATCACACTGTATATTATGTAATAAACCTATAGAATATGTAATCACACTGTATAATATGTAATAAACCTATAGAATATGTAATCACACTGTATAATATGTAATAAACCTATAGTATATGTAATCACACTGTATAATATGTAATAAACCTATAGTATATGTAATCACACTGTATATTATGTAATAAACCTATAGTATATGTAATCACACTGTATAATATGTAATAAACCTATAGAATATGTAATCACACTGTATAATATGTAATAAACCTATAGTATATGTAATCACACTGTATATTATGTAATAAACCTATAGAATATATAATCAAACTGTATAATATGTAATAAACCTATAGAATATGTAATCACACTGTATAATATGTAATAAACCTATAGAATATGTAATCACACTGTATAATATGTAATAAACCTATAGAATATGTAATCACACTGTATAATATGTAATAAACCTATAGTATATGTAATCACACTGTATAATATGTAATAAACCTATAGTATATGTAATCACACTGTATATTATGTAATAAACCTATAGTATATGTAATCACACTGTATAATATGTAATAAACCTATAGAATATGTAATCACACTGTATAATATGTAATAAACCTATAGTATATGTAATCACACTGTATAATATGTAATAAACCTATAGAATATATAATCAAACTGTATAATATGTAATAAACCTATAGTATATGTAATCACACTGTATATTATGTAATAAACCTATAGAATATATAATCACACTGTATAAGATGTAATAAACCTATAGTATATGCAGGGCCGGCGCCACCAGTAAGGCGACTTAGGCAGCTGCCTAGGGCGCATATTAGCTGGGGGTGCCGGAACCCTGTGTCAAAAAAAACAACAACTCCTCCCCCTTACTTACCTCGTCGCTACTGCTCTGTCTCCGGTGGAGGGCCGTGGCTGTGAGGGAAGCGTTGTGCACACCCCTCAGGCCAATGCGCATTCAATAAAGTTTTGAATGCGCATTGGCTGGAGGGGAGCGCACAACGCTTCCCTCACAGCCACGAACCTCCACCGGAGACAGAGCAGCAGCGACGAGGTAAGTAAGGGGGAAGGGGGGAGGATCCTGGCATACTGTGGGGGAAAGTCCTGGCATATTGGGTGGCTAAATCCTGCCTGGCATATTGTGGGGGAAAATCCTGGGATATTGAGAGGCATAATCCTGGGATATTGTGGGGCATAATCCTGGCATATTGAGGGGCATAATCCTGGCATATTGAGGGGCATAATCCTGGCATATTGAGGGGCATAATCCTGGCATATTGAGGGGCATAATCCTGGCATATTGAGGGGCATAATCCTGGCATATTGAGAGGCATAATCCTGGCATATTGAGAGGCATAATCCTGGCATATTGAGGGGCATAATCCTGGCATATTGAGAGGCATAATCCTGGCATATTGAGAGGCATAATCCTGGCATATTGAGGGGCATAATCCTGGGATATTGAGGGGCATAATCCTGGGATATTGAGGGGCATAATCCTGGGATACTGAGGGGCATAATCCTGGGATACTGAGGGGCATAATCCTGGCATATTGAGAGGCATAATCCTGGGATATTGAGGGGCATAATCCTGGGATATTGAGAGGCATAATCCTGGCATATTGAGGGGCATAATCCTGGCATATTGAGGGGCATAATCCTGGCATATTGAGGGGCATAATCCTGGCATATTGAGGGGCATAATCCTGGCATATTGAGGGGCATAATACTGGCATATCGTGGGGCATAATCCTGGCATATTGAGGGGCATAATCCTGGCATTTTGAGAGGCATAATACTGGCATATCGTGGGGCATAATCCTGGGATATTGAGAGGCATAATCCTGTCATATTGAGGGGCATAATCCTGGCATATTGAGGGGCATAATCCTGGCATATTGAGGGGCATAATCCTGGGATATTGAGAGGCATAATCCTGGGATATTGAGGGGCATAATCCTGGCATATTGAGGGGCATAATCCTGGCATATTGAGGGGCATAATCCTGGTAAATTGAGGGGCATAATCCTGGTATATTGAGGGGCATAATAAACCTGGTATATTGAGGGGCATAATAATCCTGGGATATTGAGGGGCATAATAATCCTGGGATATTGAGGGGCATAATAATCCTGGGATATTGAGAGGCATAATCCTGGCATATTGAGGGGCATAATCCTGGCATATTGAGGAGCATAATCCTGGCATATTGAGGGGCATAATCCTGGCATATTGAGGGGCATAATCCTGGGATATTGAGGGGCATAATCCTGGGATATTGAGGGGCATAATCCTGGGATATTGAGGAGCATAATCCTGGCATATTGAGGGGCATAATCCTGGTATATTGAGGAGCATTATCCTGGCATAATAATCCTGGGATATTGAGAGGCATAATCCTGGCATATTGTGGGGGGAAATCCTGGCATATTGTGGGGGGAAATCCTGGCATATTGTGGGTGAAATCCTGGCATATTGAGGGGCATAATCCTGGGAAATTGAGGGGTATAATCCTGGCATATTGTGGGGGAAAATCCTGGCATATTGAGGGGCATAATCCTGGGATATTGAGGGGCATAATCCTGGGATATTGAGGGGCATAATCCTGGGATATTGAGGGGCATAATCCTGGGATATTGAGGGGCATAATCCTGGGATATTGAGGGGCATAATCCTGGGATATTGAGGGGCATAATCCTGGGATATTGAGGAGCATAATCCTGGCATATTGAGGGGCATAATCCTGGTATATTGAGGAGCATTATCATGGCATAATAATCCTGGGATATTGAGAGGCATAATCCTGGGATATTGAGGGGCATAATCCTGGGATATTGAGGGGCATAATCCTGGGATATTGAGGGGCATAATCCTGGGATATTGAGGGGCATATTCCTGGCATATTGAGGGGCATAATCCTGGTAAATTGAGGGGCATAATCCTGGTAAATTGAGGGGCATAATAATCCTGGTATATTGAGGGGCATAATAATCCTGGGATATTGAGGGGCATAATAATCCTGGGATATTGAGAGGCATAATCCTGGCATATTGAGGGGCATAATAATCCTGGGATATTGAGAGGCATAATCCTGGCATATTGAGGGGCATAATCCTGGCATATTGAGGAGCATAATCCTGGCATATTGAGGGGCATAATCCTTGCATATTGAGGGGCATAATCCTGGGATATTGAGGGGCATAATCCTGGGATATTGAGGGGCATAATCCTGGGATTTTGAGAGGCATAATACTGGCATATCGTGGGGCATAATCCTGGGATATTGAGAGGCATAATCCTGGCATATTGAGGGGCATAATCCTGGCATATTGAGGGGCATAATCCTGGCATATTGAGGGGCATAATCCTGGGATATTGAGGAGCATAATCCTGGCATATTGAGGGGCATAATCCTGGTATATTGAGGAGCATTATCATGGCATAATAATCCTGGGATATTGAGAGGCATAATCCTGGGATATTGAGGGGCATAATCCTGGGATATTGAGGGGCATAATCCTGGGATATTGAGGGGCATAATCCTGGGATATTGAGGGGCATAATCCTGGGATACTGAGGGGCATAATCCTGGGATACTGAGGGGCATAATCCTGGCATATTGAGAGGCATAATCCTGGGATATTGAGGGGTATAATCCTGGGATATTGAGGGGCATAATCCTGGCATATTGAGGGGCATAATCCTGGCATATTGTGGGGCATAATCCTGTCATATTGAGGGGCATAATCCTGCCATATTGAGGGGCATAATCCTGGGATATTGAGAGGCATAATCATGGGATATTGAGGGGCATAATCCTGGCATATTGAGAGGCATAATCCTGGGACATTGAGGGACATAATCCTGGGATATTGAGGGACATAATCCTGGGATATTGAGGGGCATAATCCTGGCATTTTGAGAGGCATAATACTGGCATATCGTGGGGCATAATCCTGGGATATTGAGAGGCATAATCCTGGCATATTGAGGGGCATAATCCTGGCATATTGAGGGGCATAATCCTGGCATATTGAGGGGCATAATCCTGGCATATTGAGGGGCATAATCCTGGCATATTGAGGGGCATAATCCTGGCATTTTGAGAGGCATAATACTGGCATATCGTGGGGCATAATCCTGGCATATTGAGGGGCATAATCCTGGCATTTTGAGAGGCATAATACTGGCATATCGTGGGGCATAATCCTGGGATATTGAGAGGCATAATCCTGGCATATTGAGGGGCATAATCCTGGCATATTGAGGGGCATAATCCTGGCATATTGAGGGGCATAATCCTGGGATATTGAGAGGCATAATCCTGGGATATTGAGGGGCATAATCCTGGCATATTGAGGGGCATGATCCTGGCATATTGAGGGGCATAATCCTGGTAAATTGAGGGGCATAATCCTGGTATATTGAGGGGCATAATAATCCTGGTATATTGAGGGGCATAATAATCCTGGGATATTGAGGGGCATAATAATCCTGGGATATTGAGAGGCATAATCCTGGCATATTGAGGGGCATAATCCTGGCATATTGAGGAGCATAATCCTGGCATATTGAGGGGCATAATCCTGGCATATTGAGGGGCATAATCCTGGCATATTGAGGGGCATAATCCTGGGATATTGAGGGGCATAATCCTGGGATATTGAGGGGCATAATCCTGGGATATTGAGGAGCATAATCCTGGCATATTGAGGGGCATAATCCTGGTATATTGAGGAGCATTATCCTGGCATAATAATCCTGGGATATTGAGAGGCATAATCCTGGCATATTGTGGGGGGAAATCCTGGCATATTGTGGGGGGAAATCCTGGCATATTGTGGGTGAAATCCTGGCATATTGAGGGGCATAATCCTGGGAAATTGAGGGGTATAATCCTGGCATATTGTGGGGGAAAATCCTGGCATATTGAGGGGCATAATCCTGGGATATTGAGGGGCATAATCCTGGGATATTGAGGGGCATAATCCTGGGATATTGAGGGGCATAATCCTGGGGTATTGAGGGGCATAATCCTGGGATATTGAGGGGCATAATCCTGGGATATTGAGGGGCATAATCCTGGGATATTGAGGGGCATAATCCTGGGATATTGAGGAGCATAATCCTGGCATATTGAGGGGCATAATCCTGGTATATTGAGGAGCATTATCATGGCATAATAATCCTGGGATATTGAGAGGCATAATCCTGGGATATTGAGGGGCATAATCCTGGGATATTGAGGGGCATAATCCTGGGATATTGAGGGGCATAATCCTGGGATATTGAGGGGCATAATCCTGGCATATTGAGGGGCATAATCCTGGCATATTGAGGGGCATAATCCTGGCATATTGAGGGGCATAATCCTGGGATATTGAGAGGCATAATCCTGGGATATTGAGGGGCATAATCCTGGCATATTGAGGGGCATAATCCTGGCATATTGAGGGGCATAATCCTGGCATATTGAGGGGCATAATCCTGGCATATTGAGGGGCATAATCCTGGCATATTGAGGGGCATAATCCTGGGATATTGAGGGGCATAATCCTGGGATATTGAGGGGCATAATCCTGGCATATTGAGGGGCATAATCCTGGCATATTGAGGGGCATAATCCTGGCATATTGAGGGGCATAATCCTGCCATATTGAGGGGCATAATCCTGCCATATTGAGGGGCATAATCCTGCCATATTGAGGGGCATAATCCTGCCATATTGAGGGGCATAATCCTGGCATATTGAGAGGCATAATCCTGGGATATTGAGGGGCATAATCCTGGCATAATGAGGGGCAAAATCATGGCACATTGAGAGGCTAAGTCCTGGCATATTGGGGGGAAAAATCCATTGGTGTTTGTCTCCAGTCCCCAGAGCCAGACCAAGAGCCAGACTGCAGCCAGAGACCAGATCATCTTAATGTCCTGGTGGTAAGTAGACAATTCAATATGTTTATTATTTAGTTGTTTAGTTATTAATACTACATTGGAAACTAATTTACCTCACATTTAAAGGACACTATAGTCCCAGAACCACTACAGTTTAATGTACTGGTGTCTATAGCCTGTCGCTGCAGAGAAAAGACACTGTGCATTACTGGTGTTAAAGCAGCACTATAGTGCCAGCAAAACAAACTCATTTTCCTGGCACTATATAGTCCTTAGGAGTGGGGCACCCTCGTGTGTGTGGGGGGGGGGGGGGGCGGCAATTATTATTTTGCCTAGGGCGGCGAAAATCCTTACACCGGCCCTGAGTATATGTAATCAAACTGTGCAACATTAGAAGCCCTCAGATTATGTAATAAGCTTATAGACCATGTACTAACTCACACAGAATTCAGAAATAATTTACCCATCTCTCATTCAGAGAGAGAAAAGTCACACAAAATGCACAATGTTTGGGCCATTTTTGGGGAGACCCTGAGGTAATGGAAGCAGTGAAGGCTCACGTGTGCTGGAACATGTAAGTAACTATGTGATCCTGTGGTACTGACCAGTCTGCAGCATCCTGCACCATGAAGCATCCGGCTTGAACTGCAGCCTGGACCTCAGACTCCTCAAAGCCCATTTCATAAAGCGCTAGAAACAAGTCTGCGACAGTCTACAGGGGGCACAAAATACGCGGTAAAAACATTCCCATACACATGTAATACCGCCCGCTAATTCCTCCAGTACCTCATCCCTGGCATCTCTTCCCCCTGTATCACACCAACCCCCCAATTTATCCATCACCTTCCCCCTGTCCTTCTGTATGCCTCACCCAATTCCTCCAGCATCACACCCTCAGCATCTCTTCCCCCTGTATCACACTAACCCCCCAATTTATCCATCACCTTCCCCCTGTATACCTCACCCAATTCCTCCAGCATCACACCCTCAGCATCTCTTCCCCCTGTATCACACTAACCCCCCAATTTATCCATCACCTTCCCCCTGTCCTTCTGTATGCCTCACCCAATTCCTCCAGCATCACACCCTCAGCATCTCTTCCCCCTGTATCACACTAACCCCCCAATTTATCCATCACCTTCCCCCTGTCCTTCTGTATGCCTCACCCAATTCCTCCAGCATCACACCCTCAGCATCTCTTCCCCCTGTATCACACCAACCCCCCAATTTCTCCAGCACCTCCCCTCCAAATCTCTTCATATTCCCCTAAATCCTCTAGAACCTCTCCCCTAGCATCTCTTCCCCCCCGTCGGTATTTATACCGCAAATTTATCCAGAACCTCACCCCCAGCATCTCTTCCCCATGTATCCTCCAATTCTTCCAGCATCTTTCCCCCCGTACCTCTGTCCCCCACCCCCCAATTCTTCCAGCACCTAACCCACAGCATATCTTCCCCCTGTCTGGTAAGGGGGCATTAGGTTTGGTAGTGTATCTGTGCCAACACAATGACTTACCCCACGCCCTGCCGACTCCATATCGATGGGCTTGGGGCTTTATAATCTATAGAAGAAATATATAGAGTAACTAACTCTAAAGACACTAAGCCACTATGTCTCTCTTTCTCCACACTCACCGAGTCTCTCTCCCTCTCTCTCGCACACACTAAAACACTCACTGAGTCTCTCTCTCTCTCGCACTCACACAAAAACACTCACCGAGTCTCTCTCTCTCTCTCACACACACACAAAAACACTCACCGAGTCTCTCTCTCTCTCTCACACACACACAAAAACACTCACCGAGTCTCTCTCTCTCTCTCACACACACACAAAAACACTCACCGAGTCTCTCTCTCCCTCGCACACACCGAGTGCCTCTCTCTCTCTCTCACACACACAAAAACACTCAGCGAGTCTCTCTCTCGCACTCACTGCGCCTCTCTCTCTCACACACACACACTCCCCGCGTCTCTCTCTCACACACACACTCCCCGCGTCTCTCTCTCACACACACACTCACCGCGTCTCTCTCTCACACACACACTCACCGCGGCTCTCTCTCACACACACACTCACCGCGGCTCTCTCTCACACACACACTCACCGCGGCTCTCTCTCACACACACACTCCCCGCGGCTCTCTTTCACACACACACTCACCGCGTCTCTCTTTCACACACACACTCACCGCGTCTCTCACACACACACTCACTGCGTCTCTCTCTCACACACACTCACCGCGTCTCTCTCTCTCACACACTCACCGCGTCTCTCTCTCTCACACACTCACCGCGTCTCTCTCTCTCACACACTCACCGCGTCTCTCTCTCTCACACACTCACCGCGTCTCTCTCTCTCACACACTCACCGCGTCTCTCTCTCTCACACACTCACCGTGTCTCTCTCTCTCACACACTCACCGTGTCTCTCTCACACACTCACCGTGTCTCTCTCACACACCGCGTCTCTCACACACTCACCGTGTCTCTCACACACTCACCGTGTCTCTCTCACACAGTCACCGTGTCTCTCACACACTCACCGAGTCTCACACACTCACCGAGTCTCTCTCACACAGTCACCGAGTCTCTCTCACACAGTCACCGAGTCTCTCTCACACAGTCACCGAGTCTCTCTCACACAGTCACCGAGTCTCACACAGTCACCGTGTCTCTCACACACTCACCGAGTGAGTGTGAGAGAGACACGGTGAGTGTGTGTGTGAGAGACTCGGTGAGTGTGAGAGAGACACTCACCGTGTCTCTCTCACACACTCACCGTGTCTCTCTCACACTCACCGTGTCTCTCTCCAAGTCTCTCACACACTCACCGAGTCTCTCACACACACTCACCGTGTCTCTCATACACTCACCGTGTCTCTCACACACTCACCGTGTCTCTCACACACACACTCACCGTGTCTCTCACACACACACTCACCGTGTCTCTCACACACACACTCACCGTGTCTCTCACACACACACTCACCGTGTCTCTCACACACACACTCACCGTGTCTCTCTCCTAGTCTCTCACACACACTCACCGTGTCTCTCACACACTCACCGTGTCTCTCTCCGAGTCTCTCACACACTCACCGAGTCTCTCACACACACTCACCGAGTCTCTCTCACACACTCACCGAGTCTCTCTCACACACTCACCGTGTCTCTCTCCGAGTCTCTCACACACTCACCGAGTCTCTCACACACACTCACCGTGTCTCTCACACACACTCACCGTGTCTCTCACACACTCACCATGTCTCTCTCCGAGTCTCTCACACACTCACCGAGTCTCTCACACACACTCACCGTGTCTCTCACACACTCACCGTGTCTCTGACACACTCACCGTGTCTCTCACACACTCACCGTGTCTCTCTCCGAGTCTCTCACACACTCACCGAGTCTCTCACACACACTCACCGTGTCTCTCACACACTCACCGTGTCTCTCACACACTCACCGTGTCTCTCACACACTCACCGTGTCTCTCTCCGAGTCTCTCACACACTCACCGAGTCTCTCACACACACTCACCGTGTCTCGCTCACACTCACCGTGTCTCGCTCACACTCACCGTGTCTCGCTCACACTCACCGTGTCTCGCTCACACTCACCGTGTCTCTCACACACTCACCGTGTCTCTCACACACTCACCGTGTCTCTCACACACTCACCGTGTCTCTCACACACTCACCGTGTCTCTCTCACACTCACCGTGTCTCTCTCACACTCACCGTGTCTCTCTCACACTCACCGTGTCTCTCACACACTCACCGTGTCTCTCACACACTCACCGTGTCTCTCTCCGAGTCTCTCACACACTCACCGAGTCTCTCACACACACTCACCGAGTCTCTCTCACACACTCACCGTGTCTCTCTCGCCGAGTCTCTCACACTCACCGTGTCTCTCTCACACTCACCGTGTCTCTCTCCGAGTCTCTCACACACTCACCGAGTCTCTCACACACACTCACCGTGTCTCTCTCACACTCACCGTGTCTCTCTCACACTCACCGTGTCTCTCTCACACTCACCGTGTCTCACACACACTCACCGAGTCTCTCACACACACTCACCGAGTCTCTCTCACACACTCACCGTGTCTCTCTCCGAGTCTCTCACACACTCACCGTGTCTCTCTCACACTCACCGTGTCTCTCTCACACTCACCGTGTCTCTCTCACACTCACCGTGTCTCTCTCCGAGTCTCTCACACACTCACCGAGTCTCTCACACACACTCACCGTGTCTCTCATACACTCACCGTGTCTCTCACACACTCACCGTGTCTCTCACACACACACTCACCGTGTCTCTCACACACACACTCACCGTGTCTCTCACACACACACTCACCGTGTCTCTCTCCTAGTCTCTCACACACACTCACCGTGTCTCTCACACACTCACCGTGTCTCTCTCCTAGTCTCTCACACACACTCACCGTGTCTCTCACACACTCACCGTGTCTCTCACACACTCACCGTGTCTCTCTCACACTCACCGTGTCTCTCTCACACTCACCGTGTCTCTCTCACACTCACCGTGTCTCTCACACACTCACCGTGTCTCTCACACACTCACCGTGTCTCTCTCCGAGTCTCTCACACACTCACCGAGTCTCTCACACACACTCAACGTGTCTCTCACACTCACCGTGTCTCTCACACTCACCGTGTCTCTCACACTCACCGTGTCTCTCACACTCACCGTGTCTCTCACACTCACCGTGTCTCTCTCACACTCACCGTGTCTCTCACACACTCACCGTGTCTCTCTCCGAGTCTCTCACCGAGTCTCTCTCACACTCACCGTGTCTCTCTCACACTCACCGTGTCTCTCTCACACACACTCACCGTGTCTCTCTCACACACACTCACCGTGTCTCTCTCACACTCACCGTGTCTCTCACACACTCACCGTGTCTCTCTCCGAGTCTCTCACACACACTCACCGTGTCTCTCTCACACTCACCGTGTCTCTCTCACACTCACCGTGTCTCTCTCACACTCACCGTGTCTCTCTCACACTCACCGTGTCTCTCTCACACTCACCGTGTCTCTCACACTCACCGTGTCTCTCTCACACTCACCGTGTCTCTCACACACACTCACCGTGTCTCTCACACACACTCACCGTGTCTCTCTCACACTCACCGTGTCTCTCTCCAAGTCTCTCACACACACTCACCGTGTCTCTCTCACACTCACCGTGTCTCTCTCCCAGTCTCTCACACACTCACCGAGTCTCTCACACACTCACCGAGTCTCTCACACACTCACCGTGTCTCACTCACCGTGTCTCACTCACCGTGTCTCACTCACACTCACCGTGTCTCTCTCCGAGTCTCTCACACACACTCACCGTGTCTCTCTCACACTCACCGTGTCTCTCTCACACTCACCGTGTCTCTCTCACACTCACCGTGTCTCTCTCACACTCACCGTGTCTCTCTCACACACACTCACCGTGTCTCTCACACACACACTCACCGTGTCTCTCTCACACTCACCGTGTCTCTCTCACACTCTCACCGTGTCTCTCACACACACTCACCGTGTCTCTCACACACACTCACCGTGTCTCTCTCCGAGTCTCTCACACACTCACCGTGTCTCTCTCACACTCACCGTGTCTCTCTCCGAGTCTCTCACACACTCACCGTGTCTCTCTCACACTCACCGTGTCTCTCTCACACTCACCGTGTCTCTCTCCGAGTCTCTCACACACTCACCGTGTCTCTCTCACACTCACCGTGTCTCTCTCACACTCACCGTGTCTCTCTCACACTCACCGTGTCTCTCTCACACTCACCGTGTCTCTCACACACACTCACCGTGTCTCTCACACACACTCACCGTGTCTCTCTCACACTCACCGTGTCTCTCTCACACTCACCGTGTCTCTCTCACACTCACCGTGTCTCTCTCCGAGTCTCTCACACACTCACCGTGTCTCTCACACACTCACCGTGTCTCTCTCACACTCACCGTGTCTCTCTCACACTCACCGTGTCTCTCTCCGAGTCTCTCACACACTCACCGTGTCTCTCTCACACTCACCGTGTCTCTCACACACTCACCGTGTCTCTCTCACACTCACCGTGTCTCTCTCACACTCACCGTGTCTCTCACACACTCACCGTGTCTCTCTCACACTCACCGTGTCTCTCTCACACTCACCGTGTCTCTCTCCGAGTCTCTCACACACTCACCGTGTCTCTCTCACACTCACCGTGTCTCTCTCCGAGTCTCTCACACACTCACCGTGTCTCTCACACACTCACCGTGTCTCTCTCCGAGTCTCTCACACACTCACCGTGTCTCTCTCACACTCACCGTGTCTCTCACACACTCACCGAGTCTCTCACACACACTCACCGTGTCTCTCTCACACTCACCGTGTCTCTCTCACACTCACCGTGTCTCTCTCACACTCACCGTGTCTCTCTCACACTCACCGTGTCTCTCTCACACTCACCGTGTCTCTCACACACTCACCGAGTCTCTCACACACTCACCGTGTCTCTCACACACTCACCGTGTCTCTCACACACTCACCGAGTCTCTCACACACACTCACCGTGTCTCTCTCACACTCACCGTGTCTCTCTCACACTCACCGTGTCTCTCACACACTCACCGAGTCTCTCACACACTCACCGTGTCTCTCTCACACTCACCGTGTCTCTCACACACTCACCGAGTCTCTCACACACACTCACCGTGTCTCTCTCCGAGTCTCTCACACACACTCACCGTGTCTCTCACACACTCACCGTGTCTCACTCACACTCACCGTGTCTCTCACACACTCACCGTGTCTCTCTCCGAGTCTCTCACACACTCACCGTGTCTCTCTCACACTCACCGTGTCTCTCTCACACTCACCGTGTCTCTCACACACTCACCGAGTCTCTCTCACCGTGTCTCTCACACACTCACCGTGTCTCTCTCCGAGTCTCTCACACACTCACCGTGTCTCTCTCACACTCACCGTGTCTCTCTCACACTCACCGTGTCTCTCTCACACTCACCGTGTCTCTCACACACTCACCGAGTCTCTCACACACACTCACCGTGTCTCTCTCACACACACTCACCGTGTCTCTCACACACTCACCGTGTCTCTCACACACTCACCGTGTCTCTCTCACACTCACCGTGTCTCTCTCACACTCACCGTGTCTCTCACACACTCACCGAGTCTCTCACACACACTCACCGTGTCTCTCTCACACACACTCACCGTGTCTCTCACACACTCACCGTGTCTCTCACACACTCACCGTGTCTCTCTCACACTCACCGTGTCTCTCTCACACTCACCGTGTCTCTCTCACACTCACCGTGTCTCTCTCACACTCACCGTGTCTCTCACACACTCACCGTGTCTCTCACACACTCACCGTGTCTCTCTCACACACACTCACCGTGTCTCTCACACACTCACCGTGTCTCTCACACACACTCACCGTGTCTCTCTCCGAGTCTCTCACACACTCACCGTGTCTCTCTCCGAGTCTCTCACACACTCACCGAGTCTCTCTCACACTCACCGTGTCTCTCACACACACACTCACCGTGTCTCTCACACACACACACTCACCGTGTCTCTCTCACACTCACCGAGTCTCTCACACACTCACCGTGTCTCTCACACACTCACCGTGTCTCTCACACACTCACCGAGTCTCTCACACACTCACCGTGTCTCTCTCACACTCACCGTGTCTCTCTCCGAGTCTCTCACACACTCACCGAGTCTCTCACACACACACTCACCGTGTCTCTCACACACACACACTCACCGTGTCTCTCACACACACACACTCACCGTGTCTCTCTCACACTCACCGAGTCTCTCACACACTCACCGTGTCTCTCACACACTCACCGTGTCTCTCACACACTCACCGAGTCTCTCACACACTCACCGAGTCTCTCACACACTCACCGTGTCTCTCACACACTCACCGTGTCTCTCTCACACTCACCGTGTCTCTCTCCGAGTCTCTCACACACTCACCGAGTCTCTCACACACTCACCGTGTCTCTCACCGAGTCTCTCACACACTCACCGAGTCTCTCTCACACTCACCGTGTCTCTCACACACACACTCACCGTGTCTCTCACACACACACACTCACCGTGTCTCTCTCACACTCACCGAGTCTCTCACACACTCACCGTGTCTCTCACACACTCACCGAGTCTCTCACACACTCACCGAGTCTCTCACACACTCACCGTGTCTCTCTCACACTCACCGTGTCTCTCTCCGAGTCTCTCACACACTCACCGAGTCTCTCACACACTCACCGTGTCTCTCACCGAGTCTCTCACACACTCACCGTGTCTCTCTCACACTCACCGTGTCTCTCCGGCCCGTGCAGTTACTCCTGTCACAAACTCGAAGATCCTGATTGGTTGCTGAATCTGTCACTCACACATCCCTTGCCCGGCCGTGACTCTACTCGGAAGCTGATTGGTTGCCGCCGTGTTGTTTTCCTACGTGACGTCAGTTTTCATATAAACATTCCGGATTAGAAGTCTGTATGCGAATAGGAAAGCTCCACCCATTCCTCGGGCTCTGATTGGATATCATGGGAAAGACTGACAGCCGCAAGAGCCAGTGGTTAATCAACCCGAAATACACGCCTACTTGTGAAAGCAAACCCTAACACCAGACACCGGAAGGAAACGCTTTGTTATTATCGCTCGGCCAATAACTAACCAACTACTAACCAACCAATAACTAACCAGCCAATAACTAACCAGCCAATAACTAACCAGCCAATAACTAACCACCCACAGACAATAACCAACCACCCACAGCCAATAACTAACCAACTACTAACCAGCCAATAACTAACCAGCCACTGCCAATAACTAACCAACTACTAACCAGCCAATAACTAACCAATAACTAACCAGCCAATAACTAACCAACCAATAACCAACCACCCACAGCCAATAACTAACCAACTACTAACCAGCCAATAACTAACCAATAACTAACCAGCCAATAACTAACCAGCCAATAACTAACCACCCACAGACAATAACCAACCACCCACAGCCAATAACTAACCAACTACTAACCAGCCAATAACTAACCAGCCACTGCCAATAACTAACCAACTACTAACCAGCCAATAACTAACCAATAACTAACCAGCCAATAACTAACCAACCAATAACCAACCACCCACAGCCAATAACTAACCAACTACTAACCAGCCAATAACTAACCAATAACTAACCAGCCAATAACTAACCAGCCAATAACTAACCACCCACAGACAATAACTAACCACCCACAGACAATAACCAACCACCCACAGCCAATAACTAACCAACTACTAACCAGACAATAACTAACCACCCACAGACAATAACTAACCACCCACAGCCAATAACCAACCACCCACAGACAATAACTAACCAACTACTAACCAGCCAATAACTAACCAATAACTAACCAGCCACTGCCAATAACTAACCAACTACTAACCAGCCAATAACTAACCAATAACTAACCAGCCAATAACTAACCAACCGATAACTAACCACCCACAGCCAATAACTAACCATCCAATATCTAACCACCCACAGCCAATAACTAACCACCCACAGACAATAACTAACCACCCACAGACAATAACTAACCAGCCAATAACTAACCAATAACTAACCAGCCAATATCTAACCACCCACAGCCAATAACTAACCAGCCAATAACTAACCACCCACAGCCAATAACTAACCAATAACTAACCAGCCAATAACTAACCAGCCAATATCTAACCACACGCAGCCAATATCTAACCACCCACAGCCAATAACTAACCACCCACAGCCAATAACTAACCAGCCAATAACTAACCACCCACAGCCAATAACTAACCAATAACTAACCAGCCAATAACTAACCACCCACAGCCAATAACTAACCAGCCAATAACTAACCACCCACAGCCAATAACTAACCAATAACGAACCACCCACAGCCAATAACTAACCACCCACAGACAATAACTAACCAGCCAATAACTAACCAATAACTAACCAGCCAATATCTAACCACCCACAGCCAATAACTAACCAGCCAATAACTAACCACCCACAGCCAATAACTAACCAATAACTAACCAGCCAATAACTAACCAGCCAATATCTAACCACACGCAGCCAATATCTAACCACCCACAGCCAATAACTAACCACCCACAGCCAATAACTAACCAGCCAATAACTAACCACCCACAGCCAATAACTAACCAATAACTAACCAGCCAATAACTAACCACCCACAGCCAATAACTAACCAGCCAATAACTAACCACCCACAGCCAATAACTAACCAATAACGAACCACCCACAGCCAATAACAACCACCCACAGCCAATAACGAACCACCCACAGCCAATAACTAACCAGCCAATAACTAACCACCACAGCCAATAACTAACCAATAATGAACTAGCCACAGCCAATAACTAACTAGCCACATCCAATAACTAACCAATAATGAACTAGCCACAGCCAATAACTAACTAGCCACAGCCAATAACTAACCACCCACAGCCAATAACTAACTACCCACAGCCAATAACTAACCAGCCAATAACTAACCACCCACAGCTAATAACTAACCACCCACAGCTAATAACTAACCACCCACAGCCAATAACTAACCACCCACAGCTAATAACTAACCACCCACAGCCAATAACTAACCAATAACTAACTACCCACAGCCAATAACTAACCAATAACTAATTACCCACAGCCAATAACTAACCAATAACTAACTACCCACAGCCAATAACTAACTACCAACAGACAATAACTAACCAATAACTAATTACCCACAGCCAATAACTAACCAATATCCCACAGCCAATAACTAACCAGCCAATAACTAACCAATAACGAACCACCCACAGCCAATAACTAACCAGCCAATAACTAACCACCCACAGCCAACAACTAACCAATAATGAACTAGCCACAGCCAATAACTAATTACCCACAGCCAATAACTAACCACCCACATCCAATAACCAACCACAAATAACCAATAACTAACTACCCACATCCAATCCCCTAACCCCCATTAGAAATGGCCACACTGGTGGCTTAGTATTGTCGGGTTCTGGTCGCTTGTATTACATGTAAAAGATGTGGGGATAGTCTGTAAATTGGAAATAGTCCTGATACATTTGGTGTTCACACTGTGTGGGGCATGTTAGTGTTTGTTGTATGAGTTGCAGGTTTAATTTCACCTTACATAATGTATACATGACATCTGATGTGACTCCATATAATGTTTGCATGGGTACATCTTAAACAAGGACAGTTACGTGGATATGTCCTTATAATCTATCTTACTACAAGAATAACTTTATAACCTATCAAAACTGGATCCGAATTAATCCATGAATAGGGTGTTTTGGGAAAGTAATTAGCCCTATATAACGGGTTACATCATGTGACTCCTGTAAGCTGTAGTTACTGTATGTAGTACACCAGAACCAGAAAAAAAGAAACCTATATTTAAGTTCATTATGAGTTGGCCCTTTGTGAAGTTGTCATTTTTATCGTTTGCCTGTTTTGACCAATCAGAATACAGCAATAGTTCAAGTCAGAGCTCATTGGCCATTTGACAGTGCAGTAATGGCAGCACCCGTCTGTTGTAAAAATACAGACATCTTGAAGCAATACTATTGGGCTTGTTTTATTCTTTTACCTATATATTTGTTTCCTTTTTGTATAGGCTGCACTTAAATAGACCATGCCTTATTTTCTTTACCACTATATAACATTTCTTAAACTCCTGCATTTAGGGTTGCCACCTGGCCAGTATTTTAGCGGCATAGCTGGTAATTAAGGTTTTGGAGCCGGTATGACGGTATGTCCGTCAGGGACCTAGATATGAAGATCAGAGCCAACTAATGCTCCATATAGTGAAGTCTGCATGCACGCACTCAGAGCCTGGCCTACAATAGAAGCACAGTGCAAGGGGGTGAAGTGCATTGCAGAGACTGGCCCCCACAGACTCAGCGCTTGATCTCCCCTCACCAGCCCTCTACACCAGAGTGGAGCACCCTGGGCGAGGAGCACGAGCAGCACTTACTGAGCTCTCCTTTCTCCCCTGAAATCTATTCAAAACACAGCTGCCAGACTCATCTTTTTCTCTCATCGGTCCGATTCGACGGCTCCTCTCTGCAACGCCCTGCACTGGCTCCCCGTCAACTCTAGGATCAAATTTTTAATTCTATCTTTAACCTACAAAGCCCTCCACTTCTTCAGCCCCTCTATACAGATACTTCCCTGCATGACCTGTATGCTCCTCAAAGGGACTACAGCTCTCCTTCAACCTCATCAACTCTTACCACTCGCACCTCCAAGATTTTGCCTGGCTGCCCTCTCTCTCTGGAACTCCCTTCCGCAGAGCATCCAGCTCTCTCCTTCCTTCTCAAACTTTAAAAAATCCCTCAAAACTCATCTGTTTAGAGAAGCTTACTACCCATCGCACTGGAATACCTGTTAATTAACCTCTAGCTAATCCCACCTAGCTCTCGCTGTCCTCAATCAATTACAATGAATCCAGCTAGCAGGCACACAATTAATCTTTGGCCAAACGCTCCTAGTGCCCCCCATCCACATTACTGTTACTACTACTACCTTCCCTCTGACCTCTTCACTGCCTTATGCAGGGCCATTTTTAATAGTGATTGGACCCTGGGCAATAGGGTTGCCACCTGGCCGGTATTTTACCGGCACAGCGGGTAATCAAGCTTTCAGAGCCGGTGCCGTTATTAGTTCATTACCGGCAATGTAAAAGCCGGTTTAACATGATTACTTCTGTCAGCATGGCTGTGCAGTTGTGATTTGCAGAGGAAGTGACTGTGTAAATGTCACTAATCTCCGTATGTGGTGTGTGTGCCGTCCCTGTGCGCATGTCATGTAAGGGAGGGAAGCACAGAGCTAAACATTGTGTGCTGTGCCTGAGGAAGCTGCTGTGCACTGCAGGATGATGTGAGCACAGATTGGAGGAGATCATGTTCCGGGGGTCGGCTTTGTGAGTGAGAGGGAAGCCACGTGTGAAGCCTCTGAGATAAGCTGCTTCCTGTGTGTACTTTTCGAGCAGCCTGGGTTTCTTGCCAGTGAGCCCTGCAAAGAGGTGATGCTGAGCAGGTACTGTGCTCTGCTTCTCTTACTGCAAAATGATAGAGCTATCCAGGCAGGTAGGTACAGGTGTGCTCACTGTCACATAAGCATTAATCAATAAATAAAGGATGTTTGCCTTTTTTATTCTTCTAAAATCTATCAAAGGGAGCCCACAATGTAAATAGGTTAAATAGATAGACAGGTATTGTACAAATACATTGGGGGCTGTATAAATATAAAGGTATAAAATGCAGTGAATGTGCTACAGATCCTTGAGCACAAATAACAATTACACCTGCTGGGCCAAAATGGAAAAATGTTAAAATAATTTTATATCTTTAAATATGCTACATATTTTAGGTGCTTTTATTGAGTATATATATAATATACATTTTCTGATATTCATTTTCACATTAACTGTATTGTCTAGTCAAAGTGAGACTAAAAAGTAAACTTTTTGTACCTCTTTTCCACCAGTGCTTTAAGCTTACCCCAAAAAAGACAGACAGACACGGGGAGAGGAAAATACAGACAGACAGACATGGGGGAAGAGGAAAATACAGACAGACAGACACGGGGGGAGAGGAAAATACAGACAGACAGACATAGAGGGAGGAAAAGACAGACAGACATGGGGGGAGAGGAAAAGACAGACATGGAGGGAGGAAAATACAGACAGACATGGGGGGGAGGAAAATACAGACAGACAGACATGGGGGGAGAGGAAAATACAGACAGACAGACATGGGGGGAGGAAAATACAGACAGACAGACATGGGGGGAGAGGAAAAGACAGACAGACAGACACGGGGGGAGAGGAAAAGACAGACAGACACGGGGAGAGGAAAATACAGACAGACATGGTGGAGAGGAAAATACAGACAGACAGACATGGGGGGAGAGGAAAATACAGACAGACAGACATGGGGTAGAGGAAAATACAGACAGACATGGGGGAGAGGAAAATACAGACAGACATGGGGGGAGAGGAAAATACGGACAGACAGACATGGTAGGAGAGGAAAAGACAGACAGACATGGGGGGGAGGAAAATACAGACAGACAGACATGGGGGAGAGGAAAATACAGACAGACACGGGGAGAGGAAAATACAGACAGACAGACATGGGGGGGAGAGGAAAATACAGACATGGGGGAGAGGAAAATACAGACAGAAAGACATGGGGGAAGAGGAAAATACAGACAGACAGACACGGGGGGAGAGGAAAATACAGACAGACAGACATAGAGGGAGGAAAAGACAGACAGACATGGGGGGAGAGGAAAAGACAGACATGGAGGGAGGAAAATACAGACAGACATGGGGGGGAGGAAAATACAGACAGACAGACATGGGGGGAGAGGAAAATACAGACAGACAGACATGGGGGGAGGAAAATACAGACAGACAGACATGGGGGGAGAGGAAAAGACAGACAGACAGACACGGGGGGAGAGGAAAAGACAGACAGACACGGGGAGAGGAAAATACAGACAGACATGGTGGAGAGGAAAATACAGACAGACAGACATGGGGGGAGAGGAAAATACAGACAGACAGACATGGGGTAGAGGAAAATACAGACAGACATGGGGGAGAGGAAAATACAGACAGACATGGGGGGAGAGGAAAATACAGACAGACAGACATGGTAGGAGAGGAAAAGACAGACAGACATGGGGGGGAGGAAAATACAGACAGACAGACATGGGGGAGAGGAAAATACAGACAGACACGGGGAGAGGAAAATACAGACAGACAGACATGGGGGGGAGAGGAAAATACAGACATGGGGGGAGAGGAAAATACAGACAGAAAGACATGGGGGGGAGAGGAAAAGACAGACAGACATGGGGGAGAGGAAAATACAGACAGACAGACATGGGGGGAGAGGAGAATACAGACAGACAAACATGGGGGAGAGGAAAATACAGACAGACAGACATGGGGGGGAGAGGAAAATACAGACAGACAGACATGGGGGGAGAGGAGAATACAGACAGACAAACATGGGGGAGAGGAAAATACAGACAGACAGACATGGGGGGAGAGGAAAATACAGACAGACAGACAGACATGGGGGGGAGAGGAAAATACAGACATACAGACATGGGGGGAGAGGAGAATACAGACAGACAAACATGGAGGGCCAGGAAAAGACAGGCCGACATGGGGACAGAGTAACAGACAGAGAGAGAAATATTGGCAGTGTCCCTCCTGAGATCAGACTCTAGATTCGTCCCTGCATAGGGGCGAATCTCAGTCTCGTAGGGGCATGCAATATTGCGTGGCTCCACCCTTTTGTGACTCCGCCCCTCACTGGACGGTATTTTTTTAAGGAAAAGGTGGCAACCCTACTGGGCAAGCATTTGCTTGGGCCCCCTGGACCCTGACCCCCCACACACACACAGTTGGACTTTTCTTGCAGTGAGTATTTTTATTGCATTGAATAAAATGTGTATATTACGTGTATAATTGCAGTGTATAAACTGTATATTTGGATATAAAATGTGTATATATGTCTGCAATATGTATACCACCTTACTATGCAACACTGCACTACAACTACTCATTACCTAAATGACACAGATATACACAGATATTAGAGAGAACTTACATATGTTCATATATATTTATATATATCTATACACATCTCGCTCTCTCTCACTAGTTGTATTTATACTTATATGGACTTCTTAATATTATATTCAACTATTTTCATATGTAATAAAAATGTTATTGAAGAGTTGCATTTCTTGTTTTTATTCCCCTTTTCTGCAGCCACATTGCACCTAAAGGACTTAACACAGCCCCATAGAGTAGCCACAGCACTTGTCATGCACTTATATTGCACCCACAGCACTTGTCATGCACCTATATTGCACCCACAGCACTTGTCATGCACTTATATTGCACCCACAGCACTTGTCATGCACTTATATTGCACCCACAGCACTTGTCATGCACCTATATTGCACCCACAGCACCTGTCATGCACCTATATTGCACCCACACCACTTGTCATGCACTTATATTGCACCCACAGCACTTGTCATGCACTTATATTGCACCCACAGCACTTGTCATGCACCTATATTGCACCCACAGCACATGGCTTGCACTTATATTGCACCCACAGCACTTGTCATGCACTTATATTGCACCCACAGCACTTGTCATGCACTTATATTGCACCCACAGCACTTGTCATGCACCTATATTGCACCCACAGCACATGGCTTGCACTTATATTGCACCCACAGCACTTGTCATGCACCTATATTGCACCCACAGCACTTGTCATGCACTTATATTGCACCCACAGCACTTGTCATGCACTTATATTGCACCCACAGCACTTGTCATGCACTTATATTGCACCCACAGCACTTGTCATGCACTTAAATTGCACCCACAGCACTTGTCATGCACCTATATTGCACCCACAGCACATGGCTTGCACTTATATTGCACCCACAGCACTTGTCATGCACTTATATTGCACCCACAGCACTTGTCATGCACCTATATTGCACCCACAGCACATGGCTTGCACTTATATTGCACCCACAGCACTTGTCATGCACTTATATTGCACCCACAGCACTTGTCATGCACTTATATTGCACCCACAGCACTTGTCATGCACCTATATTGCACCCACAGCACATGGCTTGCACTTATATTGCACCCACAGCACTTGTCATGCACCTATATTGCACCCACAGCACCTGTCATGCACTTATATTGCACCCACAGCACTTGTCATGCACCTATATTGCACCCACAGCACATGGCTTGCACTTATATTGCACCCACAGCACTTGTCATGCACTTATATTGCACCCACAGCACTTGTCATGCACCTATATTGCACCCACAGCACTTGTCATGCACTTATATTGCACCCACAGCACTTGTCATGCACCTATATTGCACCCACAGCACATGGCTTGCACTTATATTGCACCCACAGCACTTGTCATGCACTTATATTGCACCCACAGCACATGGCTTGCACTTATATTGCACCCACAGCACTTGTCATGCACTTATATTGCACCCACAGCACATGGCTTGCACTTATATTGCACCCACAGCACTTGTCATGCACTTATATTGCACCCACAGCACATGGCTTGCACTCATATTGAACCCACACAATTTCTCATGCTACAGTGTAAATTTGCCCCACAGAACATACCACAGTTTCACTTTGTTCCACTGAACTGCCCATGCAGAAAAAAGCCACATTGTCACTTTCCCCCATAGTACATGTTATTTTTCCCCAGAGAACATGCCACAGTCACTTTGTCATTACATATGCAACAGACAGTTTTCCTGTTAAAATATGACACTGTTTACTCCATATTTTTCCAAATTCTGTGCCAAAGAGAATCATGATGGGACTGATACTCATTTCGGCTAAAACTCTCCTAGCACGGGACTAGGGACTCAAGTAACATACCATCCACCTCCGAACTCTGCATCCTGATCGCTCAGAACCTTCAAATGGAAAAACTGCATTACTTGAACACAAATATGAATCCCTCCGATCCATGTGGCTTAAACAAGATATCCCTTCTAAATCCAATAAAACGCCTTGACAACTCTCATAATCCTCCAACTCCCCCCCCCCCCCCCCCAATTTCTAGCTTTCTCCCCCCTTTGGCGCACCTGTCGTATTACCCTCTCTCTTTCCTATAACTACACTGCTAATGATGTTAGTATGTTTTTATTATTGTTGTAGGATGTTTCATATTTAATATGGTGCGTAACAGAGCTATTGGACTGACTAATCCAAAACGGCGAATATTAGGAAGCAAAGTTAATGCCTGACGAACATGCTTTTTTAGATGCTAACATTGTAAAAATTCCTGTGTAGTCATTGGTCCAGTTAGTTGTCAGTTTTCCAACAAAAGACAGTTATCAGGAAATTATTCGACTGTATTATTTAATAATTGCACAAAATTGTTCCAATATATCAATATTATAACAACTAACTGTCATGCTACTACAGAATAGCCAAATATGTCTAAACGTGATGTCATATCAAATAAAATATTATTGAAAAAAAATATGTATATATGACACCGCTTGTCCATTAAATATGCCACAGTCACTGTGCCCATCAATATGCCAGTATTATTTTGCCATTAATATTCAGTATTATTTTGCCACTAATATGCCACAGACATTTTCCCCATTAATATGCCAGTATTATTGTGCCATTCAGATACCAGTAATATTGTACAATTAAGATGCCCTAATTGTTGTGCCATTCAGATGCCAGTAATATTGTACCAGTAAGATACCAGTAATATTGTGCCAGTCAGAGCCCAGGAATATTGTGCCAGTCAGAGCCCAGGAATATTGTGCCAGTCAGATACCAGGAATATTGTGCCATTCGGATACCACTAATATTGTGCCAGTCGGATACCAGTAATATTGTGCCAGTCAGAGCCCAGTAATATTGTGCCAGTCAGAGCCCAGTAATAGTGTGCCAATCAGAGCCCAGTAACATTGTGCCAGTCAGAGCCCAGTAATATTGTGCCAGTCAGATACCAGGAATATTGTGCCAGTCAGAGCCTAGTAATATTGTGCCAGTCAGATACCAGGAATATTGTGCCAGTCAGAGCCCAGTAATATTGTGCCAGTCAGATACCAGGAATATTGTGCCAGTCAGAGCCCAGTAATATTGTGCCAGTCAGATACCAGGAATATTGTGCCAGTCAGAGCCCAGTAATATTGTGCCAGTCAGATGCCTGTAATATTGTGCCAGTCAGAGCCCAGTAATATTGTGCCAGTCAGAGCTCAGTAATAGTGTGCCATTCAGAGCCCAGTAATATTGTGCCAGTCAGAGCCCAGTAATATTGTGCCAGTCAGAGACCAGGAATATTGTGCCAGTCAGAGACCAGTAATATTGTGCCAGTCAGATACCAGGAATATTGTGCCAGTCAGAGCCCAGGAATATTGTGCCAGTCAGAGCCCAGTAATATTATGCCAGTCAGAGCCCAGGAATATTGTGCCAGTCAGGGCCCAGTAATATTGTGCCAGTCAGAGCCCAGGAATATTGTGCCAGTCAGAGCCCAGTAATAGTGTGTCAGTCAGAGCCCAGTAATATAGTTCCAGTCAGAGCCCAGTAATATTGTGCCAGTCAGATACCAGAAATATTGTGCCAGTCAGATACCAGGAATATTGTGCCAGTCAGAGCCCAGTAATATTGTGCCAGTCAGATACCAGGAATATTGTGCCAGTCAGAGCCCAGTAATAGTGTGCCAGTCAGAGCCCAGGAATATTGTGCCAGTCAGAGCCCATGAATATTGTGCCACTCAGATACCAGTAATATTGTGCCATTCAGAGCCCAGTAATATGGTGCCAGTCAGAGCCCAGTAATAGTGTGCCAGTCAGAGCACAGTAATAGTGTGCCAGTCAGATAGCAGGAATATTGTGCCAGTCAGAGCCCAGGAATATTGTGCCACTCAGATACCAGGAATATTGTGCCAGTCAGAGCCCAGTAATATTGTACCAGTCAGAGCCCAGTAATATTGTGCCAGTCAGATACCAGGAATATTGTGCCAGTCAGAGCCCAGGAATATTGTGCCAGTCAGAGCCCAGTAATATTGTGCCAGTCAGAGCCCAGTAATATTGTGCCAGTCCGAGCCCAGTAATATTGTGCCAGTCAGATACCAGTAATATTGTGCCAGTCAGAGCCCAGTAATATTGTGCCAGTCAGATACCAGTAATATTGTGCCAGTCAGAGCCCAGTAATATTGTGCCAGTCAGAGCCCAGTAATATTGTGCCAGTCAGAGCCCAGTAATATTGTGCCAGTCAGATACCAGTAATATTGTGCCAGTCAGATACCAGGAATATTGTGCCAGTCAGAGCCCAGTAATATTGTGCCAGTCAGATACCAGTAATATTGTGCCAGTCAGATACCAGGAATATTGTGTCAGTCAGAGCCCAGGAATATTGTGCCATTAAGATACCAGTAATATTGTGTCAGTCAGAGCCCAGGAATATTGTGCTAGTCAGAGCCCAGTAATATTGTGCCAGTCAGATACCAGTAATATTGTGCCAGTCAGATACCAGTAATATTGTGCCAGTCAGATACCAGGAATATTGTGCCAGTCAGAGCCCAGTCATATTGTGCCAGTCAGAGCCCAGGAATATTGTGCCAGTCAGAGCCCATTAATATTGTGTCAGTCAGATACCAGTAATATTGTGCCAGTCAGAGCCCAGTCATATTGTGCCAGTCAGAGCCCAGGAATATTGTGCCAGTCAGATACCATGAATATTGTGCCAGTCAGAGCCCAGTAATATTGTGCCAGTCAGAGCCCAGTAATATTGTGCCAGTCAGATACCAGGAATATTGTGCCAGTCAGAGCCCAGTAATATTGTGCCAGTCAGAGCCCAGGAATATTGTGCCATTCAGATACCAGTAATATTGTGTCAGTCAGAGCCCAGGAATATTGTGCCAGTCAGAGCCCAGTAATATTGTGCCAGTCGGAGCCCAGTAATATTGTGTCAGTCAGAGCCCAGTAATATTGTGCCAGTCGGAGCCCAGTAATATTGTGTCAGTCAGATACCAGTAATAGTGTGCCAGTCAGATGCCTGTAATATTGTGCCAATCAGAGCCCAGTAATATTGTGCCAGTCAGCGCCCAGTAATATTGTGCCAGTCAGAGCCCAGGAATATTGTGCCATTCAGATACCAGTAATATTGTGTCAGTCAGAGCCCAGGAATATTGTGCCAGTCAGAGCCCAGTAATATTGTGTCAGTCAGAGCCCAGTAATATTGTGCCATTCAGTGCCCAGTAATATTGTGCCAGTCAGAGCCCAGGAATATTGTGCCAGTCAGAGCCCAGTAATATTGTGCCAGTCAGATGCCTGTAATATTGTGCCAGTCAGAGCCCAGTAATATTGTGCCAGTCAGAGCCCAGGAATATTGTGCCAGTCAGAGCCCAGGAATATTGTGCCAGTCAGATGCCTGTAATATTGTGCCAGTCAGAGCCCAGTAATATTGTGCCAGTCAGAGCCCAGTAATATTGTGCCAGTCAGAGCCCAGTAATATTGTGCCAGTCAGAGCCCAGTAATATTGTGTCAGTCAGAGCCCAGTAATATTGTGCCAGTCAGATACCAGTAATATTGTGTCAGTCAGAGCCCAGTAATATTGTGCCAGTCAGAGCCCAGTAATATTGTGCCAGTAAGAGCCCAGTAATATTGTGCCAGTCAGATACCAGTAATATTGTGTCAGTAAGAGCCCAGTAATATTGTGTCAGTCAGAGCCCAGTAATATTGTGCCAGTAAGAGCCCAGTAATATTGTGTCAGTCAGAGCCCAGTAATAGTGTGCCAGTCAGAGCCCAGTAATATTGTGCCAGTAAGAGCCCAGTAATATTGTGCCAGTCAGAGCCCAGTAATATTGTGTCAGTAAGAGCCCAGTAATATTGTGCCAGTAAGAGCCCAGTAATATTGTGCCAGTAAGAGCCCAGTAATATTGTGTCAGTCAGAGCCCAGTAATAGTGTGCCAGTCAGATGCCTGTAATTCCTCTCCCCCCCTCCCCCCCTTTCCCCATCACTTACCGAATGCTTTTGCTCCATGTCCCCAGCCGGACGTCTCCTCCGTGCAGTCTCAGTGCAGTGTTCCCTCCGCGACGTCACATCCGGCGTCAGTTATTATTTTATTTTTTTCTGGTCGTCGCAACCTAATTTACTATGTAACAGCAGATAACTAACTTCAAATAACTAACAGCCAATAACTGACTACCCACAACCAGTAACTAACTACAAATAACCAACAGCTGATAACTAACTGCAAATAACTAACTATCCACAGGTTGTAACTTAACTACAAATAACCAATAAATAACTACCCACAGACAATACCTAACTAAAAATAACCAATGGACAATAACTACCAATGGCAAGTACCAAACTACAAATAATCAGTTGCTAACTACCCACAGCCAATTACTAACTACCAAAAGCCAGTAATGAACGGAAAATAACTAACAGCTGATAACTAACTGCCCACAGTGAATAACTTAAATACAAATAACCAATAAATAACTACCCACAGCCATTAACTTACTAAAAATAACCAATGGACAATAACTACCAACAGCCAGTAACGAACTACAAATAATCAATAGCTAACTACCCACGGCCAATAACTAGCTACCAACATCCTAACCCTAATTAACCAACAAGCAATAACTAACTACCAACAGCCTGTAACAAACTACAAATAAACAGTAATTAACTACTCACAGTCAATAACTAACTGCAAATATCCAACAGAGGATAACTAACTGCAAATAACCAATAACTAACTACAAATAACCAACAGCTGATAACTAACTGCAAATAACTAACTATCCACAGGTTGTAACTTAACTACAAATAACCAATAAATAACTACCCACAGACAATACCTAACTAAAAATAACCAATGGACAATAACTACCAATGGCAAGTACCAAACTACAAATAATCAGTTGCTAACTACCCACAGCCAATTACTAACTACCAAAAGCCAGTAATGAACGGAAAATAACTAACAGCTGATAACTAACTGCCCACAGTGAATAACTTAAATACAAATAACCAATAAATAACTACCCACAGCCATTAACTTACTAAAAATAACCAATGGACAATAACTACCAACAGCCAGTAACGAACTACAAATAATCAATAGCTAACTACCCACGGCCAATAACTAGCTACCAACATCCTAACCCTAACCCTAATTAACCAACAAGCAATAACTAACTACCAACAGCCTGTAACAAACTACAAATAAACAGTAATTAACTACTCACAGTCAATAACTAACTGCAAATATCCAACAGAGGATAACTAACTGCAAATAACCAATAACTAACTACAAATAACCAACAGCCAATAACTAACTACACAGAACCAACACCCAGTAACTAATTACAAACATTCAACAGCCAAAAACTAACTGCAAATAATCAACATCATATAACTAAATGCAAATAACTAATCGCCAATAACTACCCAAACTAACTAACTACTATATGTAGCGAGTACCAAACTACAAATAACCAATAAATAACTACCCAAGCCAATAATTAACTACAAATAACCAACACGCAATAACTACCCACAGTCATTAATTAACTACCACCACCCAGTAACTAACTACAAACAAACAACAGCTAAAAATTATCTACCCACAGCCGATAACTAACTGCAATTAACTAACAACCAATAACTAACTACCCACAGCCAGTAACTAACTACAAGTAACCTCAATATAATGAAGTGAAAAATATATATATCTAATAAAATAAAATTCTGCAAACGTGTTACCACTAAAACACATAGAAGTATGAATGAGACAGGATAAATACTAACCAGTATATATGTATCCTAATGAGCCTGATAGAGATTGAAATGCATGTAGAAAATACAAAAGACAAAAAAGAAAATGTATGGCTCAAAATATAAATAATTGTCTTCTTAAGCACACCCTTGAGAATCAACTCACATGGAGCTCTTGAGCCCAACACACAGCCAGTAACTAACTACAAATAACCAATAGCCATCTACCCACAGCCAAAAACAAACTACGAATAACCAACAGCCAATAACTAATTACCAATAAATAACAATCAATAATGAACTACTAACAACCAATAACTAACTGCCCACAACCAATAACTAACTACCTATAATCAACAGTCAAAAACTAACTACCAACAGCCAATAACTAATTACCAATAACTAAAAGTCAATAACGAACTTCCAACAGCCAATAACGAACTTCCCACATCCAATAACTAACTACTTTTAATCAATAGTTAATAACTTACTACCAATAACCCAAGGTAATACTTATTACCAATAACCCACAGCTAATACTAACTACAAATAAAACACAGCTAATATCTAACTACCAATAACCCACAGCTAATACCTAACTACCAATAACCCACAGCAAATATCTAACTACCAATAACCCACAGCTAATACTAACTACCAATATCCCACAGCAAATACCTAACTACCAATAACCCACAGCAAATACCTAACTACCATTAACCCATAGCTAATACCTAACTACCAATAACCCACAGCTAATACTACCTACCAAGAACCCACAGCTAATACCTAACTACCAATAACCCACAGCTAATACCTAACTACCAATATACCACAGCTTATACCTAACTACCAATAACCCACAGCAAATACCTAACTACCAATAACCCAAGGTAATACTAATTACCAATAAACCACAGCTAATACCTAACTACCAATAACCCACAGCAAATACCTAACTACCAATAACCCATAGCTAATACCTAACTACCAATAACCCACAGCTAATACTACCTACCAAGAACCCACAGCTAATGCCTAACTACCAATAACCCACAGCTAATACCTAACTACCAATAAACCACAGCTAATACCTAACTACCAATAACCCACAGCAAATACCTAACTACCAATAACCCAAGGTAATACTAATTACCAATAACCCACAGCTAATACTAACTACAAATAAAACACAGCTAATACCTAACTACCAATAACCCACAGCTAATACCTAACTACCAATAACCCACAGCTAATACCTAACTACCAATAACCCACAGCTAATACCTAACTACCAATAGCCCACAGCTAATACCTAACTACCAATAACCCACAGCTAATACCCAACTACCAATTACCCACAGCTAATACTACCTACCAATAACCCACAGATAATACATAACTACCAATAACTCACAGCTAATACCTAACTACCAATAACCCACAGCTAATACCTAACTACCAATAGCCCACAGCTAATACCTAACTACCAATAACCCACAGCTAATACCTAACTACCAATTACCCACAGCTAATACTACCTACCAATAACCCACAGCTAATACCTAACTACCAATAACCCAAGGTAATACTAATTACCAATAACCCACAGCTAATACTAACTACAAATAAAACACAGCTAATACCTAACTACCAATAACCCACAGCTAATACCTAACTACCAATAACCCACAGCAAATACCTAACTACCAATAACCCACAGCTAATACCTAACTAACAATAACCCACAGCTAATACCTAACTACCAATAACCCATAGCTAATACTAACTACCAATAACCCACAGCTAATACTAACTACCAATAACCCACAGCTAATACTAACTACCAATAACCCACAGGTAATACTAACTACCAATAACCCACAGCTAATACCTAACTAACAATAACCCATAGCTAATACCTAACTACCAATAACCCACAGCAAATACCTAACTACCAATAACCCACAGCTAATACCTAACTACCAATAGCCCACAGCTAATACCTAACTACCAATAACCCACAGCTAATACCTAACTACCAATTACCCACAGCTAATACTACCTACCAATAACCCACAGCTAATACCTAACTACCATTAAGCCACAGCAAATACCTAACTACCAATAACCCACAGCTAATACCTAACTAACAATAACCCACAGCTAATACCTAATGTGGCGAAAGTTTTGTTATGTCCACTTGTTGTATATACAAATTTAGCTCCATTTGTGAGTTTGTTCATTACTAATGGCCTGCTGGTTTTGAGATGGCTCCAGGGTGTCTCAGGATGTATCCCAGAGACAATAGGACAATGGGCTATAGCCTGAGACATCCTGGCAAGTTATGGATTAGGGGTAATTGGTTTAAGAGTTCAAGGGAGGGGATCTTAATTAGGGTTATCAGTCAGGGCTATTTCAATGTAATTATAATTCTAATGTTTGTTGTCATTGGGAGTTGATACTGTATTTGGTGTGCTGGGGGAAGCTGGGTTGGGATTATACTGTAATCCATTTATCTCTCCAGATGTGGGGAGGAGTTCTGGCAGAGCATAAAAATAATGATTTGAAAGCTGAATAAAGACACTGATTTTACCCCTTCATGAAGTCTCGGCTCATGTTTGGGGAACTGGGATTTTATATTCACTTTGCATCATATTTCGGCTGTTTATTCGGGAGTAAGCTGCACAGGGCTCATTTATTATATATGGGTTCCTTTACACTGGTGGCAAGCGGCGGGATTTCTCCCGAATGGATGTATTTCATTTAACCGAAAAGGAAGTGAATGGCGCATAGATACGAACGGCTGAAACGAACAAAACTTAAAGAACTGCTGGAAGCTCGAGGCATAGTGGCAAGCAACAAGACGAAAGCCACGATAATAGCCGAATTACTGGAGAGCGACCGAACCAACGAGGTACGAATGGCGAACCAAGAAGAAACAGAGTTTCAGAAAGATGTGAGATGGAGACTCAGTTTGGTAGGACCGAATCCTGCACCAGAGATTGTGGTACAAATCATGGCACAAGCTTCGGAAGCAGAGAGTCGCCGGGAAGCACGGGAGACCAGAGAAAGATCACCACAAATGGATATACTGTCACTACCAGGATCATCTGTGGGGCGGCCACGTAAGATAAATTATGCTGCTTTTAAAAATTTTATAGAAAGCGAAATGGATATTGATAATTATCTGCAGGACTTTGAAAGACAGTGTGTATTAGAAGATGTGGATAAAACTAATTGGCCTGCAATATTGAGCAGCAAGCTATCAGGCAGAGCAGCAGAAGCCTTTAGAGCAGTACCTGATGTGGACATGCAAAATTATGAAAAAGTGAAGGAGATTTTGTTAGCCCGTTATGCAGTTACACCGGAGGCACACAGGAGAAAATTCCGGTCGCTCCGCAAGCAGGGCAAAGACTCTTACACAGAGTGGGCATTCCGCATGCATCGCGCTGCCAGTAACTGGATGCAGGGATGCCAGGCGACTACACTGGAGGATGCATTACAATTGTTATTATTGGAGCAGTTTTTTGACCACACTCCTACAGATACCAGGGATTGGGTCAGAGACAGAAAGCCGCTGTCAGTAGAAGAGGCAGCACGTCTAGCAGACGAATTTCATGAGAGCAGACGGATAGATCACAACTGTGGAGCTTCAGGATTTCGACCGCGGTATCACGCTCAAGCTCCAGCACCGCAACCGAAACCAATACCACCGGTGAGTCAACCTACTTCCACTGGGGTTCATAAAACTGCACCGATGTGTTTTGGGTGTAAGCAGGTGGGACACATAAAACCTAATTGTCCACACCGTAATACTGATCGATGGGGGCGAGCACCAGCCCCACCAACGAGAGCAGCTGCTCATTGTGTACAAGAGGATTACAACTATTCTACGCAAGGGGGTGACCACACTAATTCAGAGAATTGGTCCATGCTACACGAGGTCAACCCAGTTCAAGCAGCAGATGACAATCGGGCGCACCATCGACAGACCGTGCGACTTAATGGGCAGGAAGCCAGAGGACTGAGAGACACTGGAGCTACGATAACTCTGGTACAACCACACCGTGTCAAACCATCCCAACATACTGGACGCTCCGTGGCTGTAAGGGTGGCGGGGAGGGCTATTCACAAGTTACCCACTGCCATGGTACACGTTGACTGGGGCACCGGGGCTAAGGCTGTGGAGGTGGGCATCATGCCAGAGTTACCGGCGGAGGTTTTGCTGGGAAACGATTTGGGGTGTTTGACTTCTCAATTTATACAGCCGACTACAGCAGGAGCGCTCCCAGTCACAACCAGACAACAGGCACGAGCTATGGACACCTCACACTCCACGGATGACCCGGTAGGCACTAATAATGCTTCTGTAGATTCTAGTCCTAACATGTATTGGGGCACTCCCACCGACTTTGGGCAGGCTCAGAGGGAGGATAGGACTTTAAGTGGGTACAGGAGGGAGGCGGATAAACCCCAGGGAGACGTAGGACAGGAAAGGTTCCAGTGGGAAAAAGGTTTGCTATATCGGATAACAAAGGGGGCGGGAGGAGGAACCCGACAGGTGATGAAAAAACAGTTAGTGGTACCCCGCAAATATAGGGCAGCGTTATTACGGATTAGCCACGATATACCCTTAGCAGGACATCTAGGGATTAAGAAAACCCGAGATAGGTTGACTCAGACATTTTTTTGGCCAGGTGTTACCCAAGATTTACAAAATTATTGTAGAACCTGTGATGTATGCCAAAAAGTAGGAAAGAGGGGTGACCACCCCCGAGCGAAATTAAGACCTCTTCCCATAATAGAGGAACCTTTTTTCAGAGTGGCAGTGGATTTGGTAGGACCCCTTAGTAAGCCTAGTCCATCGGGTAAGAAATATATTCTTACGGTGGTGGACTATGCTACACGCTACCCGGAAGCTATAGCCTTACCTAATATCACTGCTGAAACCTTAGCTGAAGCTCTCATCAAAGTATTTACTCGAGTTGGGTTCCCTAGGGAAATAGTATCCGACCAAGGGACCCAATTCACAGCGGTAGTTACTCAGCAGCTCTGGCAGAGCTGCGGAGTAAAACCCATACTGAGTTCTCCCTATCATCCCCAGACGAACGGGCTCTGCGAACGTTTTAATGGCACTCTAAAACAGATGCTAATCACGTTCACAGAGACCTGGCGGAACTGGGAAAAGTTCCTTCCCCACCTGCTGTTCGCATACCGGGAGGTACCCCAGGCATCCACCGGATTCTCTCCTTTCGAACTGTTATATGGAAGGAGAGTCCGAGGACCCCTGGACCTGGTCCGCGAGCACTGGGAAGGGGATATGGGAGAATCAGGCACGCCGATAGTACCATTTGTTTTAGAGTTGAGAGACCGACTGCAGGCGCTTACTCAATCGGTAAGGGGAAACCTGCAGGCGGCTCAACAACGTCAGAAACACTGGTACGATAGGAGAGCTAGAGATCGTATTCTAGAGATAGATCAAAAAGTGTTAGTCCTCAAACCGACCAAAACAGATAAGTTACAGGCCTCTTGGCAAGGGCCCTACAAAGTATTAGCCAGGGTCAGCGACACTACGTACATAGTAACAGATTGTAACAATGAAAGGATCCGCAGGTCCTTTCATGTTAATATGTTGAAACCCTACTTTGAGAGGCCAGAGGAAGTCTCTGCAGTATGCGCTCCGGCGCTTGAAGATAGTGAGGGTATTCCCTTGCCCAACTTGCTCCACAAAGAACCCACCGGGGTGGAGCAGGTTGGACTAGGACCGGAGTTGAAACCAGAGGAAAGGGCACAGGCTACTCAGCTGTTACGGGAATTTCGGGATATGTTTTCTGCTCTCACCGGGCTACACGACGCTGGCAGTCCACCGGGTGTTAAAAGAGATTCAGGAGATGCTGGATCTAAGGGTTATAGAACCCTCGCAGAGCCCTTGGGCCTCCCCAGTGGTATTAATACCAAAGAAAGATGTTACCACGCGGTTTTGTGTGGATTACCGCAGGCTTAATGACCGTACGGTCACGGATGCCTACCCCATGCCCAGGGTAGATGAGTTATTAGACCGTATGGCCGGGGGTAATTACTTGACCACTATTGACCTGTGCAAAGGGTATTGGCAAATCCCCTTGGAGCCTGATGCTATTCCTAAGTCTGCATTCGTCACCCCATTTGGCTTGTACCAATTTAAGGTCATGCCATTTGGGATGAAGAATGCCCCAGCTACTTTTCAAAGGATGGCAGACCGGCTCTTAGAGGGATTTCAGGGCTTCGCCTGTGCTTATCTAGATGACATAGCCATTTACAGCAGCACTTGGGAGGCCCACCTGGAGCACATTTCTGTAGTACTCAAGCGAATTCAAGAGGCAGGATTAACCTTGAAACCAGAAAAATGTCATGTAGGCATGGCCGAGGTCCAATACCTAGGCCATAGGGTAGGGTCAGGCAAGCAGAGGCCTGAGCCAGCTAAAATTGAGGCTATCACGCAGTGGCCCCAACCACGCACCAAGACACAGGTTATGGCCTTTCTGGGAACAGCTGGCTATTATAGGAAATTTGTGTCAGATTATAGCGCCACAGCCAAACCCCTTACCGATCTTACCAAAAAGTCGTTACCTAGGCAAGTAGTATGGTCTCCGGAGTGTGAGGAGGCCTTCCAGAAACTCAAGCTTGCGTTAAGTAAAACCCCTGTATTGGCGGCACCTGACCACACTAAAAGATTCCTCGTTCACACAGATGCCTCAATGTTCGGACTGGGAGCCGTGTTAAGTCAAGTGGGGGACGATGGCCTGGAGCATCCGGTAGCATATCTGAGCCGAAAACTTATACCCAGAGAGGTCAGTTATGCCACCGTTGAGAAAGAGTGTTTGGCATTAGTCTGGGCCCTGAAGTAATGACAGCCTTATTTATATGGACAATCTTTCACGGTTATGACGGATCATAACCCCCTCATCTGGCTCAACAGAGTAGCCGGAGATAACCCCAGACTGCTAAGATGGAGCTTGGCACTGCAACCCTATAATTTCACAATGCAGTACCGGCCAGGGAAGCAGAATGCCAACGCAGATGGGTTATCCCGGCAAACAGAACTGGAAAAACAAAGTTTAACAGCGGACATCCCCAAGCCAACCCGTTAGGGTCTAGGCGGGTATGCCGTCCCATGGAACTAAGGGGGAGCTAGGTGGCGAAAGCGAGAGTTCTGTTATGTCCACTTGTTGTATATACAAATTTAGCTCCATTTGTGAGTTTGTTCATTACTAATGGCCTGCTGGTTTTGAGATGGCTCCAGGGTGTCTCAGGATGTATCCCAGAGACAATAGGACAATGGGCTATAGCCTGAAACTTCCTGGCAAGTTATGGATTAGGGGTAATTGGTTTAAGAGTTCAAGGGAGGGGATCTTAATTAGGGTTATCAGTCAGGGCTATTTCAATGTAATTCTAATTCTAATGTTTGTTGTCATTGGGAGTTGATACTGTATTTGGTGTGCTGGGGGAAGCTGGGTTGGGATTATACTGTAATCCATTTATCTCTCCAGATGTGGGGAGGAGTTCTGGCAGAGCATAAAAATAATGATTTGAAAGCTGAATAAACACACACTGATTTTACCCCTTCATGAAGTCTCGGCTCATGTTTGGGGAACTGGGATTTTATATTCACTTTGCATCATATTTCGGCTGTTTATTCGGGAGTAAGCTGCACAGGGCTCATTTATTATATATGGGTTCCTTTACACCTAACTACCAATAACCCATAGCTAATACAAACTACCAATAACCCACAGCTAATACCTAACTACCAATAACCCACAGCTAATACCTAACTACCAATAACCCACAGCTAATACCTAACTACCAATAACCCACAGCTAATACTAACTACCAATAACCCACAGCTAATACCTAACTACCAATAACCCACAGCTAATACCTAACTACCAATAACCCACAGCTAATACCTAACTACCAATAACCCACAGCTAATACCTAACTACCAATAACCCACAGCTAATACCTAACGACCAATAACCCACAGCTAATACCTAACTACCAATAACCCACAGCTAATACCTAACTACCAATAACCCACAGCTAATACCTAACTACCAATAACCCACAGCTAATACTAACTACCAATAACCCATAGCTAATACCTAACTACCAATAACCCACAGCTAATACCTAACTACCAATAACCCACAGCTAATACCTAACTACCAATAACCCACAGCTAATACCTAACGACCAATAACCCACAGCTAATACCTAACTACCAATAACCCACAGCTAATACCTAACTACCAATAACCCACAGCTAATACCTAACTACCAATAACCCACAGCTAATACTAACTACCAATAACCCATAGCTAATACCTAACTACCAATAACCCACAGCTAATACTAACTACCAATAACCCACAGCTAATACCTAACGACCAATAACCCACAGCTAATACCTAACTACCAATAACCCACAGCTAATACCTAACTACCAATAACCCACAGCTAATACCTAACTACCAATAACCCACAGCTAATACTAACTACCAATAACCCATAGCTAATACCTAACTACCAATAACCCACAGCTAATACCTAACTACCAATAACCCACAGCTAATACCTAACTACCAATAACCCACAGCTAATACCTAACTACCAATAGCCCACAGCTAATACTAACTACCAATAAACCACAGCTAATACCTAACTACCAATTACCCAAAAGCTAATACTACCTACCAATAACCCACAGCTAATACCTAACTACCAATAACCCACAGCTAATACCTAACTACCAATAACCCACAGCTAATACCTAACTACCAATAACCCACAGCTAATACCTAACTACCAATAACCCACAGCTAATACCTAACTACCAATAACCCATAGCTAATACTAACTACCAATAACCCACAGCTAATACCTAACTACCAATAACCCACAGCTAATACCTAACTACCAATAACCCACAGCTAATACCTAACTACCAATAGCCCACAGCTAATACCTAACTACCAATAACCCACAGCTAATACTAACTACCAATAAACCACAGCTAATACCTAACTACCAATAACCCACAGCTAATACCTAACTACCAATAACCCACAGTTAATACCTAACTACCAATAACCCACAGCTAATACCTAACTACCAATAACCCACAGCTAATACCTAACTACCAATAACCCATAGCTAATACTAACTACCAATAACCCACAGCTAATACCTAACTACCAATAACACACAGCTAATACTAACTACCAATAACCCACAGCTAATACCTAACTACCAATAACACACAGCTAATACTAACTACCAATAACACACAGCTATTACTACCTACCGATAACCCACAGCAAATACCTAACTACCAATAACCCACAGCAAATACCTAACTACCAATAACCCACAGCTAATACTACCTACCAAGAACCCACAGCTAATACCTAACAACCAATAGCCCATAGCTAATACCTAACTACCAATAACCCATAGCTAATACTAACAACCAATAACAAACAGTGTCACGAACCACTGGGACTATACACTATGGAATAAGGTCAAGTGATTCTCCCTGGAAAGAGCTGTTTTCTCTACAACGCCCTTGACCCCTCAAAGGCCCCCTAGATCCCGTTCCAAACCTCGGGAAGGAATGCTGGGTAGAAATATGTCCATGTATAGAGGGGATGTAGCTCCGCATCCTATTGCTTGCTAATTTCACCTACTTAGGTACCCATATATGTAAGGTCAGGAAGCTCAACCTCCTATTGGCTATTGACCACTCCTACTTTAGTACACTGTATTCTGATTGGTACCTTATGTTTTAGCCAACAAATTCAGTTATCTGATAACATAATATTCCCTATTAATCTGGTTAAGTTATTTGTGTTGACCCCATTGTTATCAGAATCTGTACAGTATAAATGTCCTGCAAAATCTCCAATGGTTCTATCCTGCTGTGCTGAATGCTAGTAGTGCTGTCTACTTATTCTAGTACTAAGAGCGGAGATCCAGGGAGTTATTATCCTGCTGTGCTGAATGCTAGTAGTGCTGTCTACTTATTGTAATACTAAGAGCGGAGATCCAGGGAGTTATTATCCTGCTGTGCTGAATGCTAGTAGTGCTGTCTACTTATTCTAATACTAAGAGCGGAGATCCAGGGAGTTATTATCCTGCTGTGCTGAATGCTAGTAGTGCTGTCTACTTATTGTTATACTAAGAGCGGAGATCCAGGGAGTTATTATCCTGCTGTGCTGAATGCTAGTAGTGTTGTCTACTTATTCTAATACTAAGAGCAGAGATCTAGGGAGTTATTATCCTGCTGTACTGAATGCTAGTAGTATTGTCTACTTATTCTAATACTAAGAGCAGAGATCCGGGGAGTTATTATCCTGCTGTGCTGAATGCTAGTAGTGCTGTCTACTTATTCTAATACTAAGAGCAGAGATCCAGGGAGTTATTATCCTGCTGTGCTGAATGCTAGTAGTGCTGTCTACTTATTCTAATACTAAGAGCAGAGATCCAGGGAGTTATTATCCTGCTGTGCTGAATGCTAGTAGTGCTGTCTACTTATTCTAATACTAAGAGCAGAGATCCAGGGAGTTATTATCCTGCTGTGCTGAATGCTAGTAGTGCTGTCTACTTATTCTAATACTAAGAGCAGAGATCCAGGGAGTTATTATCCTGCTGTGCTGAATGCTAGTAGTGCTGGCTACTTATTCTAATACTAAGAGCAGAGATACAGGGAGTTATTATCCTGCTGTACTGAATGCTAGTAGTGCTGTCTACTTATTGTTATACTAAGAGCGGAGATCCAGGGAGTTATTATCCTGCTGTGCTGAATGCTAGTAGTGCTGTCTACTTATTCTAATACTAAGAGCGGAGATCCAGGGAGTTATTATCCTGCTGTGCTGAATGCTAGTAGTGCTGTCTACTTATTCTAATACTAAGAGATGAGATCCAAGGAGTTATTATCCTGCTGTGCTGAATGCTAGTAGTGCTGTCTACTTATTCTAATACTAAGAGCAGAGATCCAGGGAGTTATTATCCTGCTGTGCTGAATGCTAGTAGTGTTGTCTACTTATTCTAATACTAAGAGCGGAGATCCGGGGAGTTATTATCCTGCTGTGCTGAATGCTAGTAGTGCTGTCTACTTATTCTAGTACTAAGAGCTGAGATCCTGGGAGTTATTATCCTCCTGTGCTGAATGCTAGTAGTGCTGTCTACTTATTGTTATACTAAGAGCGGAGATCCAGGGAGTTATTATCCTGCTGTGCTGAATGCTAGTAGTGTTGTCTACTTATTCTAATACTAAGAGCGGAGATCCAGGGAGTTATTATCCTGCTGTGCTGAATGCTAGTAGTGTTGTCTACTTATTCTAATACTAAGAGCAGAGATCTAGGGAGTTATTATCCTGCTGTACTGAATGCTAGTAGTATTGTCTACTTATTCTAATACTAAGAGCAGAGATCCAGGGAGTTATTATCCTGCTGTGCTGAATGCTAGTAGTGCTGTCTACTTATTCTAATACTAAGAGCAGAGATCCAGGGAGTTATTATCCTGCTGTGCTGAATGCTAGTAGTGCTGTCTACTTATTCTAATACTAAGAGCAGAGATCCAGGGAGTTATTATCCTGCTGTGCTGAATGCTAGTAGTGCTGTCTACTTATTCTAATACTAAGAGCAGAGATCCAGGGAGTTATTATCCTGCTGTGCTGAATGCTAGTAGTGCTGTCTACTTATTCTAATACTAAGAGCAGAGATCCAGGGAGTTATTATCCTGCTGTGCTGAATGCTAGTAGTGCTGTCTACTTATTCTAATACTAAGAGCAGAGATCCAGGGAGTTATTATCCTGCTGTGCTGAATGCTAGTAGTGCTGTCTACTTATTCTAATACTAAGAGCGGAGATCCAGGGAGTTATTATCCTGCTGTACTGAATGCTAGTAGTGCTGTCTACTTATTCTAATACTAAGAGCGGAGATCCAGGGAGTTATTATCCTGCTGTGCTGAATGCTAGTAGTGCTGTCTACTTATTCTAATACTAAGAGCAGAGATCCTGGGAGTTATTATCCTGCTGTGCTGAATGCTAGTAGTGCTGGCTACTTATTCTAATACTAAGAGCAGAGATACAGGGAGTTATTATCCTGCTGTACTGAATGCTAGTAGTGCTGTCTACTTATTGTTATACTAAGAGCGGAGATCCAGGGAGTTATTATCCTGCTGTGCTGAATGCTAGTAGTGCTGTCTACTTATTCTAATACTAAGAGCGGAGATCCAGGGAGTTATTATCCTGCTGTGCTGAATGCTAGTAGTGCTGTCTACTTATTCTAATACTAAGAGATGAGATCCAAGGAGTTATTATCCTGCTGTGCTGAATGCTAGTAGTGCTGTCTACTTATTCTAATACTAAGAGCAGAGATCCAGGGAGTTATTATCCTGCTGTGCTGAATGCTAGTAGTGTTGTCTACTTATTCTAATACTAAGAGCGGAGATCCGGGGAGTTATTATCCTGCTGTGCTGAATGCTAGTAGTGCTGTCTACTTATTCTAGTACTAAGAGCGGAGATCCTGGGAGTTATTATCCTCCTGTGCTGAATGCTAGTAGTGCTGTCTACTTATTGTTATACTAAGAGCGGAGATCCAGGGAGTTATTATCCTGCTGTGCTGAATGCTAGTAGTGTTGTCTACTTATTCTAATACTAAGAGCAGAGATCTAGGGAGTTATTATCCTGCTGTACTGAATGCTAGTAGTATTGTCTACTTATTCTAATACTAAGAGCAGAGATCCGGGGAGTTATTATCCTGCTGTGCTGAATGCTAGTAGTGCTGTCTACTTATTCTAATACTAAGAGCAGAGATCCAGGGAGTTATTATCCTGCTGTGCTGAATGCTAGTAGTGCTGTCTACTTATTCTAATACTAAGAGCAGAGATCCAGGGAGTTATTATCCTGCTGTGCTGAATGCTAGTAGTGCTGTCTACTTATTCTAATACTAAGAGCAGAGATCCAGGGAGTTATTATCCTGCTGTGCTGAATGCTAGTAGTGCTGTCTACTTATTCTAATACTAAGAGCAGAGATCCAGGGAGTTATTATCCTGCTGTGCTGAATGCTAGTAGTGCTGGCTACTTATTCTAATACTAAGAGCAGAGATACAGGGAGTTATTATCCTGCTGTACTGAATGCTAGTAGTGCTGTCTACTTATTGTTATACTAAGAGCGGAGATCCAGGGAGTTATTATCCTGCTGTGCTGAATGCTAGTAGTGCTGTCTACTTATTCTAATACTAAGAGCGGAGATCCAGGGAGTTATTATCCTGCTGTGCTGAATGCTAGTAGTGCTGTCTACTTATTCTAATACTAAGAGATGAGATCCAAGGAGTTATTATCCTGCTGTGCTGAATGCTAGTAGTGCTGTCTACTTATTCTAATACTAAGAGCAGAGATCCAGGGAGTTATTATCCTGCTGTGCTGAATGCTAGTAGTGTTGTCTACTTATTCTAATACTAAGAGCGGAGATCCGGGGAGTTATTATCCTGCTGTGCTGAATGCTAGTAGTGCTGTCTACTTATTCTAGTACTAAGAGCGGAGATCCTGGGAGTTATTATCCTCCTGTGCTGAATGCTAGTAGTGCTGTCTACTTATTGTTATACTAAGAGCGGAGATCCAGGGAGTTATTATCCTGCTGTGCTGAATGCTAGTAGTGTTGTCTACTTATTCTAATACTAAGAGCAGAGATCTAGGGAGTTATTATCCTGCTGTACTGAATGCTAGTAGTATTGTCTACTTATTCTAATACTAAGAGCAGAGATCCGGGGAGTTATTATCCTGCTGTGCTGAATGCTAGTAGTGCTGTCTACTTATTCTAATACTAAGAGCAGAGATCCAGGGAGTTATTATCCTGCTGTGCTGAATGCTAGTAGTGCTGTCTACTTATTCTAATACTAAGAGCAGAGATCCAGGGAGTTATTATCCTGCTGTGCTGAATGCTAGTAGTGCTGTCTACTTATTCTAATACTAAGAGCAGAGATCCAGGGAGTTATTATCCTGCTGTGCTGAATGCTAGTAGTGCTGTCTACTTATTCTAATACTAAGAGCAGAGATCCAGGGAGTTATTATCCTGCTGTGCTGAATGCTAGTAGTGCTGTCTACTTATTCTGATACTAAGAGCAGAGATCCAGGGAGTTATTATCCTGCTGTGCTGAATGCTAGTAGTGCTGTCTACTTATTCTAATACTAAGAGCGGAGATCCAGGGAGTTATTATACTGCTGTACTGAATGCTAGTAGTGCTGTCTACTTACTCTAATACTAAAAGCGGAGATCCAGGGAGTTATTATCCTGCTGTGCTGAATGCTAGTAGTGCTGTCTACTTATTCTAATACTAAGAGCAGAGATCCAGGGAGTTATTATCCTGCTGTGCTGAATGCTAGTAGTGCTGTCTACTTATTCTAATACTAAGAGCAGAGATCCAGGGAGTTATTATCCTGCTGTGCTGAATGCTAGTAGTGCTGTCTACTTATTCTAATACTAAGAGCAGAGATCCAGGGAGTTATTATCCTGCTGTGCTGAATGCTAGTAGTGCTGTCTACTTATTCTAATACTAAGAGCAGAGATCCAGGGAGTTATTATCCTGCTGTGCTGAATGCTAGTAGTGCTGTCTACTTATTCTAATACTAAGAGCAGAGATCCAGGGAGTTATTATCCTGCTGTGCTGAATGCTAGTAGTGCTGTCTACTTATTCTAATACTAAGAGCAGAGATCCAGGGAGTTATTATCCTGCTGTGCTGAATGCTAGTAGTGCTGTCTACTTATTCTAATACTAAGAGCAGAGATCCAGGGAGTTATTATCCTGCTGTGCTGAATGCTAGTAGTGCTGTCTACTTATTCTAATACTAAGAGCAGAGATCCAGGGAGTTATTATCCTGCTGTGCTGAATGCTAGTAGTGCTGTCTACTTATTCTAATACTAAGAGCAGAGATCCAGGGAGTTATTATCCTGCTGTGCTGAATGCTAGTAGTGCTGTCTACTTATTCTAATACTAAGAGCAGAGATCCAGGGAGTTATTATCCTGCTGTGCTGAATGCTAGTAGTGCTGTCTACTTATTCTAATACTAAGAGCAGAGATCCAGGGAGTTATTATCCTGCTGTGCTGAATGCTAGTAGTGCTGTCTACTTATTCTAATACTAAGAGCAGAGATCCAGGGAGTTATTATCCTGCTGTGCTGAATGCTAGTAGTGCTGTCTACTTATTCTAATACTAAGAGCAGAGATCCAGGGAGTTATTATCCTGCTGTGCTGAATGCTAGTAGTGCTGTCTACTTATTCTAATACTAAGAGCGGAGATCCAGGGAGTTATTATCCTGCTGTACTGAATGCTAGTAGTGCTGTCTACTTATTCTAATACTAAGAGCGGAGATCCAGGGAGTTATTATCCTGCTGTACTGAATGCTAGTAGTGCTGTCTACTTATTCTAATACTAAGAGCAGAGATCCTGGGAGTTATTATCCTGCTGTGCTGAATGCTAGTAGTGCTGGCTACTTATTCTAATACTAAGAGCAGAGATACAGGGAGTTATTATCCTGCTGTACTGAATGCTAGTAGTGCTGTCTACTTATTGTTATACTAAGAGCGGAGATCCAGGGAGTTATTATCCTGCTGTGCTGAATGCTAGTAGTGCTGTCTACTTATTCTAATACTAAGAGCGGAGATCCAGGGAGTTATTATCCTGCTGTGCTGAATGCTAGTAGTGCTGTCTACTTATTCTAATACTAAGAGATGAGATCAAAGGAGTTATTATCCTGCTGTGCTGAATGCTAGTAGTGCTGTCTACTTATTCTAATACTAAGAGATGAGATCCAAGGAGTTATTATCCTGCTGTGCTGAATGCTAGTAGTGCTGTCTACTTATTCTAATACTAAGAGCGGAGATCCGGGGAGTTATTATCCTGCTGTGCTGAATGCTAGTAGTGCTGTCTACTTATTCTAGTACTAAGAGCGGAGATCCTGGGAGTTATTATCCTGCTGTGCTGAATGCTAGTAGTGCTGTCTACTTATTGTTATACTAAGAGCGGAGATCCAGGGAGTTATTATCCTGCTGTGCTGAATGCTAGTAGTGTTGTCTACTTATTCTAATACTAAGAGCAGAGATCTAGGGAGTTATTATCCTGCTGTACTGAATGCTAGTAGTGTTGTCTACTTATTCTAATACTAAGAGCAGAGATCCGGGGAGTTATTATCCTGCTGTGCTGAATGCTAGTAGTGCTGTCTACTTATTCTAATACTAAGAGCAGAGATCCAGGGAGTTATTATCCTGCTGTGCTGAATGCTAGTAGTGCTGTCTACTTATTCTAATACTAAGAGCAGAGATCCAGGGAGTTATTATCCTGCTGTGCTGAATGCTAGTAGTGCTGTCTACTTATTCTAATACTAAGAGCAGAGATCCGGGGAGTTATTATCCTGCTGTGCTGAATGCTAGTAGTGCTGTCTACTTATTCTAATACTAAGAGCAGAGATCCAGGGAGTTATTATCCTGCTGTGCTGAATGCTAGTAGTGCTGTCTACTTATTCTAATACTAAGAGCAGAGATCCAGGGAGTTATTATCCTGCTGTGCTGAATGCTAGTAGTGCTGTCTACTTATTCTAATACTAAGAGCAGAGATCCAGGGAGTTATTATCCTGCTGTGCTGAATGCTAGTAGTGCTGTCTACTTATTCTAATACTAAGAGCAGAGATCCAGGGAGTTATTATCCTGCTGTGCTGAATGCTAGTAGTGCTGTCTACTTATTCTAATACTAAGAGCAGAGATCCAGGGAGTTATTATCCTGCTGTGCTGAATGCTAGTAGTGCAGTCTACTTATTCTAATACTAAGAGCAGAGATCCAGGGAGTTATTATCCTGCTGTGCTGAATGCTAGTAGTGCTGTCTACTTATTCTAATACTAAGAGCGGAGATCCAGGGAGTTATTATCCTGCTGTACTGAATGCTAGTAGTGCTGTCTACTTATTCTAATACTAAGAGCGGAGATCCAGGGAGTTATTATCCTGCTGTACTGAATGCTAGTAGTGCTGTCTACTTATTCTAATACTAAGAGCGGAGATCCAGGGAGTTATTATCCTGCTGTACTGAATGCTAGTAGTGCTGTCTACTTATTCTAATACTAAGAGCGGAGATCCTGGGAGTTATTATCCTGCTGTGCTGAATGCTAGTAGTGCTGTCTACTTATTCTAATACTAAGAGCGGAGATCCAGGGAGTTATTATCCTGCTGTGCTGAATGCTAGTAGTGCTGTCTACTTATTGTTATACTAAGAGCGGAGATCCAGGGAGTTATTATCCTGCTGTGCTGAATGCTAGTAGTGTTGTCTACTTATTCTAATACTAAGAGCAGAGATCTAGGGAGTTATTATCCTGCTGTACTGAATGCTAGTAGTATTGTCTACTTATTCTAATACTAAGAGCAGAGATCCGGGGAGTTATTATCCTGCTGTGCTGAATGCTAGTAGTGCTGTCTACTTATTCTAATACTAAGAGCAGAGATCCAGGGAGTTATTATCCTGCTGTGCTGAATGCTAGTAGTGCTGTCTACTTATTCTAATACTAAGAGCAGAGATCCAGGGAGTTATTATCCTGCTGTGCTGAATGCTAGTAGTGCTGTCTACTTATTCTAATACTAAGAGCAGAGATCCAGGGAGTTATTATCCTGCTGTGCTGAATGCTAGTAGTGCTGTCTACTTATTCTAATACTAAGAGCAGAGATCCAGGGAGTTATTATCCTGCTGTGCTGAATGCTAGTAGTGCTGGCTACTTATTCTAATACTAAGAGCAGAGATACAGGGAGTTATTATCCTGCTGTACTGAATGCTAGTAGTGCTGTCTACTTATTGTTATACTAAGAGCGGAGATCCAGGGAGTTATTATCCTGCTGTGCTGAATGCTAGTAGTGCTGTCTACTTATTCTAATACTAAGAGCGGAGATCCAGGGAGTTATTATCCTGCTGTGCTGAATGCTAGTAGTGCTGTCTACTTATTCTAATACTAAGAGATGAGATCCAAGGAGTTATTATCCTGCTGTGCTGAATGCTAGTAGTGCTGTCTACTTATTCTAATACTAAGAGCAGAGATCCAGGGAGTTATTATCCTGCTGTGCTGAATGCTAGTAGTGTTGTCTACTTATTCTAATACTAAGAGCGGAGATCCGGGGAGTTATTATCCTGCTGTGCTGAATGCTAGTAGTGCTGTCTACTTATTCTAGTACTAAGAGCTGAGATCCTGGGAGTTATTATCCTCCTGTGCTGAATGCTAGTAGTGCTGTCTACTTATTGTTATACTAAGAGCGGAGATCCAGGGAGTTATTATCCTGCTGTGCTGAATGCTAGTAGTGTTGTCTACTTATTCTAATACTAAGAGCGGAGATCCAGGGAGTTATTATCCTGCTGTGCTGAATGCTAGTAGTGTTGTCTACTTATTCTAATACTAAGAGCAGAGATCTAGGGAGTTATTATCCTGCTGTACTGAATGCTAGTAGTATTGTCTACTTATTCTAATACTAAGAGCAGAGATCCGGGGAGTTATTATCCTGCTGTGCTGAATGCTAGTAGTGCTGTCTACTTATTCTAATACTAAGAGCAGAGATCCAGGGAGTTATTATCCTGCTGTGCTGAATGCTAGTAGTGCTGTCTACTTATTCTAATACTAAGAGCAGAGATCCAGGGAGTTATTATCCTGCTGTGCTGAATGCTAGTAGTGCTGTCTACTTATTCTAATACTAAGAGCAGAGATCCAGGGAGTTATTATCCTGCTGTGCTGAATGCTAGTAGTGCTGTCTACTTATTCTAATACTAAGAGCAGAGATCCAGGGAGTTATTATCCTGCTGTGCTGAATGCTAGTAGTGCTGTCTACTTATTCTGATACTAAGAGCAGAGATCCAGGGAGTTATTATCCTGCTGTGCTGAATGCTAGTAGTGCTGTCTACTTATTCTAATACTAAGAGCGGAGATCCAGGGAGTTATTATACTGCTGTACTGAATGCTAGTAGTGCTGTCTACTTACTCTAATACTAAAAGCGGAGATCCAGGGAGTTATTATCCTGCTGTGCTGAATGCTAGTAGTGCTGTCTACTTATTCTAATACTAAGAGCAGAGATCCAGGGAGTTATTATCCTGCTGTGCTGAATGCTAGTAGTGCTGTCTACTTATTCTAATACTAAGAGCAGAGATCCAGGGAGTTATTATCCTGCTGTGCTGAATGCTAGTAGTGCTGTCTACTTATTCTAATACTAAGAGCAGAGATCCAGGGAGTTATTATCCTGCTGTGCTGAATGCTAGTAGTGCTGTCTACTTATTCTAATACTAAGAGCAGAGATCCAGGGAGTTATTATCCTGCTGTGCTGAATGCTAGTAGTGCTGTCTACTTATTCTAATACTAAGAGCAGAGATCCAGGGAGTTATTATCCTGCTGTGCTGAATGCTAGTAGTGCTGTCTACTTATTCTAATACTAAGAGCAGAGATCCAGGGAGTTATTATCCTGCTGTGCTGAATGCTAGTAGTGCTGTCTACTTATTCTAATACTAAGAGCAGAGATCCAGGGAGTTATTATCCTGCTGTGCTGAATGCTAGTAGTGCTGTCTACTTATTCTAATACTAAGAGCAGAGATCCAGGGAGTTATTATCCTGCTGTGCTGAATGCTAGTAGTGCTGTCTACTTATTCTAATACTAAGAGCAGAGATCCAGGGAGTTATTATCCTGCTGTGCTGAATGCTAGTAGTGCTGTCTACTTATTCTAATACTAAGAGCAGAGATCCAGGGAGTTATTATCCTGCTGTGCTGAATGCTAGTAGTGCTGTCTACTTATTCTAATACTAAGAGCAGAGATCCAGGGAGTTATTATCCTGCTGTGCTGAATGCTAGTAGTGCTGTCTACTTATTCTAATACTAAGAGCAGAGATCCAGGGAGTTATTATCCTGCTGTGCTGAATGCTAGTAGTGCTGTCTACTTATTCTAATACTAAGAGCGGAGATCCAGGGAGTTATTATCCTGCTGTGCTGAATGCTAGTAGTGCTGTCTACTTATTCTAATACTAAGAGCGGAGATCCAGGGAGTTATTATCCTGCTGTACTGAATGCTAGTAGTGCTGTCTACTTATTCTAATACTAAGAGCGGAGATCCAGGGAGTTATTATCCTGCTGTACTGAATGCTAGTAGTGCTGTCTACTTATTCTAATACTAAGAGCAGAGATCCTGGGAGTTATTATCCTGCTGTGCTGAATGCTAGTAGTGCTGGCTACTTATTCTAATACTAAGAGCAGAGATACAGGGAGTTATTATCCTGCTGTACTGAATGCTAGTAGTGCTGTCTACTTATTGTTATACTAAGAGCGGAGATCCAGGGAGTTATTATCCTGCTGTGCTGAATGCTAGTAGTGCTGTCTACTTATTCTAATACTAAGAGCGGAGATCCAGGGAGTTATTATCCTGCTGTGCTGAATGCTAGTAGTGCTGTCTACTTATTCTAATACTAAGAGATGAGATCAAAGGAGTTATTATCCTGCTGTGCTGAATGCTAGTAGTGCTGTCTACTTATTCTAATACTAAGAGATGAGATCCAAGGAGTTATTATCCTGCTGTGCTGAATGCTAGTAGTGCTGTCTACTTATTCTAATACTAAGAGCGGAGATCCGGGGAGTTATTATCCTGCTGTGCTGAATGCTAGTAGTGCTGTCTACTTATTCTAGTACTAAGAGCGGAGATCCTGGGAGTTATTATCCTGCTGTGCTGAATGCTAGTAGTGCTGTCTACTTATTGTTATACTAAGAGCGGAGATCCAGGGAGTTATTATCCTGCTGTGCTGAATGCTAGTAGTGTTGTCTACTTATTCTAATACTAAGAGCAGAGATCTAGGGAGTTATTATCCTGCTGTACTGAATGCTAGTAGTGTTGTCTACTTATTCTAATACTAAGAGCAGAGATCCGGGGAGTTATTATCCTGCTGTGCTGAATGCTAGTAGTGCTGTCTACTTATTCTAATACTAAGAGCAGAGATCCAGGGAGTTATTATCCTGCTGTGCTGAATGCTAGTAGTGCTGTCTACTTATTCTAATACTAAGAGCAGAGATCCAGGGAGTTATTATCCTGCTGTGCTGAATGCTAGTAGTGCTGTCTACTTATTCTAATACTAAGAGCAGAGATCCGGGGAGTTATTATCCTGCTGTGCTGAATGCTAGTAGTGCTGTCTACTTATTCTAATACTAAGAGCAGAGATCCAGGGAGTTATTATCCTGCTGTGCTGAATGCTAGTAGTGCTGTCTACTTATTCTAATACTAAGAGCAGAGATCCAGGGAGTTATTATCCTGCTGTGCTGAATGCTAGTAGTGCTGTCTACTTATTCTAATACTAAGAGCAGAGATCCAGGGAGTTATTATCCTGCTGTGCTGAATGCTAGTAGTGCTGTCTACTTATTCTAATACTAAGAGCAGAGATCCAGGGAGTTATTATCCTGCTGTGCTGAATGCTAGTAGTGCTGTCTACTTATTCTAATACTAAGAGCAGAGATCCAGGGAGTTATTATCCTGCTGTGCTGAATGCTAGTAGTGCTATCTACTTATTCTAATACTAAGAGCAGAGATCCAGGGAGTTATTATCCTGCTGTGCTGAATGCTAGTAGTGCAGTCTACTTATTCTAATACTAAGAGCAGAGATCCAGGGAGTTATTATCCTGCTGTGCTGAATGCTAGTAGTGCTGTCTACTTATTCTAATACTAAGAGCGGAGATCCAGGGAGTTATTATCCTGCTGTACTGAATGCTAGTAGTGCTGTCTACTTATTCTAATACTAAGAGCGGAGATCCAGGGAGTTATTATCCTGCTGTACTGAATGCTAGTAGTGCTGTCTACTTATTCTAATACTAAGAGCAGAGATCCTGGGAGTTATTATCCTGCTGTGCTGAATGCTAGTAGTGCTGTCTACTTATTCTAATACTAAGAGCGGAGATCCAGGGAGTTATTATCCTGCTGTGCTGAATGCTAGTAGTGCTGTCTACTTATTCTAATACTAAGAGATGAGATCAAAGGAGTTATTATCCTGCTGTGCTGAATGCTAGTAGTGCTGTCTACTTATTCTAATACTAAGAGATGAGATCCAAGGAGTTATTATCCTGCTGTGCTGAATGCTAGTAGTGCTGTCTACTTATTCTAATACTAAGAGCGGAGATCCGGGGAGTTATTATCCTGCTGTGCTGAATGCTAGTAGTGCTGTCTACTTATTCTAGTACTAAGAGCGGAGATCCTGGGTGTTATTATCCTGCTGTGCTGAATGCTAGTAGTGCTGTCTACTTATTGTTATACTATGAGCGGAGATCCAGGGAGTTATTATCCTGCTGTGCTGAATGCTAGTAGTGTTGTCTACTTATTCTAATACTAAGAGCAGAGATCTAGGGAGTTATTATCCTGCTGTACTGAATGCTAGTAGTGTTGTCTACTTATTCTAATACTAAGAGCAGAGATCCGGGGAGTTATTATCCTGCTGTGCTGAATGCTAGTAGTGCTGTCTACTTATTCTAATACTAAGAGCAGAGATCCAGGGAGTTATTATCCTGCTGTGCTGAATGCTAGTAGTGCTGTCTACTTATTCTAATACTAAGAGCAGAGATCCAGGGAGTTATTATCCTGCTGTGCTGAATGCTAGTAGTGCTGTCTACTTATTCTAATACTAAGAGCAGAGATCCAGGGAGTTATTATCCTGCTGTGCTGAATGCTAGTAGTGCTGTCTACTTATTCTAATACTAAGAGCAGAGATCCAGGGAGTTATTATCCTGCTGTGCTGAATGCTAGTAGTGCTGTCTACTTATTCTAATACTAAGAGCAGAGATCCAGGGAGTTATTATCCTGCTGTGCTGAATGCTAGTAGTGCTGTCTACTTATTCTAATACTAAGAGCAGAGATCCAGGGAGTTATTATCCTGCTGTGCTGAATGCTAGTAGTGCTGTCTACTTATTCTAATACTAAGAGCGGAGATCCAGGGAGTTATTATCCTGCTGTACTGAATGCTAGTAGTGCTGTCTACTTATTCTTATACTAAGAGCAGAGATCCTGGGAGTTATTATCCTGCTGTGCTGAATGCTAGTAGTGCTGTCTACTTATTCTAATACTAAGAGCGGAGATCCAGGGAGTTATTATCCTGCTGTGCTGAATGCTAGTAGTGCTGTCTACTTATTCTAATACTAAGAGATGAGATCAAAGGAGTTATTATCCTGCTGTGCTGAATGCTAGTAGTGCTGTCTACTTATTCTAATACTAAGAGATGAGATCCAAGGAGTTATTATCCTGCTGTGCTGAATGCTAGTAGTGCTGTCTACTTATTACTAAGAGCGGAGATCCGGGGAGTTATTATCCTGCTGTGCTGAATGCTAGTAGTGCAGTCTACTTATTCTAGTACTAAGAGCGGAGATCCTGGGAGTTATTATCCTGCTGTGCTGAATGCAAGTAGTGCTGTCTACTTATTGTTATACTAAGAGCGGAGATCCAGGGAGTTATTATCCTGCTGTGCTGAATGCTAGTAGTGTTGTCTACTTATTCTAATACTAAGAGCAGAGATCTAGGGAGTTATTATCCTGCTGTACTGAATGCTAGTAGTGTTGTCTACTTATTCTAATACTAAGAGCAGAGATCCGGGGAGTTATTATCCTGCTGTGCTGAATGCTAGTAGTGCTGTCTACTTATTCTAATACTAAGAGCAGAGATCCAGGGAGTTATTATCCTGCTGTGCTGAATGCTAGTAGTGCTGTCTACTTATTCTAATACTAAGAGCAGAGATCCAGGGAGTTATTATCCTGCTGTGCTGAATGCTAGTAGTGCTGTCTACTTATTCTAATACTAAGAGCAGAGATCCAGGGAGTTATTATCCTGCTGTGCTGAATGCTAGTAGTGCTGTCTATTTATTCTAATACTAAGAGCAGAGATCCAGGGAGTTATTATCCTGCTGTGCTGAATGCTAGTAGTGCTGTCTACTTATTCTAATACTAAGAGCAGAGATCCAGGGAGTTATTATCCTGCTGTGCTGAATGCTAGTAGTGCTGTCTACTTATTCTAATACTAAGAGCAGAGATCCAGGGAGTTATTATCCTGCTGTGCTGAATGCTAGTAGTGCTGTCTACTTATTCTAGTACTAAGAGCGGAGATCCTGGGAGTTATTATCCTGCTGTGCTGAATGCTAGTAGTGCTGTCTACTTATTGTTATACTAAGAGCGGAGATCCAGGGAGTTATTATCCTGCTGTGCTGAATGCTAGTAGTGTTGTCTACTTATTCTAATACTAAGAGCAGAGATCTAGGGAGTTATTATCCTGCTGTACTGAATGCTAGTAGTGTTGTCTACTTATTCTAATACTAAGAGCAGAGATCCGGGGAGTTATTATCCTGCTGTGCTGAATGCTAGTAGTGCTGTCTACTTATTCTAATACTAAGAGCAGAGATCCAGGGAGTTATTATCCTGCTGTGCTGAATGCTAGTAGTGCTGTCTACTTATTCTAATACTAAGAGCAGAGATCCAGGGAGTTATTATCCTGCTGTGCTGAATGCTAGTAGTGCTGTCTACTTATTCTAATACTAAGAGCAGAGATCCAGGGAGTTATTATCCTGCTGTGCTGAATGCTAGTAGTGCTGTCTACTTATTCTAATACTAAGAGATGAGATCCAAGGAGTTATTATCCTGCTGTGCTGAATGCTAGTAGTGCTGTCTACTTATTCTAATACTAAGAGCGGAGATCCGGGGAGTTATTATCCTGCTGTGCTGAATGCTAGTAGTGCTGTCTACTTATTCTAGTACTAAGAGCGGAGATCCTGGGAGTTATTATCCTGCTGTGCTGAATGCTAGTAGTGCTGTCTACTTATTGTTATACTAAGAGCGGAGATCCAGGGAGTTATTATCCTGCTGTGCTGAATGCTAGTAGTGTTGTCTACTTATTCTAATACTAAGAGCAGAGATCTAGGGAGTTATTATCCTGCTGTACTGAATGCTAGTAGTGTTGTCTACTTATTCTAATACTAAGAGCAGAGATCCGGGGAGTTATTATCCTGCTGTGCTGAATGCTAGTAGTGCTGTCTACTTATTCTAATACTAAGAGCAGAGATCCAGGGAGTTATTATCCTGCTGTGCTGAATGCTAGTAGTGCTGTCTACTTATTCTAATACTAAGAGCAGAGATCCAGGGAGTTATTATCCTGCTGTGCTGAATGCTAGTAGTGCTGTCTACTTATTCTAATACTAAGAGCAGAGATCCGGGGAGTTATTATCCTGCTGTGCTGAATGCTAGTAGTGCTGTCTACTTATTCTAATACTAAGAGCAGAGATCCAGGGAGTTATTATCCTGCTGTGCTGAATGCTAGTAGTGCTGTCTACTTATTCTAATACTAAGAGCAGAGATCCAGGGAGTTATTATCCTGCTGTGCTGAATGCTAGTAGTGCTGTCTACTTATTCTAATACTAAGAGCAGAGATCCAGGGAGTTATTATCCTGCTGTGCTGAATGCTAGTAGTGCTGTCTACTTATTCTAATACTAAGAGCAGAGATCCAGGGAGTTATTATCCTGCTGTGCTGAATGCTAGTAGTGCTGTCTACTTATTCTAATACTAAGAGCAGAGATCCAGGGAGTTATTATCCTGCTGTGCTGAATGCTAGTAGTGCTGTCTACTTATTCTAATACTAAGAGCAGAGATCCAGGGAGTTATTATCCTGCTGTGCTGAATGCTAGTAGTGCTGTCTACTTATTCTAATACTAAGAGCGGAGATCCAGGGAGTTATTATCCTGCTGTACTGAATGCTAGTAGTGCTGTCTACTTATTCTTATACTAAGAGCAGAGATCCTGGGAGTTATTATCCTGCTGTGCTGAATGCTAGTAGTGCTGTCTACTTATTCTAATACTAAGAGCGGAGATCCAGGGAGTTATTATCCTGCTGTGCTGAATGCTAGTAGTGCTGTCTACTTATTCTAATACTAAGAGATGAGATCAAAGGAGTTATTATCCTGCTGTGCTGAATGCTAGTAGTGCTGTCTACTTATTCTAATACTAAGAGATGAGATCCAAGGAGTTATTATCCTGCTGTGCTGAATGCTAGTAGTGCTGTCTACTTATTACTAAGAGCGGAGATCCGGGGAGTTATTATCCTGCTGTGCTGAATGCTAGTAGTGCAGTCTACTTATTCTAGTACTAAGAGCGGAGATCCTGGGAGTTATTATCCTGCTGTGCTGAATGCAAGTAGTGCTGTCTACTTATTGTTATACTAAGAGCGGAGATCCAGGGAGTTATTATCCTGCTGTGCTGAATGCTAGTAGTGTTGTCTACTTATTCTAATACTAAGAGCAGAGATCTAGGGAGTTATTATCCTGCTGTACTGAATGCTAGTAGTGTTGTCTACTTATTCTAATACTAAGAGCAGAGATCCGGGGAGTTATTATCCTGCTGTGCTGAATGCTAGTAGTGCTGTCTACTTATTCTAATACTAAGAGCAGAGATCCAGGGAGTTATTATCCTGCTGTGCTGAATGCTAGTAGTGCTGTCTACTTATTCTAATACTAAGAGCAGAGATCCAGGGAGTTATTATCCTGCTGTGCTGAATGCTAGTAGTGCTGTCTACTTATTCTAATACTAAGAGCAGAGATCCAGGGAGTTATTATCCTGCTGTGCTGAATGCTAGTAGTGCTGTCTATTTATTCTAATACTAAGAGCAGAGATCCAGGAAGTTATTATCCTGCTGTGCTGAATGCTAGTAGTGCTGTCTACTTATTCTAATACTAAGAGCAGAGATCCAGGGAGTTATTATCCTGCTGTGCTGAATGCTAGTAGTGCTGTCTACTTATTCTAATACTAAGAGCAGAGATCCAGGGAGTTATTATCCTGCTGTGCTGAATGCTAGTAGTGCTGTCTACTTATTCTAGTACTAAGAGCGGAGATCCTGGGAGTTATTATCCTGCTGTGCTGAATGCTAGTAGTGCTGTCTACTTATTGTTATACTAAGAGCGGAGATCCAGGGAGTTATTATCCTGCTGTGCTGAATGCTAGTAGTGTTGTCTACTTATTCTAATACTAAGAGCAGAGATCTAGGGAGTTATTATCCTGCTGTACTGAATGCTAGTAGTGTTGTCTACTTATTCTAATACTAAGAGCAGAGATCCGGGGAGTTATTATCCTGCTGTGCTGAATGCTAGTAGTGCTGTCTACTTATTCTAATACTAAGAGCAGAGATCCAGGGAGTTATTATCCTGCTGTGCTGAATGCTAGTAGTGCTGTCTACTTATTCTAATACTAAGAGCAGAGATCCAGGGAGTTATTATCCTGCTGTGCTGAATGCTAGTAGTGCTGTCTACTTATTCTAATACTAAGAGCAGAGATCCAGGGAGTTATTATCCTGCTGTGCTGAATGCTAGTAGTGCTGTCTACTTATTCTAATACTAAGAGATGAGATCCAAGGAGTTATTATCCTGCTGTGCTGAATGCTAGTAGTGCTGTCTACTTATTCTAATACTAAGAGCGGAGATCCGGGGAGTTATTATCCTGCTGTGCTGAATGCTAGTAGTGCTGTCTACTTATTCTAGTACTAAGAGCGGAGATCCTGGGAGTTATTATCCTGCTGTGCTGAATGCTAGTAGTGCTGTCTACTTATTGTTATACTAAGAGCGGAGATCCAGGGAGTTATTATCCTGCTGTGCTGAATGCTAGTAGTGTTGTCTACTTATTCTAATACTAAGAGCAGAGATCTAGGGAGTTATTATCCTGCTGTACTGAATGCTAGTAGTGTTGTCTACTTATTCTAATACTAAGAGCAGAGATCCGGGGAGTTATTATCCTGCTGTGCTGAATGCTAGTAGTGCTGTCTACTTATTCTAATACTAAGAGCAGAGATCCAGGGAGTTATTATCCTGCTGTGCTGAATGCTAGTAGTGCTGTCTACTTATTCTAATACTAAGAGCAGAGATCCAGGGAGTTATTATCCTGCTGTGCTGAATGCTAGTAGTGCTGTCTACTTATTCTAATACTAAGAGCAGAGATCCGGGGAGTTATTATCCTGCTGTGCTGAATGCTAGTAGTGCTGTCTACTTATTCTAATACTAAGAGCAGAGATCCAGGGAGTTATTATCCTGCTGTGCTGAATGCTAGTAGTGCTGTCTACTTATTCTAATACTAAGAGCAGAGATCCAGGGAGTTATTATCCTGCTGTGCTGAATGCTAGTAGTGCTGTCTACTTATTCTAATACTAAGAGCAGAGATCCAGGGAGTTATTATCCTGCTGTGCTGAATGCTAGTAGTGCTGTCTACTTATTCTAATACTAAGAGCAGTGATCCAGGGAGTTATTATCCTGCTGTGCTGAATGCTAGTAGTGCTGTCTACTTATTCTAATACTAAGAGCAGAGATCCAGGGAGTTATTATCCTGCTGTGCTGAATGCTAGTAGTGCTATCTACTTATTCTAATACTAAGAGCAGAGATCCAGGGAGTTATTATCCTGCTGTGCTGAATGCTAGTAGTGCTGTCTACTTATTCTAATACTAAGAGCAGAGATCCAGGGAGTTATTATCCTGCTGTGCTGAATGCTAGTAGTGCTGTCTACTTATTCTAATACTAAGAGCGGAGATCCAGGGAGTTATTATCCTGCTGTACTGAATGCTAGTAGTGCTGTCTACTTATTCTAATACTAAGAGCGGAGATCCAGGGAGTTATTATCCTGCTGTACTGAATGCTAGTAGTGCTGTCTACTTATTCTAATACTAAGAGCAGAGATCCAGGGAGTTATTATCCTGCTGTGCTGAATGCTAGTAGTGCTGTCTACTTATTCTAATACTAAGAGCGGAGATCCAGGGAGTTATTATCCTGCTGTGCTGAATGCTAGTAGTGCTGTCTACTTATTCTAATACTAAGAGATGAGATCAAAGGAGTTATTATCCTGCTGTGCTGAATGCTAGTAGTGCTGTCTACTTATTCTAATACTAAGAGATGAGATCCAAGGAGTTATTATCCTGCTGTGCTGAATGCTAGTAGTGCTGTCTACTTATTCTAATACTAAGAGCGGAGATCCGGGGAGTTATTATCCTGCTGTGCTGAATGCTAGTAGTGCTGTCTACTTATTCTAGTACTAAGAGCGGAGATCCTGGGTGTTATTATCCTGCTGTGCTGAATGCTAGTAGTGCTGTCTACTTATTGTTATACTAAGAGCGGAGATCCAGGGAGTTATTATCCTGCTGTGCTGAATGCTAGTAGTGTTGTCTACTTATTCTAATACTAAGAGCAGAGATCTAGGGAGTTATTATCCTGCTGTACTGAATGCTAGTAGTGTTGTCTACTTATTCTAATACTAAGAGCAGAGATCCGGGGAGTTATTATCCTGCTGTGCTGAATGCTAGTAGTGCTGTCTACTTATTCTAATACTAAGAGATGAGATCCAAGGAGTTATTATCCTGCTGTGCTGAATGCTAGTAGTGCTGTCTACTTATTCTAATACTAAGAGCGGAGATCCGGGGAGTTATTATCCTGCTGTGCTGAATGCTAGTAGTGCTGTCTACTTATTCTAGTACTAAGAGCGGAGATCCTGGGAGTTATTATCCTGCTGTGCTGAATGCTAGTAGTGCTGTCTACTTATTGTTATACTAAGAGCGGAGATCCAGGGAGTTATTATCCTGCTGTGCTGAATGCTAGTAGTGTTGTCTACTTATTCTAATACTAAGAGCAGAGATCTAGGGAGTTATTATCCTGCTGTACTGAATGCTAGTAGTGTTGTCTACTTATTCTAATACTAAGAGCAGAGATCCGGGGAGTTATTATCCTGCTGTGCTGAATGCTAGTAGTGCTGTCTACTTATTCTAATACTAAGAGCAGAGATCCAGGGAGTTATTATCCTGCTGTGCTGAATGCTAGTAGTGCTGTCTACTTATTCTAATACTAAGAGCAGAGATCCAGGGAGTTATTATCCTGCTGTGCTGAATGCTAGTAGTGCTGTCTACTTATTCTAATACTAAGAGCAGAGATCCGGGGAGTTATTATCCTGCTGTGCTGAATGCTAGTAGTGTTGTCTACTTATTCTAATACTAAGAGCAGAGATCCGGGGAGTTATTATCCTGCTGTGCTGAATGCTAGTAGTGCTGTCTACTTATTCTAATACTAAGAGCAGAGATCCAGGGAGTTATTATCCTGCTGTGCTGAATGCTAGTAGTGCTGTCTACTTATTCTAATACTAAGAGCAGAGATCCAGGGAGTTATTATCCTGCTGTGCTGAATGCTAGTAGTGCTGTCTACTTATTCTAATACCAAGAGCAGAGATCCAGGGAGTTATTATCCTGCTGTGCTGAATGCTAGTAGTGCTGTCTATTTATTCTAATACTAAGAGCAGAGATCCAGGGAGTTATTATCCTGCTGTGCTGAATGCTAGTAGTGCTGTCTACTTATTCTAATACTAAGAGCAGAGATCCAGGGAGTTATTATCCTGCTGTGCTGAATGCTAGTAGTGCTGTCTACTTATTCTAATACTAAGAGCAGAGATCCAGGGAGTTATTATCCTGCTGTGCTGAATGCTAGTAGTGCTGTCTACTTATTCTAATACTAAGAGCGGAGATCCAGGGAGTTATTATCCTGCTGTACTGAATGCTAGTAGTGCTGTCTACTTATTCTAATACTAAGAGCGGAGATCCAGGGAGTTATTATCCTGCTGTACTGAATGCTAGTAGTGCTGTCTACTTATTCTAATACTAAGAGCAGAGATCCTGGGAGTTATTATCCTGCTGTGCTGAATGCTAGTAGTGCTGGCTACTTATTCTAATACTAAGAGCAGAGATACAGGGAGTTATTATCCTGCTGTACTGAATGCTAGTAGTGCTGTCTACTTATTGTTATACTAAGAGCGGAGATCCAGGGAGTTATTATCCTGCTGTGCTGAATGCTAGTAGTGCTGTCTACTTATTCTAATACTAAGAGCGGAGATCCAGGGAGTTATTATCCTGCTGTGCTGAATGCTAGTAGTGCTGTCTACTTATTCTAGTACTAAGAGCAGAGATCCAGGGAGTTATTATCCTGCTGTGCTGAATGCTAGTAGTGCTGTCTACTTATTCTAATACTAAGAGCAGAGATCCAGGGAGTTATTATCCTGCTGTGCTGAATGCTAGTAGTGTTGTCTACTTATTCTAATACTAAGAGCGGAGATCCGGGGAGTTATTATCCTGCTGTGCTGAATGCTAGTAGTGCTGTCTACTTATTCTAATACTAAGAGCAGAGATCCAGGGAGTTATTATCCTGCTGTGCTGAATGCTAGTAGTGCTGCTTACTTATTCTAATACTAAGAGCAGAGATCCGGGGAGTTATTATCCTGCTGTGCTGAATGCTAGTAGTGCTGTCTACTTATTCTAATACTAAGAGCAGAGATCCAGGGAGTTATTATCCTGCTGTGCTGAATGCTAGTAGTGCTGTCTACTTATTCTAATACTAAGAGCAGAGATCCAGGGAGTTATTATCCTGCTGTGCTGAATGCTAGTAGTGCTGTCTACTTATTCTAATACTAAGAGCAGAGATCCAGGGAGTTATTATCCTGCTGTGCTGAATGCTAGTAGTGCTGTCTACTTATTCTAATACTAAGAGCAGAGATCCAGGGAGTTATTATCCTGCTGTGCTGAATGCTAGTAGTGCTGTCTACTTATTCTAATACTAAGAGCAGAGATCCAGGGAGTTATTATCCTGCTGTGCTGAATGCTAGTAGTGCTGTCTACTTATTCTAATACTAAGAGCAGAGATCCAGGGAGTTATTATCCTGCTGTGCTGAATGCTAGTAGTGCTGTCTACTTATTCTAATACTAAGAGCGGAGATCCAGGGAGTTATTATCCTGCTGTGCTGAATGCTAGTAGTGCTGTCTACTTATTCTAATACTAAGAGCGGAGATCCAGGGAGTTATTATCCTGCTGTACTGAATGCTAGTAGTGCTGTCTACTTATTCTAATACTAAGAGCGGAGATCCAGGGAGTTATTATCCTGCTGTACTGAATGCTAGTAGTGCTGTCTACTTATTCTAATACTAAGAGCAGAGATCCTGGGAGTTATTATCCTGCTGTGCTGAATGCTAGTAGTGCTGTCTACTTATTCTAATACTAAGAGATGAGATCCAAGGAGTTATTATCCTGCTGTGCTGAATGCTAGTAGTGCTGTCTACTTATTCTAATACTAAGAGCGGAGATCCGGGGAGTTATTATCCTGCTGTGCTGAATGCTAGTAGTGCTGTCTACTTATTCTAGTACTAAGAGCGGAGATCCTGGGTGTTATTATCCTGCTGTGCTGAATGCTAGTAGTGCTGTCTACTTATTGTTATACTAAGAGCGGAGATCCAGGGAGTTATTATCCTGCTGTGCTGAATGCTAGTAGTGTTGTCTACTTATTCTAATACTAAGAGCAGAGATCTAGGGAGTTATTATCCTGCTGTACTGAATGCTAGTAGTGTTGTCTACTTATTCTAATACTAAGAGCAGAGATCCGGGGAGTTATTATCCTGCTGTGCTGAATGCTAGTAGTGCTGTCTACTTATTCTAATACTAAGAGATGAGATCCAAGGAGTTATTATCCTGCTGTGCTGAATGCTAGTAGTGCTGTCTACTTATTCTAATACTAAGAGCGGAGATCCGGGGAGTTATTATCCTGCTGTGCTGAATGCTAGTAGTGCTGTCTACTTATTCTAGTACTAAGAGCGGAGATCCTGGGAGTTATTATCCTGCTGTGCTGAATGCTAGTAGTGCTGTCTACTTATTGTTATACTAAGAGCGGAGATCCAGGGAGTTATTATCCTGCTGTGCTGAATGCTAGTAGTGTTGTCTACTTATTCTAATACTAAGAGCAGAGATCTAGGGAGTTATTATCCTGCTGTACTGAATGCTAGTAGTGTTGTCTACTTATTCTAATACTAAGAGCAGAGATCCGGGGAGTTATTATCCTGCTGTGCTGAATGCTAGTAGTGCTGTCTACTTATTCTAATACTAAGAGCAGAGATCCAGGGAGTTATTATCCTGCTGTGCTGAATGCTAGTAGTGCTGTCTACTTATTCTAATACTAAGAGCAGAGATCCAGGGAGTTATTATCCTGCTGTGCTGAATGCTAGTAGTGCTGTCTACTTATTCTAATACTAAGAGCAGAGATCCGGGGAGTTATTATCCTGCTGTGCTGAATGCTAGTAGTGTTGTCTACTTATTCTAATACTAAGAGCAGAGATCCGGGGAGTTATTATCCTGCTGTGCTGAATGCTAGTAGTGCTGTCTACTTATTCTAATACTAAGAGCAGAGATCCAGGGAGTTATTATCCTGCTGTGCTGAATGCTAGTAGTGCTGTCTACTTATTCTAATACTAAGAGCAGAGATCCAGGGAGTTATTATCCTGCTGTGCTGAATGCTAGTAGTGCTGTCTACTTATTCTAATACCAAGAGCAGAGATCCAGGGAGTTATTATCCTGCTGTGCTGAATGCTAGTAGTGCTGTCTATTTATTCTAATACTAAGAGCAGAGATCCAGGGAGTTATTATCCTGCTGTGCTGAATGCTAGTAGTGCTGTCTACTTATTCTAATACTAAGAGCAGAGATCCAGGGAGTTATTATCCTGCTGTGCTGAATGCTAGTAGTGCTGTCTACTTATTCTAATACTAAGAGCAGAGATCCAGGGAGTTATTATCCTGCTGTGCTGAATGCTAGTAGTGCTGTCTACTTATTCTAATACTAAGAGCGGAGATCCAGGGAGTTATTATCCTGCTGTACTGAATGCTAGTAGTGCTGTCTACTTATTCTAATACTAAGAGCGGAGATCCAGGGAGTTATTATCCTGCTGTACTGAATGCTAGTAGTGCTGTCTACTTATTCTAATACTAAGAGCAGAGATCCTGGGAGTTATTATCCTGCTGTGCTGAATGCTAGTAGTGCTGGCTACTTATTCTAATACTAAGAGCAGAGATACAGGGAGTTATTATCCTGCTGTACTGAATGCTAGTAGTGCTGTCTACTTATTGTTATACTAAGAGCGGAGATCCAGGGAGTTATTATCCTGCTGTGCTGAATGCTAGTAGTGCTGTCTACTTATTCTAATACTAAGAGCGGAGATCCAGGGAGTTATTATCCTGCTGTGCTGAATGCTAGTAGTGCTGTCTACTTATTCTAGTACTAAGAGCAGAGATCCAGGGAGTTATTATCCTGCTGTGCTGAATGCTAGTAGTGCTGTCTACTTATTCTAATACTAAGAGCAGAGATCCAGGGAGTTATTATCCTGCTGTGCTGAATGCTAGTAGTGTTGTCTACTTATTCTAATACTAAGAGCGGAGATCCGGGGAGTTATTATCCTGCTGTGCTGAATGCTAGTAGTGCTGTCTACTTATTCTAATACTAAGAGCAGAGATCCAGGGAGTTATTATCCTGCTGTGCTGAATGCTAGTAGTGCTGCTTACTTATTCTAATACTAAGAGCAGAGATCCGGGGAGTTATTATCCTGCTGTGCTGAATGCTAGTAGTGCTGTCTACTTATTCTAATACTAAGAGCAGAGATCCAGGGAGTTATTATCCTGCTGTGCTGAATGCTAGTAGTGCTGTCTACTTATTCTAATACTAAGAGCAGAGATCCAGGGAGTTATTATCCTGCTGTGCTGAATGCTAGTAGTGCTGTCTACTTATTCTAATACTAAGAGCAGAGATCCAGGGAGTTATTATCCTGCTGTGCTGAATGCTAGTAGTGCTGTCTACTTATTCTAATACTAAGAGCAGAGATCCAGGGAGTTATTATCCTGCTGTGCTGAATGCTAGTAGTGCTGTCTACTTATTCTAATACTAAGAGCAGAGATCCAGGGAGTTATTATCCTGCTGTGCTGAATGCTAGTAGTGCTGTCTACTTATTCTAATACTAAGAGCAGAGATCCAGGGAGTTATTATCCTGCTGTGCTGAATGCTAGTAGTGCTGTCTACTTATTCTAATACTAAGAGCAGAGATCCAGGGAGTTATTATCCTGCTGTGCTGAATGCTAGTAGTGCTGTCTACTTATTCTAATACTAAGAGCGGAGATCCAGGGAGTTATTATCCTGCTGTACTGAATGCTAGTAGTGCTGTCTACTTATTCTAATACTAAGAGCGGAGATCCAGGGAGTTATTATCCTGCTGTACTGAATGCTAGTAGTGCTGTCTACTTATTCTAATACTAAGAGCAGAGATCCTGGGAGTTATTATCCTGCTGTGCTGAATGCTAGTAGTGCTGTCTACTTATTCTAATACTAAGAGCGGAGATCCAGGGAGTTATTATCCTGCTGTGCTGAATGCTAGTAGTGCTGTCTACTTATTCTAATACTAAGAGATGAGATCAAAGGAGTTATTATCCTGCTGTGCTGAATGCTAGTAGTGCTGTCTACTTATTCTAATACTAAGAGATGAGATCCAAGGAGTTATTATCCTGCTGTGCTGAATGCTAGTAGTGCTGTCTACTTATTCTAATACTAAGAGCGGAGATCCGGGGAGTTATTATCCTGCTGTGCTGAATGCTAGTAGTGCTGTCTACTTATTCTAGTACTAAGAGCGGAGATCCTGGGAGTTATTATCCTGCTGTGCTGAATGCTAGTAGTGCTGTCTACTTATTGTTATACTAAGAGCGGAGATCCAGGGAGTTATTATCCTGCTGTGCTGAATGCTAGTAGTGTTGTCTACTTATTCTAATACTAAGAGCAGAGATCTAGGGAGTTATTATCCTGCTGTGCTGAATGCTAGTAGTGTTGTCTACTTATTCTAATACTAAGAGCAGAGATCCGGGGAGTTATTATCCTGCTGTGCTGAATGCTAGTAGTGCTGTCTACTTATTCTAATACTAAGAGCAGAGATCCAGGGAGTTATTATCCTGCTGTGCTGAATGCTAGTAGTGCTGTCTACTTATTCTAATACTAAGAGCAGAGATCCAGGGAGTTATTATCCTGCTGTGCTGAATGCTAGTAGTGCTGTCTACTTATTCTAATACTAAGAGCGGAGATCCAGGGAGTTATTATCCTGCTGTGCTGAATGCTAGTAGTGCTGTCTACTTATTCTAATACTAAGAGCGGAGATCCAGGGAGTTATTATCCTGCTGTGCTGAATGCTAGTAGTGCTGTCTACTTATTCTAATACTAAGAGCAGAGATCCTGGGAGTTATTATCCTGCTGTGCTGAATGCTAGTAGTGCTGGCTACTTATTATAATACTAAGAGCAGAGATACAGGGAGTTATTATCCTGCTGTACTGAATGCTAGTAGTGCTGTCTACTTATTGTTATACTAAGAGCGGAGATCCAGGGAGTTATTATCCTGCTGTGCTGAATGCTAGTAGTGCTGTCTACTTATTCTAATACTAAGAGCGGAGATCCAGGGAGTTATTATCCTGCTGTGCTGAATGCTAGTAGTGCTGTCTACTTATTCTAGTACTAAGAGATGAGATCCAAGGAGTTATTATCCTGCTGTGCTGAATGCTAGTAGTGCTGTCTACTTATTCTAATACTAAGAGCAGAGATCCAGGGAGTTATTATCCTGCTGTGCTGAATGCTAGTAGTGTTGTCTACTTATTCTAATACTAAGAGCGGAGATCCGGGGAGTTATTATCCTGCTGTGCTGAATGCTAGTAGTGCTGTCTACTTATTCTAGTACTAAGAGCGGAGATCCTGGGAGTTATTATCCTGCTGTGCTGAATGCTAGTAGTGCTGTCTACTTATTGTTATACTAAGAGCGGAGATCCAGGGAGTTATTATCCTGCTGTGCTGAATGCTAGTAGTGTTGTCTACTTATTCTAATACTAAGAGCGGAGATCCGGGGAGTTATTATCCTGCTGTGCTGAATGCTAGTAGTGCTGGCTACTTATTCTAATACTAAGAGCAGAGATACAGGGAGTTATTATCCTGCTGTACTGAATGCTAGTAGTGCTGTCTACTTATTGTTATACTAAGAGCGGAGATCCAGGGAGTTATTATCCTGCTGTGCTGAATGCTAGTAGTGCTGTCTACTTATTCTAATACTAAGAGCGGAGATCCAGGGAGTTATTATCCTGCTGTGCTGAATGCTAGTAGTGCTGTCTACTTATTCTAATACTAAGAGCGGAGATCCAGGGAGTTATTATCCTGCTGTGCTGAATGCTAGTAGTGCTGTCTACTTATTCTAGTACTAAGAGATGAGATCCAAGGAGTTATTATCCTGCTGTGCTGAATGCTAGTAGTGCTGTCTACTTATTCTAATACTAAGAGCAGAGATCCAGGGAGTTATTATCCTGCTGTGCTGAATGCTAGTAGTGTTGTCTACTTATTCTAATACTAAGAGCGGAGATCCGGGGAGTTATTATCCTGCTGTGCTGAATGCTAGTAGTGCTGTCTACTTATTCTAGTACTAAGAGCGGAGATCCTGGGAGTTATTATCCTGCTGTGCTGAATGCTAGTAGTGCTGTCTACTTATTGTTATACTAAGAGCGGAGATCCAGGGAGTTATTATCCTGCTGTGCTGAATGCTAGTAGTGTTGTCTACTTATTCTAATACTAAGAGCAGAGATCAAGGGAGTTATTATCCTGCTGTACTGAATGATAGTAGTGTTGTCTACTTATTCTAATACTAAGAGCAGAGATCCGGGGAGTTATTATCCTGCTGTGCTGAATGCTAGTAGTGCTGTCTACTTATTCTAATACTAAGAGCAGAGATCTAGGGAGTTATTATCCTGCTGTGCTGAATGCTAGTAGTGCTGTCTACTTATTCTAATACTAAGAGCGGAGATCCAGGGAGTTATTATCATGCTGTGCTGAATGCTAGTAGTGCTGTCTACTTATTCTAATACTAAGAGATGAGATCCAGGGAGTTATTATCCTGATGTACTGAATGCTAGTAGTGCTGTCTACTTATTCTAATACTAAGAGCGGAGATCCAGGGAGTTATTATCCTGCTGTGCTGAATGCTAGTAGTGCTGTCTACTTATTCTAATACTAAGAGCAGAGATACAGGGAGTTATTATCCTGCTGTGCTGAATGCTAGTAGTGCTGTCTACTTATTCTAATACTAAGAGCGGAGATCCAGGGAGTTATTATCCTGCTGTGCTGAATGCTACTAGTGCTGTCTACTTATTCTAGTACTAAGAGCGGAGATCCAGGGAGTTATTATCCTGCTGTGCTGAATGCTAGTAGTGCTGTCTACTTATTCTAATACTAAGAGTGGAGATCCAGGGAGTTATTATCCTGCTGTGCTTAATGCTAGTAGTGCTGTCTACTTATTCTAATACTAAGAGCGGAGATCCGGGGAGTTATTATCCTGCTGTACTGAATGCTAGTAGTGCTGGCTACTTATTCTAATACTAAGAGGGAGATCCAGGGAGTTATTATCCTGCTGTGCTGAATACTAGTAGTGCTGTCTACTTATTCTAATACTAAGAGGGAGATCCAGGGAGTTATTATCCTGCTGTGCTGAATACTAGTAGTGTTGTCTACTTATTCTAATACTAAGAGCGGAGATCCAGGGAGTTATTATCCTGCTGTGCTGAATGCTAGTAGTGCTGTCTACTTATTCTAATACTAAGAGCAGAGATCCAGGGAGTTATTATCCTGCTGTACTGAATGCTAGTAGTGCTGTCTACTTATTCTAATACTAAGAGCGGAGATCCAGGGAGTTATTATCCTGCTGTGCTGAATGCTAGTAGTGCTGTCTACTTATTCTAATACTAAGAGTGGAGATCCAGGGAGTTATTATCCTGCTGTGCTGAATGCTACTAGTGCTGTCTACTTATTCTAGTACTAAGAGCGGAGATCCAAGGAGTTATTATCGTGCTGTGCTGAATGCTAGTAGTGCTGTCTACTTATTCTAATACTAAGAGCAGAGATCCAGGGAGTTATTATCCTGCTGTGCTGAATGCTAGTAGTGCTGTCTACTTATTCTAATAATAAGAGCGGAGATCCATTAAGTTATTATCCTGCTGTGCTGAATGCTAGTAGTGCTGTCTACTTATTCTAATACTAAGAGCGGAGATCCAGGGAGTTATTATCCTGCTGTGCTGAATGCTAGTAGTGCTGTCTACTTATTCTAATACTAAGAGCAGAGATCCAGGGAGTTATTATCCTGCTGTACTGAATGCTAGTAGTGCTGTCTACTTATTGTTATACTAAGAGCGGAGATCCAGGGAGTTATTATCCTGCTGTGCTGAATGCTAGTAGTGCTGTCTACTTATTCTAGTACTAAGAGCGGAGATCCTGGGAGTTATTATCCTGCTGTGCTGAATGCTAGTAGTGCTGTCTACTTATTGTTATACTAAGAGCTGAGATCCAGGGAGTTATTATCCTGCTGGGCTGAATGCTAGTAGTGTTGTCTACTTATACTAATACTAAGAGCAGAGATCAAGGGAGTTATTATCCTGCTGTACTGAATGCTAGTAGTGTTGTCTACTTATTCTAATACTAAGAGCAGAGATCCGGGGAGTTATTATCCTGCTGTGCTGAATGCTAGTAGTGCTGTCTACTTATTCTAATACTAAGAGCAGAGATCTAGGGAGTTATTATCCTGCTGTGCTGAATGCTAGTAGTGCTGTCTACTTATTCTAATACTAAGAGCGGAGATCCAGGGAGTTATTATCATGCTGTGCTGAATGCTAGTAGTGCTGTCTACTTATTCTAATACTAAGAGCAGAGATCCAGGGAGTTATTATCCTGATGTACTGAATGCTAGTAGTGCTGTCTACTTATTCTAATACTAAGAGCGGAGATCCAGGGAGTTATTATCCTGCTGTGCTGAATGCTAGTAGTGCTGTCTACTTATTCTAATACTAAGAGCAGAGATACAGGGAGTTATTATCCTGCTGTGCTGAATGCTAGTAGTGCTGTCTACTTATTCTAATACTAAGAGCGGAGATCCAGGGAGTTATTATCCTGCTGTGCTGAATGCTACTAGTGCTGTCTACTTATTCTAGTACTAAGAGCGGAGATCCAGGGAGTTATTATCCTGCTGTGCTGAATGCTAGTAGTGCTGTCTACTTATTCTAATACTAAGAGTGGAGATCCAGGGAGTTATTATCCTGCTGTGCTTAATGCTAGTAGTGCTGTCTACTTATTCTAATACTAAGAGCGGAGATCCGGGGAGTTATTATCCTGCTGTACTGAATGCTAGTAGTGCTGGCTACTTATTCTAATACTAAGAGGGAGATCCAGGGAGTTATTATCCTGCTGTGCTGAATACTAGTAGTGCTGTCTACTTATTCTAATACTAAGAGGGAGATCCAGGGAGTTATTATCCTGCTGTGCTGAATACTAGTAGTGTTGTCTACTTATTCTAATACTAAGAGCGGAGATCCAGGGAGTTATTATCCTGCTGTGCTGAATGCTAGTAGTGCTGTCTACTTATTCTAATACTAAGAGCAGAGATCCAGGGAGTTATTATCCTGCTGTGCTGAATGCTAGTAGTGCTGTCTACTTATTCTAATACTAAGAGCGGAGATCCAGGGAGTTATTATCCTGCTGTGCTGAATGCTAGTAGTGCTGTCTACTTATTCTAATACTAAGAGTGGAGATCCAGGGAGTTATTATCCTGCTGTGCTGAATGCTACTAGTGCTGTCTACTTATTCTAGTACTAAGAGCGGAGATCCAAGGAGTTATTATCGTGCTGTGCTGAATGCTAGTTGTGCTGTCTACTTATTCTAATACTAAGAGCAGAGATCCAGGGAGTTATTATCCTGCTGTGCTGAATGCTAGTAGTGCTGTCTACTTATTCTAATAATAAGAGCGGAGATCCATTAAGTTATTATCCTGCTGTGCTGAATGCTAGTAGTGCTGTCTACTTATTCTAATACTAAGAGCAGAGATCCAGGGAGTTATTATCCTGCTGTGCTGAATGCTAGTAGTGCTGTCTACTTATTCTAATACTAAGAGCGGAGATCCGGGGAGTTATTATCCTGCTGTACTGAATGCTAGTAGTGCTGTCTACTTATTCTAATACTAAGAGCGGAGATCCTGGGAGTTATTATCCTGCTGTGCTGAATGCTAGTAGTGCTGTCTACTTATTCTAATACTATGAGCGGAGATCCTGGGAGTTATTATCCTGCTGTGCTGAATGCTAGTAGTGCTGTCTACATATTCTAATACTAAGAGTGGAGATCCAGGGAGTTATTATCCTGCTGTGCTGAATGCTAGTAGTGCTGTCTACATATTCTAATACTAAGAGCAGAGATCCAGGGAGTTATTATCCTGCTGTGCTGAATGCTAGTAGTGCTGTCTACTTATTCTAATACTAAGAGTGGAGATCCAGGGAGTTATTATCCTGCTGTGCTGAATGCTAGTAGTGCTGTCTACTTATTCTAATACTAAGAGCGGAGATCCAGGGAGTTATTATCCTGCTGTGCTGAATGCTAGTAGTGCTGTCTACTTATTCTTATACTAAGAGAGGAGATCCAGGGAGTTATTATACTGCTGTGCTGAATGCTAGTAGTGCTGTCTACTTATTCTAATACTAAGAGCAGAGATCCAGGGAGTTATTATCCTGCTGTGCTGAATGCTAGTAGTGCTGTCTACTTATTCTAATACTAAGAGCGGAGATCCAGGGAGTTATTATCCTGCTGTGCTGAATGCTAGTAGTGCTGTCTACTTATTCTAATACTAAGAGCAGAGATCCAGGGAGTTATTATCCTGCTGTGCTGAATGCTAGTATTGCTGTCTACTTATTCTAATACTAAGAGCGGAGATCCAGGGAGTTATTATCCTGCTGTGCTGAATGCTAGTAGTGCTGTCTACTTATTCTAATACTAAGAGCAGAGTTCCAAGGAGTTATTATCCTGCTGTGCTGAATGCTAGTAGTGCTGTCTACTTATTCTAATACTAAGAGCGGAGATCCAGGGAGTTATTATCCTGCTGCAAATAAGGCCAACAATATCACTTTTACAGTGGAGTGAGCACTAGGTGTCACTAGCCCTCTGAGAATAACTCTGGCCTGGGTGCAAGTTGTTGGCTGCAACACTCGTACAGACACACTTCTTGACACTGCCCACCTGCCACACATACACACCTACAAACACACATGCTGTGACACACAACCCCCACTGCAATATACAACCCCCTCATAACACGTCTGCAGACAGCTCACATTTTTATTTCTCCAGTTATTTTCACCCCACATTGAGTTTCCAAGAATCCAGCTGATATTATGGCAAAAAACCCAAACTGTCAGGACACTGCTGGGATAGCACTCTGTCTCCTGCAGAGCATAAAAGCAGAGCTCCCTGTAGGACACAGACCTCCTGACACATAAACACCAGCCCTGGAACATGATGTGCTGCTTCCCATGTAACTGTCTCCACACTCTGCCCCATGTACCCCATCAGCATCTCTCTCCCTCTAATCAATCTGCCCCATATACCCCATCAGCATCTCTCTCCCCTCTAATCAATCTGCCCCATATACCCCATCAGCATCTCTCTCCCTCTAATCAATCTGCCCCATATACCCCATCAGCATCTCTCTCCCCTCTAATCAATCTGCCCCATATACCCCATCAGCATCTCTCTCCCTCTACTCAATCTGCCCCATATACCCCATCAGCATCTCTCTCCCTCTACTCAATCTGCCCCATATACCCCATCAGCATCTCTCTCCCTCTACTCAATCTGCCCCATATACCCCATCAGCATCTCTCTCCCTCTACTCAATCTGCCCCATATACCCCATCAGCATCTCTCTCCCTCTAATCAATCTGCCCCATATACCCCATCAGCATCTCTCTCCCCTCTAATCAATCTGCCCCATATACCCCATCAGCATCTCTCTCCCTCTACTCAATCTGCCCCATATACCCCATCAGCATCTCTCTCCCCTCTAATCAATCTGCCCCATATACCCCATCAGCATCTCTCTCCCCTCTAATCAATCTGCCCCATATACCCCATCAGCATCTCTCTCCCTCTACTCAATCTGCCCCATATACCCCATCAGCATCTCTCTCCCTCTACTCAATCTGCCCCATATACCCCATCAGCATCTCTCTCCCTCTACTCAATCTGCCCCATATACCCCATCAGCATCTCTCTCCCTCTAATCAATCTGCCCCATATACCCCATCAGCATCTCTCTCCCCTCTAATCAATCTGCCCCATATACCCCATCAGCATCTCTCTCCCTCTACTCAATCTGCCCCATGTACCCCATCAGCATCTCTCTCCCTCTACTCAATCTGCCCCATATACCCCATCATCATCTCTCTCCCCTCTAATCAATCTGCCCCATATACCCCATCAGCATCTCTCTCCCTCTACTCAATCTGCCCCATATACCCCATCAGCATCTCTCTCCCCTCTAATCAATCTGCCCCATATACCCCATCAGCATCTCTCTCCCTCTAATCAATTTGCCCATGTATTCTATCAGCATCTCTCTCCCTTCTAATAAAACTGCCCCATATACCCTATCAGCATCTCTCTCCCTCTAATCAATTTGCCCCATATATTCTATCAGCATCTCTCTCCCCTCTAATCAATCTGCCCCATGTATTGTATCAGCATCTCTCTCCCCTCTAATTAATCTGCCCCATATACCCCATCAGCATCTCTCTCCCTCTACTCAATCTGCCCCATATACCCTATCAGCATCTCTCTCCCTCTAATCAATTTGCCCCATATACCCCATCAGCATCTCTCTCCCTCTAATCAATTTGCCCCATGTATTGTATCAGCATCTCTCTCCCTCTACTCAATTTGCCCCATATACCCTATCAGCATCTCTCTCCCTTCTAATCAATCTGCCCCATATACCCCATCAGCATCTCTCTCCCTCTAATCAATTTGCCCCATGTATTCTATCAGCATCTCTCTCCCCTCTACTCAATCTGCCCCATATACCCTATCAATCTGCCCCATGTATTCTGTCTCTATTTACATTTCTCCTCCCATCTCTCTGTCTTTCCCCCCACTCAGTCTCTCCGCTCCCTCCTGCTAATTCCCCCCCGTGTTGCCCATTTCAGGATCATTATAGATTGAGCTGGGCATGTCGGGACCAGTCTCTGGAATGTGCCCCCCCATCCCAACTCCTGTTGATCAATAATCTTCTAATAACATTAATTAAGGATCAGTGAGTAGTGAGCAGAGGATCAGCTTCCTGTCTGCTACTCCCTGCCTCCCATTCATCTAATACAAGCTGAGAAGGACGATATGATGTCAGATATTCTTATATTACCCCGTGCTCTGCGTTTATTACATATGTGGAGATGGGTTCTTTCTCTATGAGGATTTTCAAGGCGTTTTACTCCTGAATTAGCTGAATTCTTGTTGTTTTTGGGTTTTAGAATTGAGATTTCAGGTTATATTATTTTTCCACATATGGAATATAATATAATCTGTTAATGTCATTTAATCATTCATTTGATTGTATAGTCTCTGTTCTGGAGAGATGTGTTATTTACTGGTTATTAGATATGTCATATTGAGCTGTATCTCCTGATAATGCAGAGCTGGTGAGACATGTGCAGTAGCGCTGATCCACCCGATGCTCTGTTGTCCTGGTTCAGTTTGGCAGTAGTTGGGAGGTATGATAATGTGCGCTCATTAATGACTCCGTGTTCTGCATCTTCTTGTTTGCTTTGTGGGCTTTTCTATGTCATCACGTGTTTAGCGCTCGGTACTGAGTCGTTGGGTGTTTAGTGCTCGGTTCTGAGTCGTTGGGTGTTTAGCGCTCGGTTCTGAGTCGTTGGGTGTTTAGCGCTCGTTCAGTGTCATCACGTGTTTAGTAATCGGTTCTGTGTCATCACGTGTTTAGCTCTCTGTTCTGTGTCATCACGTGTTTAGTGCTCTGTTCTGTGTCATCACGTGTTTAGTGCTCGGTTCTGAGTCGTTGGGTGTTTAGTGCTCGGTTCTGAGTCGTCGGGTGTTTAACGCTCGGTTCTGAGCCATCACGTGTTTAGTGCTTGGTTCTGAGTCGTTGCGTGTTTAGCGCTCGGTTCTGAGTTGCTGCGTGTTTAGTGCTCGGTTCTGAGTCGTTGGGTTTTTAGCGCTCGGTTCTGAGTCGTTGCATGTTTAGTGCTCGGTTCTGTGTCATCACGTGTTTAGCACTCGGTTCTGAGTCGTTGCGTGTTTAGTGCTCTGTTCTGTGTCATCACGTGTTTAGTGCTCTGTTCTGTGTCATCACGTGTTTAGTGCTCGGTTCTGTGTCATCACGTGTTTAGCGCTCGGGTTTTGAGTCGTTGCGTGTTTAGTGCTCGGTTCTGAGTCGTTGGGTGTTTAGTGCTCGGTTCTGTGTCATCACGTGTTTAGTGCTCGATTCTGTGTCATCACGTGTTTAGCGCTCGGTTCTGAGTCGTTGGTTGTTTAGCGCTCGCTACTGAGTCGTTGGGTGTTTAGCGCTCGGTTCTGAGTCGTTGGATGTTTAGTGCTCGGTTCTGTGTCATCACGTGTTTAGTGCTCGGTTCTGTGTCATCACGTGTTTAGCTCTCGGTTCTGAGTTGTTGCATGTTTAGTGTCGGTTCTGAGTCGTTGGGTGTTTAGCGCTCGGTTCTGAGTCGTTGGGTGTTTAGCGCTTGGTTCTAAATCGTTGCGTGTTTAGCGCTCGGTACTGAGTCGTTGGGTGTTTAGCGCTCGGTTCTGAGTTGTTGCGTGTTTAGCGCTCAGTACTGAGTCGTTGCGTGTTTAGCGCTCGGTTCTGAGTTATTCCGTGTTTAGCGCTCGGTTCTGAGTCGTTGGGTGTTTAGCTCTCGGTTCTGAGTCGTTGGGTGTTTAGCTCTCGGTTCTGAGTCGTTGGGTGTTTAGCTCTCGGTTCTGTGCCTTTGGGTGTTTAGCTCTCGGTTCTGTGCCGTTGGGTGTTTAGATCTCGGTTCTGTGCCGTTGGGTGTTTAGCTCTCGGTTCTGCGCCGTTGGGTGTTTAGCTCTCTGTTCTGCGCCGTTGGGTGTTTAGCTCTCGGTTCTGAGTCGTTGGGTGTTTAGCTCTCGGTTCTGTGCCGTTGGGTGTTTAGCTCTCGGTTCTGTGTTCCGTTGGGTTTAGCTCTCGGTTCTGCGCCGTTGGGTGTTTAGCTCTCGGTTCTGTGCCGTTGGGTGTTTAGCTCTCGGTTCTGTGCCGTTGGGTGTTTAGCTCTCGGTTCTGTGCCGTTGGGTGTTTAGCTCTCGGTTCTGTGCCGTTGGGTGTTTAGCTCTCGGTTCTGTGCCGTTGGGTGTTTAGCTCTCGGTTCTGTGCTGTTGGGTGTTTAGCTCTCGGTTCTGTGCCGTTGGGTGTTTAGCGCTCCATTCTGAGTCGTTGCTTGTACAGCGCTTGGTTCTGTGCCGTTGGGTGTTTAGCTTTAGGTTCTGTGCCGTTGGGTGTTTAGCTCTCGGTTCTGTGCCGTTGGGTGTTTAGCGCTCCATTCTGAGTCGTTGCTTGTACAGCGCTTGGTTCTGTTGTGTTTATTTAGTTTCCTGGAATTTATATTTATGAAACAATAGTTTTTTGTTTTTAGCTGTTAATCTGTATCCAGCAGGCGATACCCACCCTGCGGATTAACTCCCAATCTGATTAGTAGACCGCGGGGAGTCAAGCAGAAGCACATTATACACGCGTGTTTAGTGATACTGCCTTCTTACACTCCAGATAACTTCTAAAACATGTATACCATATCTCTTAGCACATGCCAGTAACATACATAAAATGTAACATACAGTTACCAGATCAATGAGAAAACATATGTACAGAACACACACTGGGCTCAGTATGTTCTCTAAATTTTGCAATTAGATTAGAGACTAATAGATATTCTGACAGATAAGGTACAGAGACTGATAGACAGATATACTGACAGATAAGGTACAGAGACTGATAGACAGATATACTGACAGATAAGGTACAGAGACTGATAGACAGATATACTGACAGATAAGGTACAGAGACTGATAGACAGATATACTGACAGATAAGGTACAGAGATTGATAGACAGATATACTGACAGATAAGGTACAGAGATTGATAGACAGATATACTGACAGATAAGGTACAGAGATTGATAGACAGATATACTGACAGATAAGGTACAGAGATTGATAGACAGATATACTGACAGATAAGGTACGGAGACTGATAGACAGATATACTGACAGATAAGGTACAGAGACTGATAGACAGATATACTGACAGATAAGGTACAGAGACTGATAGACAGATATACTGACAGATAAGATACAGAGATTGATAGACAGATATACTGACAGATAAGGTACAGAGACTGATAGACAGATATACTGACAGATAAGGTACAGAGACTGATAGACAGATATACTGACAGATAAGGTACAGAGACTGATAGACAGATATACTGACAGATAAGGTACAGAGACTGATAGACAGATATACTGACAGATAAGCTACAGAGATTGATAGACAGATATACTGACAGATAAGGTACAGAGATTGATAGACAGATATACTGACAGATAAGGTACAGAGATTGATAGACAGATATACTGACAGATAAGGTACAGAGACTGATAGACAGATATACTGACAGATAAGGTACAGAGACTGATAGACAGATATACTGACAGATAAGGTACAGAGACTGATAGACAGATATACTGACAGATAAGGTACAGAGAATGATAGACAGATATACTGACAGATAAGGTACAGAGATTGATAGACAGATATACTGACAGATAATGTACAGAGACTGATAGACAGATATACTGACAGATAAGGTACAGAGATTGATAGACAGATATACTGACAGATAAGGTACAGAGACTGATAGACAGATATACTGACAGATAAGATACAGAGATTGATAGACAGATATACTGACAGATAAGGTACAGAGACTGATAGACAGATATACTGACATATAAGGTACAGAGACTGATAGACAGATATACTGACATATAAGGTACAGAGACTGATAGACAGATATACTGACAGATAAGGTACAGAGTCTGATAGACAGATATACTGACAGATAAGGTACAGAGATTGATAGACAGATATACTGACAGATAAGGTACAGAGATTGATAGACAGATATACTGACAGATAAGGTACAGAGATTGATAGACAGATATACTGACAGATAAGGTACAGAGACTGATAGACAGATATACTGACAGATAAGGTACAGAGATTGATAGACAGATATACTGACAGATAAGGTACAGAGACTGATAGACAGATATACTGACAGATAAGGTACAGAGACTGATAGACAGATATACTGACAGATAAGGTACAGAGATTGATAGACAGATATACTGACAGATAAGGTACAGAGACTGATAGACAGATATACTGACAGATAAGGGACAGAGACTGATAGACAGATATACTGACAGATAAGGTACAGAGACTGATAGACAGATATACTGACAGATAAGATACAGAGATTGATAGACAGATATACTGACAGATAAGGTACAGAGATTGATAGACAGATATACTGACAGATAAGGTACAGAGACTGATAGACAGATATACTGACAGATAAGGTACAGAGATTGATAGACAGATATACTGACAGATAAGGTACAGAGACTGATAGACAGATATACTGACAGATAAGGTACAGAGATTGATAGACAGATATACTGACAGATAAGGTACAGAGACTGATAGACAGATATACTGACAGATAAGGTACAGAGACTGATAGACAGATATACTGACAGATAAGGTGCAGAGATTGATAGACAGATATACTGACAGATAAGGTACAGAGATTGATAGATAGATATACTGACAGATAAGGTGCAGAGATTGATAGACAGATATACTGACAGATAAGGTACAGAGACTGATAGACAGATATACTGACAGATAAGGTACAGAGACTGATAGACAGATATACTGACAGATAAGGTACAGAGACTGATAGACAGATATACTGACAGATAAGGTACAGAGAGTGATAGACAGATATACTGACAGATAAGGTACAGAGACTGATAGACAGATATACTGACAGATAAGGTACAGAGACTGATAGACAGATATACTGACAGATAAGGTACAGAGACTGATAGACAGATATACTGACAGATATACTGACAGATAAGGTACAGAGACTGATAGACAGATATACTGACAGATAAGGTACAGAGATTGATAGACAGATATACTGACGGATAAGGTACAGAGATTGATAGACAGATATACTGACAGATAAGGTACAGAGACTGATAGACAGATATACTGACAGATAAGGTACAGAGGTTGATAGACAGATATACTGACAGATAAGGTACAGAGACTGAGAGACAGATATACAGACAGATAAGGTACAGAGACTGATAGACAGATATACTGACAGAAAAGGTACAGTGACTGATAGACAGATATACTGACAGATAAGGTACAGAGACTGATAGACAGATATACTGACAGATAAGGGACAGAGATTGATAGACAGATATACTGACAGATAAGGTGCAGAGATTGAGAGAATGACAAGAAAACGGGAAAGACAGATCGGAAGTGTAAGGGAAGGACCTGGCGAGTTTTTCTCCTGCTAGAAGAGCTCAGCTGGCCATGGATAATGCAGAGTTACATCTTTACACACTGTCACTATATAACAATGCATTATACAGGGCCAACTCTGTTCTTCTAGCAGGAGAAACTCACCAGACCCTGCACAATGTATAGAATATATAGAAGAGCTCAGCTGGCCATGGATAATGCAGAGTTACATCTTTACACACTGTCACTTTATAACAATGCATTATACAGGGCCAACTCTGTTCTTCTAGCAGGAGAAACTCACCAGAACATGCACAATGCATAGAAGAATATATAGAAGAGCTCAGCTGGCCATGGATAATGCAGAGATACATCTTTACACACTGTCACTTTATAACAATGCATTATACAGGGCCAACTCTGTTCTTCTAGCAGGAGAAACTCACCAGGCACTGCACAATGTATATAATATATAGAAGAGCTCAGCTGGCCATGGATAATGCAGAGTTACATCTTTACACACTGTCACTTTATAACAATGCATTATACAGGGCCAACTCTGTTCTTCTAGCAGGAGAAACTCACCAGACCCTGCACAATGTATAGAATATATAGAAGAGCTGAGCTGGGCATGGATAATGCAGAGTTACATCTTTACACACTGTCACTTTATAACAATGCATTATACAGGGCCAACTCTGTTCTTCTAGCTGGAGAAACTCACCAGGCCCTGCACAATGTATAGAGGAATATATAGAAGAGCTCAGCTGGCCATGGATAATGCACAGTTACATCTTTACACACTGTCACTATATAACAATGCATTATACAGGGCCAACTCTGTTCTTCTAGCAGGAGAAACTCACCAGACCCTGCACAATGTATAGAGGAATATATAGAAGAGCTCAGCTGGCCATGGATAATGCAGAGTTACATCTTTACACACTGTCACTTTATAACAATGTATTATACAGGACCAACTCTGTTCTTCTAACAGGAGAAACTCACCAGACCCTGCACAATGTATAGATAATACATAGAAGAGCTCAGCTGCCCATGGATAATGCAGAGTTACATCTTTACACACAGTCACTTTATAACAATGCATTATACAGGGCCAACTCTGTTCTTCTAGCAGGAGAAACTCACCAGACCCTGCACAATGTATAGAAGAATATATAGAAGAGTTCAGCTGACCATGCATAATGCAGAGTTACATCTTTACACACTGTCACTTTATAACAATGCATTATACAGGGCCAACTCTGTTCTTCTAGCAGGAAAAACTCACCAGACCCTGCACAATGTATAGATAATATATAGAAGAGTTAAGCTGGCCATGGATAATGCAGAGTTACATCTTTACACACTGTCACTTTATAACAATGCATTATACAGGGCCAACTCTGTTCTTCTAGCAGGAGAAACTCACCAGACCCTGCACAATGTATAGATAATATATATAGAAGAGCTCAGCTGGTCATGGATAATGCAGAGTTACATCTTTACACACTGTCACTTTATAACAATGCATTATACAGGACCAACTCTGTTCTTCTAGCAGGAGAAACTCACCAGACCCTGCACAATGTACAGAAGAATATATAGAAGAGCTCAGCTGGCCATGGATAATGCAGAGTTACATCTTTACACACTGTCACTTTATAACAATGTATTATACAGGACCAACTCTGTTCTTCTAGCAGGGGAAACTCACCAGGCCCTGCACAATGTATAGAAGAATATATAGAAGAGCTCAGCTGGCCATGGATAATGCAGAGTTACATCTTTACACACTGTCACTTTATAACAATGCATTATACAGGGCCAACTCTGTTCTTCTAGCAGGAGAAACTCACCAGACCTTGCACAATGTATAGAAGAATATATAGAAGAGCTCAGCTGGCCATGGATAATGCAGAGTTATATCTTTACACACTGTCACTATATAACAATGCATTATACAGGACCAACTCTGTTCTTCTAGCAGGAGAAACTCACCAGGCCCTGCACAATGTACAGAAGAATATATAGAGGAGCTCAGCTGGCCATGGATAATGCAGAGTTACATCATTACACACTGTCACTTTATAACAATGCATTATACAGGACCAACTCTGTTCTTCTAGCAGGAGAAACTCATCAGGCCCTGCTCAATGTATAGAATATATAGAAGAGCTCAGCTGGCCATGGATAATGCAGAGTTACATCATTACACACTGTCACTTTATAACAATGCATTATACAGGACCAACTCTGTTCTTCTAGCAGGAGAAACTCATCAGGCCCTGCTCAATGTATAGAATATATAGAAGAGCTCAGCTGGCCATGGATAATGCAGAGTTACATCATTACACACTGTCACTTTATAACAATGCATTATACAGGACCAACTCTGTTCTTCTAGCAGGAGAAACTCATCAGGCCCTGCTCAATGTATAGAATATATAGAAGAGTTCAGCTGGCCATGAATAATACAGAGTTACATCTTTACACACTGTCACTTTATAACAATGCATTATACAGGGCCAACTCTGTTCTTCTAGCAGGAGAAACTCACCAGACCCTGCACAATGTATAGAAGAATATATAGAAGAGCTCAGCTGGCCATGGATAATACAGAGTTACATCTTTACACACTGTCACTTTATAACAATGCATTATACAGGACCAACTCTGTTCTTCTAGCAGGAGAAACTCACCAGGCCCTGCACAATGTATAGAAGAATATATAGAAGAGCTCAGTTGGCCATGGATAATGCAGAGTTACATCTTTACACACTGTCACTTTATAACAATGCATTATACAGGGCCAACTCTGTTCTTCTAGCAGGAGAAACTCACCAGACCCTGCACAATGTATAGAGGAATATATAGAATAGCTCAGCTGGCCATGGATAATGCAGAGTTACATCTTTACACACTGTCACAATATAACAATGCATTATACAGGACCAACTCTGTTCTTCTAGCAGGAGAAACTCACCAGGCCCTGCACAATGTATAGAAGAATATATAGAAGAGCTCAGCTGGCCATGGATAATGCAGAGTTACATCTTTACACACTGTCACTTTATAACAATGCATTATACAGGGCCAACTCTGTTCTTCTAGCAGGAGAAACTCACCAGGCCCTGCACAATGTATAGAAGAATATATAGAAGAGCTCAGCTGGCCATGGATAATGCAGAGTTACATCTCTACACACTGTCACTTTATAACAATGCATTATACAGGGTATCTCTGTTCTTCTAGCAGGAGAAACTCACCAGGCCCTGCACAATGTATAGAAGAATATATAGAAGAGCTCAGCTGGCCATGGATAATGCAGAGTTACATCTTTACACACTGTCACTTTATAACAATGCATTATACAGGGCCAACTCTGTTCTTCTAGCAGGAGAAACTCACCAGGCCCTGCACAATGTATAGAAGAATATATAGAAGAGCTCAGCTGGCCATGGATAATGCAGAGTTACATCTTTACACACTGTCACTTTATAACAATGCATTATACAGGGTAACTCTGTTCTTCTAGCAGGAGAAACTCACCAGACCCTGCACAATGTATAGAGGAATATATAGAAGAGCTCAGCTGGCCATGGATAATGCAGAGTTACATCTTTACACACTGTCACTTTATAACAATGCATTATACAGGGCCAACTCTGTTCTTCTAGCAGCAGAAACTCACCTGGCCCTGCACAATGTATAGAAGAATATATAGAAGAGCTCAGCTGGCCATGGATAATGCACAGTTACATCTTTACACACTGTCACTATATAACAATGCATTATACAGGACCAACTCTGTCCTTCTAGCAGGAGAAACTCACCAGACCCTGCACAATGTATAGAAGAATATATAGAAGAGCTCAGCTGGCCATGGATAATGCAGAGTTACATCTTTACACACTGTCACTTTATAACAATGCATTATACAGGGCCAACTCTGTTCTTCTAGCAGGAGAAACTCACCAGACCCTGCACAATGTATAGAAGAATATATAGAAGAGCTCAGCTGGCCATGGATAATGCACAGTTACATCTTTACACACTGTCACTATATAACAATGCATTATACAGGGCCAACTCTGTTCTTCTAGCAGGAGAAACTCACCAGACCCTGCACAATGTATAGAAGAATATATAGAAGAGCTCAGCTGGCCATGGATAATGCAGAGTTACATCTTTACACACTGTCACTATATAACAATGTATTATACAGGACCAACTCTGTTCTTCTAGCAGGAGAAACTCACCAGACCCTGCACAATGTATAGAAGAATATATAGAAGAGCTCAGCTGGCCATGGATAATGCAGAGTTACATCTTTACACACTGTCACTTTATAACAATGCATTATACAGGGCCAACTCTGTTCTTATAGCAGGAGAAACTCACCAGACCCTGCACAATGTATAGAGGAATATATAGAAGAGCTCAGCTGGCCATGGATAATGCAGAGTTACATCTTTACACACTGTCACTTTATAACAATGCATTATACAGGGCCAACTCTGTTCTTCTAGCAGGAGAAACTCACCAGACCCTGCACAATGTATAGAACAATATATAGAAGAGCTCAGCTGGCCATGGATAATGCAGAGTTACATCTTTACACACTGTCACTTTATAACAATGCATTATACAGGACCAACTCTGTTCTTCTAGCAGGAGAAACTCACCAGGCCCTGCACAATGTATAGAGGAATATATAGAAGAGCTCAGCTGGCCATGGATAATGCAGAGTTACATCTTTACACACTGTCACTTTATAACAATGCATTATACAGGGCCAACTCTGTTCTTCTAGCAGGAGAAACTCACCAGGCCCTGCACAATGTATAGAAGAATATATAGAAGAGCTCAGCTGGCCATGGATAATGCAGAGTAACATCTTTACACACTGTCACGTTATAACAATGCATTATACAGGACCAACTCTGTTCTTCTAGCAGGAGAAACTTACCAGACCCTGCACAATGTATAGAAGAATATATAGAAGAGCTCAGCTGGCCATGGATAATGCAGAGTAACATCTTTACACACTGTCACGTTATAACAATGCATTATACAGGACCAACTCTGTTCTTCTAGCAGGAGAAACTCACCAGACCCTGCACAATGTATAGATAATATATAGAAGAGCTCAGCTGGCCATGGATAATGCAGAGTTACATCTTTACACACTGTCACTATATAACAATGTATTATACCGGACCAACTCTGTTCTTCTAGCAGGAGAAACTCACCAGACCCAGCACAATGTATATAAGAATATATAGAAGAGCTCAGCTGGCCATGGATAATGCAGAGTTACATCTTTACACACTGTCACTTTATAACAATGCATTATACAGGGCCAACTCTGTTCTTCTAGCCGGAGAAACTCACCAGACCCTGCACAATGTATAGAGGAATATATAGAAGAGCTCAGCTGGCCATGGATAATGCAGAGTTACATCTTTACACACTGTCACTTTATAACAATGCATTATACAGGACCAGCTCTGTTCTTCTAGCAGGAGAAACTCACCAGACCCTGCACAATGTATATAATAATATATAGAAGAGCTCAGCTGGCCATGGATAATGCAGAGTTACATCTTTACACACTGTCACTATATAACAATGCATTATACAGGGCCAACTCTGTTCTTCTAGCAGGAGAAACTCACCAGGCCCTGCACAATGTATAGAGGACTATATAGAAGAGCTCAGCTGGCCATGGATAATGCAGAGTTACATCTTTACACACTGTCGCTTTATAACAATGCATTATACAGGGCCAACTCTGTTCTTCTAGCAGGAGAAACTCACCAGACCCTGCACAATGTATAGAAGAATATATAGAAGAGCTCAGCTGGCCATGGATAATACAGAGTTACATCATTACACACTGTCACTTTATAACAATGCATTATACAGGGCCAACTCTGTTCTTCTAGCAGGAGAAACTCACCAGGCCCTGCACAATGTATAGAAGAATATATAGAAGAGCTGAGCTGGCCATGGATAATGCAGAGTTACATCTTTACACACTGTCACTTTATAACAATGCATTATACAGGGCCAACTCTGTTCTTCTAGCAGGAGAAACTCACCAGACCCTGCTCAATGTATAGAGGAATATATAGAAGAGCTCAGCTGGCCATGGATAATGCAGAGTTACATCTTTACACACTGTCACTTTATAACAATGCATTATACAGGACCAACTCTGTTCTTCTAGCAGGAGAAACTCACCAGACCCTGCACAATGTATAGATAATATATAGAGAGCTCAGCTGGCCATGGATAATGCAGAGTTACATCTTTACACACTGTCACTTTATAACAATGCATTATACAGGGCCAACTCTGTTCTTCTAGCAGGAGAAACTCACCAGACCCTGCTCAATGTATAGAGGAATATATAGAAGAGCTCAGCTGGCCATGGATAATGCAGAGTTACATCTTTACACACTGTCACTTTATAACAATGCATTATACAGGGCCAACTCTGTTCTTCTAGCAGGAGAAACTCACCAAACCCTACACAATGTATAGAGGAATATATAGAAGAGCTCAGCTGACCATGGATAATGCAGAGTTACATCATTACACACTGTCACTTTATAACAATGCATTATACAGGGCCAACTATGTTCTTCTAGCAGGAGAAACTCACCAGACCCTGCACAATGTATAGAAGAATATATAGAGAGCTCAGCTGGCCATGGATAATGCAGAGTTACATCTTTACACACTGTCACTTTATAACAATGCATTATACAGGACCAACTCTGTTCTTCTAGCAGGAGAAACTCACCAGGCCCTGCACAATGTATAGATAATATATAGAAGAGCTCAGCTGGCCATGGATAATGCAGAGTTACATCTTTACACACTGTCACTTTATAACAATGCATTATACAGGACGAACTCTGTTCTTCTAGCAGGAGAAACTCACCAGATCCTGCACAATGTATAGAGGAATATATAGAAGAGCTCAGCTGGCCATGGATAATGCAGAGTTACATCTTTACACACTGTCACTTTATAACAATGCATTATACAGGGCCAACTCTGTTCTTCTAGCAGGAGAAACTCACCAGACCCTGCACAATGTATAGAATATATAGAAGAGCTCAGCTGGCCATGGATAATGCAGAGTTACATCTTTACACACTGTCACTTTATATCAATGTATTATACAGGACCAACTCTGTTCTTCTAGCAGGAGAAACTCACCAGACCCTGCACAATGTATAGAATATATAGAAGAGCTCAGCTGGCCATGGATAATGCAGAGTTACATCTTTACACACTGTCACTTTATAACAATGCATTATACAGGGCCAACTCTGCTCCTCTAGCAGGAGAAACTCACCAGACCCTGCACAATGTATAGAAGAATATATAGAGAGCTCAGCTGGCCAGGGATAATGCAGAGTTACATCTTTACACACTGTCACTTTATAACAATGCATTATACAGGGCCAACTCTGTTCTTCTAGCAGGAGAAACTCACCAGAGCCCCCACAATGTATAGATAATATATAGAAGAGCTCAGTTGGCCATGGATAATACAGAGTTACATCTTTACACACTGTCACTTCATAACAATGCATTATACAGGGCCAACTCTGTTCTTCTAGCAAGAGAAACTCACCAGACCCTGCACAATGTATAGAAGAATATATAGAAGAGCTCAGTTGGCCATGGATAATACAGATTTACATCTTTACACACTGTCACTTTATAACAATGCATTATACAGGGCCAACTCTGTTCTTCTAGCAGGAGAAACTCACCAGGCCCTGCACAATGTATAGAAGAATATATAGAAGAGCTCAGCTGGCCATGGATAATGCAGAGTTACATCTTTACACACTGTCACTTTATAACAATGCATTATACAGAACCAACTCTGTTCTTCTAGCAGGAGAAACTCACCAGGCCCTGCACAATGTATAGAAGAATATATTGAAGAGCTCAGTTGGCCATGGATAATACAGATTTACATCTTTACACACTGTCACTTTATAACAATGCATTATACAGGGCCAACTCTGTTCTTCTAGAAGGAGAAACTCACCAGACCCTGCACAATGTATAGAAGAATATATTGAAGAGCTCAGTTGGCCATGGATAATACAGATTTACATCTTTACACACTGTCACTTTATAACAATGCATTATACAGGGCCAACTCTGTTCTTCTAGCAGGAGAAACTCACCAGACCCTGCACAATGTATAGAGGAATATATAGAAGAGCTCAGCTGGCCATGGATAATGCAGAGTTACATCTTTACACACTGTCACTTTATAACAATGCATTATACAGGGCCAACTCTGTTCTTCTAGCAGGAGAAACTCACCAGGCCCTGCACAATGTATAGAAGAATATATAGAAGAGCTCAGCTGGCCATGGATAATGCAGAGTTACATCTTTACACACTGTCACTTTATAACAATGCATTATACAGGACCAACTATGTTCTTCTAGCAGGAGAAACTCACCAGACCCTGCACAATGTATAGAAGAATATATTGAAGAGCTCAGTTGGCCATGGATAATACAGATTTACATCTTTACACACTGTCACTTTATAACAATGCATTATACAGGGCCAACTCTGTTCTTCTAGCAAGAGAAACTCACCAGACCCTGCACAATGTATAGAAGAATATATAGAAGAGCTCAGTTGGCCATGGATAATACAGATTTACATCTTTATTCACTGTCACTTTATAACAATGCATTATACAGGGCCAACTCTGTTCTTCTAGCAGGAGAAACTCACCAGGCCCTGCACAATGTATAGAAGAATATATAGAAGAGCTCAGCTGGCCATGGATAATGCAGAGTTACATCTTTACACACTGTCACTTTATAACAATGCATTATACAGAACCAACTCTGTTCTTCTAGCAGGAGAAACTCACCAGGCCCTGCACAATGTATAGAAGAATATATAGAAGTGCTCAGCTGGCCATGTATAATGCAGAGTTACATCTTTACACACTGTCACTTTATAACAATGCATTATACAGGACCAACTCTGTTCTTCTAGCAGGAGAAACTCACCAGGCCCTGCACAATATATAGAAGAATATATAGAAGAGCTCAGCTGGCCATGGATAATACAGAGTTACATCATTACACACTGTCACTTTATAACAATGCATTATACAGGGCCAACTCTGTTCTTCTAGCAGGAGAAACTCACCAGACCCTGCACAATGTATAGAAGAATATATAGAAGAGCTCAGCTGGCCATGGATGATGCAGAGTTACATCTTTACACACTGTCTCTTTATAACAATGCATTATACAGGGCCAACTCTGTTCTTCTAGCAAGAGAAACTCACCAGACCCTGCACAATGTATAGAAGAATATATAGAAGAGCTCAGTTGGCCATGGATAATACAGATTTACATCTTTACACACTGTCACTTTATAACAATGCATTATACAGGGCCAACTCTGTTCTTCTAGCAGGAGAAACTCACCAGGCCCTGCACAATGTATAGAAGAATATATAGAAGAGCTCAGCTGGCCATGGATAATGCAGAGTTACATCTTTACACACTGTCACTTTATAACAATGCATTATACAGAACCAACTCTGTTCTTCTAGCAGGAGAAACTCACCAGGCCCTGCACAATGTATAGAAGAATATATAGAAGTGCTCAGCTGGCCATGGATAATGCAGAGTTACATCTTTACACACTGTCACTTTATAACAATGCATTATACAGGACCAACTCTGTTCTTCTAGCAGGAGAAACTCACCAGGCCCTGCACAATATATAGAAGAATATATAGAAGAGCTCAGCTGGCCATGGATAATACAGAGTTACATCATTACACACTGTCACTTTATAACAATGCATTATACAGGACCAACTCTGTTCTTCTAGCAGGAGAAACTCACCAGACCCTGCACAATGTATAGAAGAATATATAGAAGAGCTCAGCTGGCCATGGATGATGCAGAGTTACATCTTTACACACTGTCTCTTTATAACAATGCATTATACAGGGCCAACTCTGTTCTTCTAGCAGGAGAAACTCACCAGACCCTACACAATGTATAGAAGAATATATAGAAGAGCTCAGCTGGCCATGGATAATGCAGAGTTACATCTTTACACACTGTCGCTTTATAACAATGCATTATACAGGGCCAACTCTGTTCTTCTAGCAAGAGAAACTCACCAGACCCTGCACAATGTATAGATAATATATAGAAGAGTTAAGCTGGCCATGGATAATGCAGAGTTACATCTTTACACACTGTCACATTATAACAATGCATTATACAGGGCCAACTCTGTTCTTCTAGCAGGAGAAACTCACCAGACCCTGCACAATGTATAGAAGAATATATAGAAGAGCTCAGCTGGCCATGGATAATGCAGAGTTACATCTTTACACACTGTCACTTTATAACAATGCATTATACAGGGTAACTCTGTTCTTCTAGCAGGAGAAACTCACCAGACCCTGCACAATGTATAGAAGAATATATAGAAGAGTTAAGCTGGCCATGGATAATGCAGAGTTACATCTTTACACACTGTCACATTATAACAATGCATTATACAGGGCCAACTCTGTTCTTCTAGCAGGAGAAACTCACCAGACCCTGCACAATGTATAGAAGAATATATAGAAGAACTCAGCTGGCCATGGATAATGCAGAGTTACATCTTTACACACTGTCCCTTTATAACAATGTATTATACAGGACCAACTCTGTTCTTCTAGCAGGAGAAACTCACCAGGCCCTGCACAATGTATAGAAGAATATATTGAAGAGCTCAGCTGGCCATGGATAATGCAGAGTTACATCTTTACACACTGTCCCTTTATAACAATGTATTATACAGGACCAACTCTGTTCTTCTAGCAAGAGAAACTCACCAGGCCCTGCACAATGTATAGAAGAATATATAGAAGAGTTAAGCTGGCCATGGATAATGCAGAGTTACATCTTTACACACTGTCCCTTTATAACAATGTATTATACAGGGCCAACTCTGTTCTTCTAGCAGGAGAAACTCACCAGACCCTGCACAATGTATAGAAGAATATATAGAAGAGTTAAGCTGGCCATGGATAATGCAGAGTTACATCTTTACACACTGTCCCTTTATAACAATGTATTATACAGGACCAACTCTGTTCTTCTAGCAGGGGAAATTCACCTTTCAGTGAACAGACCCCACTTTCATTGTAATTGTACCCGTGGGATTATTTTGCCTTATTAACCACTCAATGCCCATTACCCTCTCTCCCAGTTCTCCATGACACACCTGTGGCACAAGCCTTTGTCATGCAGTGCAGGTTGGAATGAGCAGACAGTGATTATGATAATAAAGTGTTAACCCACTGTGTAGGTTTATAGATTAATAGGTAATAAAATCCTTTTGCCATGATTCAGGATTAGCATTAACGGTACTTAGGGTTCCGCAGGAATGAGAGGAATGCCAGGCCCACAAAGGGTTAATACTCATAGTAAACAAAGAGCTTTCACAATCCCTTTGATTTGCAAAGTAATATAACCTCCAGGGTAATTAATAAGGAATGTCTCAGGATACTGCAATGTCACTGGAGTACAGGTACAGATAGTCTATTCACTGACAGGTGAGCTGCAGGTGAGAGATGGAGAGATGTCTTCTCACCAGTGTATCTATACATTGTGCAGGAATAAAAGCAAACTCTCCAGACCCTGCACAATGTATAGATAAACTGGTGAGATGAATTAACACACAGCTATGTATCCAGAATCTGATAATACAGAACAAAACAACGTAATTGCTTTAATATTCAATCAGTAAACGATCCTAATTAAATTTGGTGCCTACAACAGAAGATACCAGTCAGAACACAGTATACAAAAGGACTGACAAATCCCCAAACTGCTTGTGACACTCTTGCAAAATAGGTTTCTCTCTTGGCTTCCGATGTGGCTAGCACCAGTCGTTTGGGGCTGATTCCTGGCGGATAGGCGTAAGCTAGACCCTTCTCCTAGTGGTGGCTCCCAACCTCCTACTTATAGATAAGGGAGGTGCAAATATTGGGAGGAGCTCTGTCCTAATCTATACCTGGGGCGGGAGCTCTGTCCTAATCTATACCTGGAGCGGGAGCTCTGTCCTAATCTATACCTGGTGCGGGAGCTCTGTCCTAATCTATACCTGGGGCGGGAGCTCTGTCCTAATCTATACCTGGAGTGGGAGCTCTGTCCTAATCTATACCTGGAGTGGGAGCTCTGTCCTAATCTATACCTGGGGCGGGAGCTCTGTCCTAATCTAGACCTGGGGGGGGAGCTCTGTCCTAATCTATACCTGGAGTGGGAGCTCTGTCCTAATCTATACCTGGGGCGGGAGCACAGTCAGTGTTTCGCTCAGTGTATCAGTCAGTGTATCGCTCAGTGTATCAGTCAGTGTATCAGTCAGTGTATCGCTCAGTGTATCAGTCAGTGTATCGCTCAGTGTATCAGTCAGTGTATCGCTCAGTGTATCAGTCAGTGTATCGCTCAGTGTATCAGTCAGTGTATCAGTCAGTGTATCGCTCAGTGTATCAGTCAGTGTATCAGTCAGTGTATCAGTCAGTGTCTCAGTCAGTGTCTCAGTCAGTGTAACAGTCAGTGTATCAGTCAGTGTATCGCTCAGTGTCTCAGTCAGTGTATCAGTCAGTGTCTCAGTCAGTGTCTCAGTCAGTGTATCAGTCAGTGTATCAGTCAGTGTATCAGTCAGTGTATCGTTCAGTGTATCAGTCAGTGTATCAGTCAGTGTATCGCTCAGTGTATCAGTCAGTGTATCAGTCAGTGTCTCGCTCAGTGTATCAGTCAGTGTATCAGTCAGTGTATCGCTCAGTGTATCGCTCAGTTTATCGCTCAGTGTATCAGTCAGTGTATCAGTCAGTGTATCAGTCAGTGTATCGCTTAGTGTATCAGTCAGTGTATCGCTCAGTGTATCAGTCAGTGTATCAGTCAGTGTATCAGTCAGTGTATCAGTCAGTGTATCGCTCAGTGTATCAGTCAGTGTATCAGTCAGTGTATCAGTCAGTGTCTCAGTCAGTGTCTCAGTCAGTGTAACAGTCAGTGTATCAGTCAGTGTATCGCTCAGTGTCTCAGTCAGTGTATCAGTCAGTGTCTCAGTCAGTGTATCAGTCAGTGTATCATTCAGTGTATCAGTCAGTGTATCGTTCAGTGTATCAGTCAGTGTATCAGTCAGTGTATCGCTCAGTGTATCAGTCAGTGTATCAGTCAGTGTATCGCTCAGTGTATCGCTCAGTGTATCGCTCAGTGTATCGCTCAGTGTATCAGTCAGTGTATCTGTCAGTGTATCAGTCAGTGTATCAGTCAGTGTATCGCTCAGTGTATCAGTCAGTGTATCAGTCAGTGTATCGCTCAGTGTATCGCTCAGTGTATCAGTCAGTGTATCGCTCAGTGTATCAGTCAGTGTATCAGTCAGTGTATCAGTCAGTGTATCAGTCAGTGTATCGCTCAGTGTATCGCTCAGTGTATCGCTCAGTGTATCAGTCAGTGTATCAGTCAGTGTATCAGTCAGTGTATCAGTCAGTGTATCGCTCAGTGTATCAGTCAGTGTATCGCTCAGTGTATCAGTCAGTGTATCGCTCAGTGTATCAGTCAGTGTATCGCTCAGTGTATCGCTCAGTGTATCAGTCAGTGTATCGCTCAGTGTATCAGTCAGTGTATCAGTCAGTGTATCAGTCAGTGTATCAGTCAGTGTATCGCTCAGTGTATCGCTCAGTGTATCAGTCAGTGTATCAGTCAGTGTATCAGTCAGTGTATCAGTCAGTGTATCGCTCAATGTATCAGTCAGTGTATCGCTCAGTGTATCAGTCAGTGTATCGCTCAGTGTATCGCTCAGTGTATCAGTCAGTGTATCGCTCAGTGTATCAGTCAGTGTATCAGTCAGTGTATCAGTCAGTGTATCAGTCAGTGTATCGCTCAGTGTATCGCTCAGTGTATCAGTCAGTGTATCAGTCAGTGTATCGCTCAGTGTATCAGTCAGTGTATCGCTCAGTGTATCAGTCAGTGTATCGCTCAGTGTATCAGTCAGTGTATCGCTCAGTGTATCAGTCAGTGTATCAGTCAGTGTATCGCTCAGTGTATCAGTCAGTGTATCAGTCAGTGTATCAGTCAGTGTCTCAGTCAGTGTCTCAGTCAGTGTAACAGTCAGTGTATCAGTCAGTGTATCGCTCAGTGTCTCAGTCAGTGTATCAGTCAGTGTCTCAGTCAGTGTCTCAGTCAGTGTATCAGTCAGTGTATCAGTCAGTGTATCGTTCAGTGTATCAGTCAGTGTATCAGTCAGTGAATCGCTCAGTGTATCAGTCAGTGTATCAGTCAGTGTATCGCTCAGTGTATCGCTCAGTTTATCGCTCAGTGTATCAGTCAGTGTATCAGTCAGTGTATCAGTCAGTGTATCGCTTAGTGTATCAGTCAGTGTATCGCTCAGTGTATCAGTCAGTGTATCAGTCAGTGTATCAGTCAGTGTATCAGTCAGTGTATCAGTCAGTGTATCAGTCAGTGTATCGCTCAGTGTATCAGTCAGTGTATCAGTCAGTGTATCAGTCAGTGTCTCAGTCAGTGTCTCAGTCAGTGTAACAGTCAGTGTATCAGTCAGTGTATCGCTCAGTGTCTCAGTCAGTGTATCAGTCAGTGTCTCAGTCAGTGTCTCAGTCAGTGTATCAGTCAGTGTATCAGTCAGTGTATCGTTCAGTGTATCAGTCAGTGTATCAGTCAGTGTATCGCTCAGTGTATCAGTCAGTGTATCAGTCAGTGTATCGCTCAGTGTATCGCTCAGTGTATCGCTCAGTGTATCGCTCAGTGTATCAGTCAGTGTATCTGTCAGTGTATCAGTCAGTGTATCAGTCAGTGTATCGCTCAGTGTATCAGTCAGTGTATCAGTCAGTGTATCGCTCAGTGTATCGCTCAGTGTATCAGTCAGTGTATCGCTCAGTGTATCAGTCAGTGTATCAGTCAGTGTATCAGTCAGTGTATCAGTCAGTGTATCGCTCAGTGTATCGCTCAGTGTATCAGTCAGTGTATCAGTCAGTGTATCAGTCAGTGTATCAGTCAGTGTATCGCTCAGTGTATCAGTCAGTGTATCGCTCAGTGTATCAGTCAGTGTATCGCTCAGTGTATCAGTCAGTGTATCAGTCAGTGTATCGCTCAGTGTATCGCTCAGTGTATCAGTCAGTGTATCGCTCAGTGTATCAGTCAGTGTATCAGTCAGTGTATCAGTCAGTGTATCAGTCAGTGTATCGCTCAGTGTATCGCTCAGTGTATCAGTCAGTGTATCAGTCAGTGTATCAGTCAGTGTATCAGTCAGTGTATCGCTCAGTGTATCAGTCAGTGTATCGCTCAGTGTATCAGTCAGTGTATCGCTCAGTGTATCGCTCAGTGTATCAGTCAGTGTATCGCTCAGTGTATCAGTCAGTGTATCAGTCAGTGTATCAGTCAGTGTATCAGTCAGTGTATCGCTCAGTGTATCGCTCAGTGTATCAGTCAGTGTATCAGTCAGTGTATCAGTCAGTGTATCAGTCAGTGTATCGCTCAGTGTATCAGTCAGTGTATCAGTCAGTGTATCGCTCAGTGTATCAGTCAGTGTATCAGTCAGTGTATCAGTCAGTGTCTCAGTCAGTGTCTCAGTCAGTGTATCAGTCAGTGTATCAGTCAGTGTATCAGTCAGTGTATCAGTCAGTGTATCAGTCAGTGTATCGCTCAGTGTATCAGTCAGTGTATCAGTCAGTGTATCAGTCAGTGTATCAGTCAGTGTATCGCTCAGTGTATCAGTCAGTGTATCAGTCAGTGTATCGCTCAGTGTATCAGTCAGTGTATCAGTCAGTGTATCAGTCAGTGTCTCAGTCAGTGTCTCAGTCAGTGTAACAGTCAGTGTATCAGTCAGTGTCTCAGTCAGTGTATCAGTCAGTGTCTCAGTCAGTGTCTCAGTCAGTGTATCAGTCAGTGTATCAGTCAGTGTATCGTTCAGTGTATCAGTCAGTGTATCGCTCAGTGTATCAGTCAGTGTATCGGTCAGTGTATCGCTCAGTGTATCGCTCAGTGTATCGCTCAGTGTATCGCTCAGTGTATCAGTCAGTGTATCTGTCAGTGTATCAGTCAGTGTATCCGTCAGTGTATCGCTCAGTGTATCAGTCAGTGTATCAGTCAGTGTATCGCTCAGTGTATCGCTCAGTGTATCAGTCAGTGTATCGCTCAGTGTATCAGTCAGTGTATCAGTCAGTGTATCAGTCAGTGTATCAGTCAGTGTATCGCTCAGTGTATCGCTCAGTGTATCAGTCAGTGTATCTGTCAGTGTATCAGTCAGTGTATCAGTCAGTGTATCGCTCAGTGTATCAGTCAGTGTATCAGTCAGTGTATCAGTCAGTGTATCGCTCAGTGTATCAGTCAGTGTATCAGTCAGTGTATCAGTCAGTGTATCAGTCAGTGTATCGCTCAGTGTATCAGTCAGTGTATCGCTCAGTGTATCAGTCAGTGTATCGCTCAGTGTATCAGTCAGTGTATCAGTCAGTGTATCAGTCAGTGTATCAGTCAGTGTATCGCTCAGTGTATCAGTCAGTGTATCTGTCAGTGTATCAGTCAGTGTATCAGTCAGTGTATCGCTCAGTGTATCAGTCAGTGTATCAGTCAGTGTATCAGTCAGTGTATCGCTCAGTGTATCAGTCAGTGTATCAGTCAGTGTATCAGTCAGTGTATCAGTCAGTGTATCAGTCAGTGTATCGCTCAGTGTATCGCTCAGTGTATCAGTCAGTGTATCAGTCAGTGTATCAGTCAGTGTATCAGTTAGTGTATCAGTCAGTGTATCAGTCAGTGTATCGCTCAGTGTATCAGTCAGTGTATCGCTCAGTGTATCGCTCAGTGTATTGCTCAGTGTATCGCTCAGTGTATCAGTCAGTGTATCAGTCAGTGTATCAGTCAGTGTATCAGTCAGTGTATCGCTCAGTGTATCAGTCAGTGTATCAGTCAGTGTATCGCTCAGTGTATCGCTCAGTGTATCGCTCAGTGTATCAGTCAGTGTATCGCTCAGTGTATCAGTCAGTGTATCGCTCAGTGTATCAGTCAGTGTATCAGTCAGTGTATCGCTCAGTGTATCAGTCAGTGTATCAGTCAGTGTATCGCTCAGTGTATCAGTCAGTGTATCGCTCAGTGTATCAGTCAGTGTATCATTCAGTGTATCAGTCAGTGTATCAGTCAGTGTATCGCTCAGTGTATCAGTCAGTGTATCAGTCAGTGTATCGCTCAGTGTATCAGTCAGTGTATCAGTCAGTGTATCAGTCAGTGTATCAGTCAGTGTATCGCTCAGTGTATCGCTCAGTGTATCAGTCAGTGTATCGCTCAGTGTATCAGTCAGTGTATCGCTCAGTGTATCAGTCAGTGTATCAGTCAGTGTATCGCTCAGGGTTTCGCTCAGTGTATCAGTCAGTGTATCAGTCAGTGTATCAGTCAGTGTATCAGTCAGTGTATCGCTCAGTGTATTGCTCAGTGTATCGCTCAGTGTATCAGTCAGTGTATCGCTCAGTGTATCAGTCAGTGTATCGCTCAGTGTATCAGTCAGTGTATCAGTCAGTGTATCAGTCAGTGTATCAGTCAGTGTATCGCTCAGTGTATCAGTCAGTGTATCAGTCAGTGTATCAGTCAGTGTATCGCTCAGTGTATCGCTCAGTGTATCAGTCAGTGTATCGCTCAGTGTATCAGTCAGTGTATCATTCAGTGTATCAGTCAGTGTATCAGTCAGTGTATCGCTCAGTGTATCAGTCAGTGTATCAGTCAGTGTATCGCTCAGTGTATCAGTCAGTGTATCAGTCAGTGTATCAGTCAGTGTATCAGTCAGTGTATCGCTCAGTGTATCAGTCAGTGTATCAGTCAGTGTATCAGTCAGTGTATCGCTCAGTGTATCAGTCAGTGTATCGCTCAGTGTATCAGTCAGTGTATCAGTCAGTGTATCAGTCAGTGTATCAGTCAGTGTATCGCTCAGTGTATCAGTCAGTGTATCGCTCAGTGTATCAGTCAGTGTATCAGTCAGTGTATCAGTCAGTGTATCGCTCAGTGTATCAGTCAGTGTATCAGTCAGTGTATCAGTCAGTGTATCGCTCAGTGTATCGCTCAGTGTATCAGTCAGTGTATCTGTCAGTGTATCGCTCAGTGTATCGCTCAGTGTATCAGTCAGTGTATCAGTCAGTGTATCAGTCAGTGTATCGCTCAGTCTATCGCTCAGTGTATCAGTCAGTGTATCGCTCAGTGTATCAGTCAGTGTATCAGTCAGTGTATCAGTCAGTGTATCAGTCAGTGTATCGCTCAGTGTATCAGTCAGTGTATCGCTCAGTGTATCGCTCAGTGTATCAGTCAGTGTATCAGTCAGTGTATCAGTCAGTGTATCGCTCAGTGTATCAGTCAGTGTATCAGTCAGTGTATCGCTCAGTGTATCGCTCAGTGTATCAGTCAGTGTATCAGTCAGTGTATCGCTCAGTGTATCGCTCAGTGTATCAGTCAGTGTATCAGTCAGTGTATCGCTCAGTGTATCAGTCAGTGTATCAGTCAGTGTATCGCTCAGTGTATCAGTCAGTGTATCAGTCAGTGTATCAGTCAGTGTATCAGTCAGTGTATCAGTCAGTGTATCGCTCAGTGTATCAGTCAGTGTATCAGTCAGTGTATCAGTCAGTGTATCGCTCAGTGTATCAGTCAGTGTATCAGTCAGTGTATCGCTCAGTGTATCAGTCAGTGTATCAGTCAGTGTATCAGTCAGTGTATCAGTCAGTGTATCAGTCAGTGTATCGCTCAGTGTATCAGTCAGTGTATCAGTCAGTGTATCGCTCAGTGTATCAGTCAGTGTATCAGTCAGTGTATCAGTCAGTGTATCAGTCAGTGTATCGCTCAGTGTATCGCTCAGTGTATCAGTCAGTGTATCAGTCAGTGTATCGCTCAGTGTATCAGTCAGTGTATCGCTCAGTGTATCAGTCAGTGTCTCAGTCAGTGTATCAGTCAGTGTATCAGTCAGTGTATCAGTCAGTGTATCAGTCAGTGTATCAGTCAGTGTATCGCTCAGTGTATCAGTCAGTGTATCAGTCAGTGTATCGCTCAGTGTATCGCTCAGTGTATCAGTCAGTGTATCAGTCAGTGTATCAGTCAGTGTATCAGTCAGTGTATCAGTCAGTGTATCAGTCAGTGTATCAGTCAGTGTAACAGTCATTTAGGCTCAGGATTTAGCAGCTCAGAGACTCCATGTAATGTCACCATCAGGTTATAATGATGCTTAATGAGCAGCGATACCTGCGGAGAGCGAGAGCGATCAAGCTAACGGGATTATTCCTGCGCTGAGTAAATTAGACAGGAATGGGAGAGCGACAGCATGGGAAAAAGCCCAGGTACCTGCAGGGGGCAGGGGTGATGGAGGGGGGACTTAAAGCAACAGCGTTCATATACCCAGAATTGTCCCTCTACTTGGTATAATGATCCCCACATTGTGTCTGCTGTCACAGTGCTGAGCATACTGTACATAGACTGTATTAATGCAAGGACAGACACAATGCGGCCTGCGTGCAGTGCTGAGCATACTGTACATAGACGGTATTAATGCTAGGACAGACACAATGCTGCCTGCGTGCAGTGCTGAGCATACTGTACATAGACAGTACTAATGTCAGGACAGACACAATGCTGCCTGCGCACAGTGCTGAGCATACTGTACATAGACTGTATTAATGCAAGGACAGACACAATGCGGCCTGCGTGCAGTGCTGAGCATACTGTACATAGACGGTATTAATGCTAGGACAGACACAATGCTGCCTGCGTGCAGTGCTGAGCATACTGTACATAGACAGTACTAATGTCAGGACAGACACAATGCTGCCTGCGCACAGTGCTGAGCATACTGTACATAGACAGTATTAATGCCGGGACAGACACAATGCTGCCTGCGCACAGTGCTGAGCATACTGTACATAGACAGTATTAATGCAAGGACAGACACAATGCTGCCTGCGTGCAGTGCTGAGCATACTGTACATAGACAGTATTAATGCCGGGACAGACACAATGCTGCCTGCGCACAGTGCTGAGCATACTGTACATACTCAGTATTAATGCCGGGACAGACACAATGCTGCCTGCGCACAGTGCTGAGCATACTGTACATACTCAGTATTAATGCCGGGACAGACACAATGCTGCCTGCGTGCAGTGCTGAGCATACTGTACATAGACAGTATTAATGCCGGGACAGACACAATGCTGCCTGCGCACAGTGCTGAGCATACTGTACATAGACGGTATTAATGCCAGGACAGACACAATGCTGCCTGCGTGCAGTGCTGAGCATACTGTACATAGACAGTATTAATGCCGGGACAGACACAATGCTGCCTGTGTGCAGTGCTGAGCATACTGTACATAGACTGTATTAATGCCAGGACAGACACAATGCTGCCTGCGCACAGTGCTGAGCATACTGTACAAAGACAGTATTAATGCCAGGACAGACACACTGCTGCCTGCGTGCATTGCTGAGCATACTGTACATAGACAGTATTAATGCCGGGACAGACACGATGCTGCCTGCGCGCAGTGCTGAGCATACTGTACAAAGACAGTATTAATGCCGGGACAGACACAATGCTGCCTGCGCGCAGTGCTGAGCATACTGTACATAGTATTAATGCCGGGACAGACACAATGCTGCCTGCGCGCAGTGCTGAGCATACTGTACATAGACAGTATTAATGCCGGGACAGACACGATGCTGCCTGCGTGCAGTGCTGAGCATACTGTACATAGACAGTATTAATGCTGGGACAGACACAATGCTGCCTGCGCGCAGTGCTGAGCATACTGTACATAGACAGTATTAATACCGGGATAGACACAATGCTGCCTGCGCGCAGTGCTGAGTATACTGTACATAGACAGTATTAATACCGGGACAGACACAATGCTGCCTGCGCACAGTGCTGAGCATACTGTACATAGTATTAATGCCGGGACAGACACAATGCTGCCTGCGCACAGTGCTGAGCATACTGTACATAGACGGTATTAATGCCAGGACAGACACAATGCTGCCTGCGTGCAGTGCTGAGCATACTGTACATAGACTGTATTAATGCAAGGACAGACACAATGCTGCCTGCGTGCAGTGCTGAGCATACTGTACATAGACAGTATTAATGCCGGGACAGACACAATGCTGCCTGCGCACAGTGCTGAGCATACTGTACATAGACAGTATTAATGCAAGGACAGACACAATGCTGCCTGCGTGCAGTGCTGAGCATACTGTACATAGACAGTATTAATGCCGGGACAGACACAATGCTGCCTGCGCACAGTGCTGAGCATACTGTACATACTCAGTATTAATGCCGGGACAGACACAATGCTGCCTGCGCACAGTGCTGAGCATACTGTACATACTCAGTATTAATGCCGGGACAGACACAATGCTGCCTGCGCACAGTGCTGAGCATACTGTACATACTCAGTATTAATGCCGGGACAGACACAATGCTGCCTGCGTGCAGTGCTGAGCATACTGTACATAGACAGTATTAATGCCGGGACAGACACAATGCTGCCTGCGCACAGTGCTGAGCATACTGTACATAGACGGTATTAATGCCAGGACAGACACAATGCTGCCTGCGTGCAGTGCTGAGCATACTGTACATAGACAGTATTAATGCCGGGACAGACACAATGCTGCCTGCGTGCAGTGCTGAGCATACTGTACATAGACTGTATTAATGCCAGGACAGACACAATGCTGCCTGCTCACAGTGCTGAGCATACTGTACAAAGACAGTATTAATGCCAGGACAGACACACTGCTGCCTGCGTGCAGTGCTGAGCATACTGTACATAGACAGTATTAATGCCGGGACAGACAAGATGCTGCCTGCGTGCAGTGCTGAGCATACTGTACATAGACAGTATTAATGCCGGGACAGACACAATGCTGCCTGCGCGCAGTGCTGAGCATACTGTACATAGTATTAATGCCGGGACAGACACAATGCTGCCTGCGCGCAGTGCTGAGCATACTGTACATAGACAGTATTAATGCCGGGACAGACACGATGCTGCCTGCGTGCAGTGCTGAGCATACTGTACATAGACAGTATTAATGCTGGGACAGACACAATGCTGCCTGCGCGCAGTGCTGAGCATACTGTACATAGACAGTATTAATACCGGGATAGACACAATGCTGCCTGCGCGCAGTGCTGAGTATACTGTACATAGACAGTATTAATACCGGGACAGACACAATGCTGCCTGCGCACAGTGCTGAGCATACTGTACATAGTATTAATGCCGGGACAGACACAATGCTGCCTGCGCGCAGTGCTGAGCATACTGTACATAGACAGTATTAATGCCGGGACAGACACGATGCTGCCTGCGTGCAGTGCTGAGCATACTGTACATAGACAGTATTAATGCTGGGACAGACACAATGCTGCCTGCGCGCAGTGCTGAGCATACTGTACATAGACAGTATTAATGCCGGGACAGACACAATGCTGCCTGCGCACAGTGCTGAGCATACTGTACATAGACTGTATTAATGCTGGGACAGACACAATGCTGCCTGCGTGCAGTGCTGAGCATACTGTACATAGACTGTATTAATGCCAGGACAGACACAATGCTGCCTGCGCACAGTGCTGAGCATACTGTACAAAGACAGTATTAATGCCAGGACAGACACAATGCTGCCTGCGTGCAGTGCTGAGCATACTGTACATAGACAGTATTAATGCCGGGACAGACACGATGCTGCCTGCGCGCAGTGCTGAGCATACTGTACAAAGACAGTATTAATGCCGGGACAGACACAATGCTGCCTGCGCGCAGTGCTGAGCATACTGTACATAGTATTAATGCCGGGACAGACACAATGCTGCCTGCGCGCAGTGCTGAGCATACTGTACATAGACAGTATTAATGCCGGGACAGACACGATGCTGCCTGCGTGCAGTGCTGAGCATACTGTACATAGACAGTATTAATGCTGGGACAGACACAATGCTGCCTGCGCGCAGTGCTGAGCATACTGTACATAGACAGTATTAATACCGGGATAGACACAATGCTGCCTGCGCGCAGTGCTGAGTATACTGTACATAGACAGTATTAATACCGGGACAGACACAATGCTGCCTGCGCACAGTGCTGAGCATACTGTACATAGTATTAATGCCGGGACAGACACAATGCTGCCTGCGCGCAGTGCTGAGCATACTGTACATAGACAGAATTAATGCCGGGACAGACACGATGCTGCCTGCGTGCAGTGCTGAGCATACTGTACATAGACAGTATTAATGCTGGGACAGACACAATGCTGCCTGCGCGCAGTGCTGAGCATACTGTACATAGACAGTATTAATACCGGGATAGACACAATGCTGCCTGCGCGCAGTGCTGAGTATACTGTACATAGACAGTATTAATACCGGGACAGACACAATGCTGCCTGCGCACAGTGCTGAGCATACTGTACTTAGACAGTATTAATGCCGGGACAGACACATTGCTGCCTGCACCCACGGCTGAGCATTCTGTACATAGACAGTATTAATGACCGGGACAGACACAATGCTGCCTGCGCTTAGTGCTGAGCATACTGTATATAGACAGTATTAATACCAGGACAGACACAATGCTGTCTCCACACAGTGCTGAGCATACTGTACATAGACAGTATTAATGCCGGGACAGACACAGTGCTGCCTGCGCGCAGTGCTGAGCATACTGTACATAGACAGCATTAATGCCAGGACAGACACAATGCTGCCTGCGCGCAGTGCTGAGCATACTGTACATAGACAGTATTAATGTCAGGACAGACACAATGCTGCCTGTGCGCAGTGCTGAGCATACTGTACATAGACGGTATAAATACAGGGACAGACACAATGCTGCCTGCGCACAGTGCTGAGCATACTGTACATAGACAGTATTAATGCCAGGACAGACACAATGCTGCCTGCGCGCAGTGCTGAGCATACTGTACATAGACAGTATTAATGCCAGGACAGACACAATGCTGCCTGCGCGCAGTGCTGAGCATACTGTACATAGACAGTATTAATGCCAGGACAGACACAATGCTGCCTGCGCGCAGTGCTGAGCATACTGTACATAGACAGCATTAATGCCAGGACAGACACAATGCTGCCTCCACACAGTGCTGAGCATACTGTACATAGACAGTATTAATGTCAGGACAGACACAATGCTGCCTGCGCACAGTGCTGAGCATACTGTACATAGACAGTATTAATGTCAGAACAGACACAATGCTGCCTGCGCACAGTGCTGAGCATACTGTACATAGACAGTATTAATGTCAGGACAGACACAATGCTGCCTGCGCGCAGTGCCGAGCATACTGTACATAGACAGTATTAATGTCAGGACAGACACAATGCTGCCTGCGCGCAGTGCTGAGCATACTGTACATAGACGGTACTAATGTCAGGACAGACACAATGCTGCCTGCGCGCAGTGCTGAGCATCCTGTACATAGAGAGTATTAATGCCAGGACAGACACAATGCTGCCTGCGCACGGTGCTGAGCATACTGTACATAGACGGTATTAATGCCGGGACAGACACAATGCTGCCTGAGTGCAGTGCTGAGCATACTGTACATAGACAGTATTAATGTTGGGACAGACACAATGCTGCCTGTGCACAGTGCTGAGCATACTGTACACAGACAGTATTAATGCCGGGACAGACACAATGCTGCCTGTGCGCAGTGCTGAGCATACTGTACATGACGGTATTAATGCCGGTACAGACACAATGCTGCATGCGCACAGTGCTGAGCATACTGGACATAGACGGTATTAATGCCAGGACAGACACAATGATGCCTGAGTGCAGTGCTGAGCATCCTGTACATAGAGAGTATTAATGCCAGGACAGACACAATGCTGCCTGCGCACGGTGCTGAGCATACTGTACATAGACGGTATTAATGCCGGGACTGACACAATGCTGCCTGAGTGCAGTGCTGAGCATACTGTACATAGACAGTATTAATGTTGGGACAGACACAATGCTGCCTGTGCACAGTGCTGAGCATACTGTACACAGACAGTATTAATGCCGGGACAGACACAATGCTGCCTGTGCGCAGTGCTGAGCATACTGTACATGACGGTATTAATGCCGGTACAGACACAATGCTGCCTGCGCGCAGTGCTGAGCATACTGTACATAGACGGTATTAATGCCAGGACAGACACATTGCTGCCTGTGCACAGTGCTGAGCATACTGTACATAGACAGTATTAATGCCGGGACAGACACAATGCTGCCTGCGTACAGTGCTGAGCATACTGTACATAGACAGTATTAATGCTGGGACAGACACAATGCTGCCTGCGCGCAGTGCTGAGCATACTGTACATAGACAGTATTAATGCCAGGACAGACACAATGCTGCCTGCGCGCAGTGCTGAGCATACTGTACATAGACAGTATTAATGCCAGGACAGACACAATGCTGCCTCCACACAGTGCTGAGCATACTGTACATAGACAGTATTAATGTCAGGACAGACACAATGCTGCCTGCGCACAGTGCTGAGCATACTGTACATAGACAGTATTAATGTCAGAACAGACACAATGCTGCCTGCGCACAGTGCTGAGCATACTGTACATAGACAGTATTAATGTCAGGACAGACACAATGCTGCCTCCACACAGTGCTGAGCATACTGTACATAGACAGTATTAATGTCAGGACAGACACAATGCTGCCTGCGCACAGTGCTGAGCATACTGTACATAGACAGTATTAATGTCAGAACAGACACAATGCTGCCTGCGCACAGTGCTGAGCATACTGTACATAGAGAGTATTAATGTCAGGACAGACACAATGCTGCCTGCGCGCAGTGCCGAGCATACTGTACATAGACAGTATTAATGTCAGGACAGACACAATGCTGCCTGCGCGCAGTGCTGAGCATACTGTACATAGACGGTACTAATGTCAGGACAGACACAATGCTGCCTGCGCGCAGTGCTGAACATCCTGTACATAGAGAGTATTAATGCCAGGACAGACACAATGCTGCCTGCGCACGGTGCTGAGCATACTGTACATAGACGGTATTAATGCCGGGACAGACACAATGCTGCCTGAGTGCAGTGCTGAGCATACTGTACATAGACAGTATTAATGTTGGGACAGACACAATGCTGCCTGTGCACAGTGCTGAGCATACTGTACACAGACAGTATTAATGCCGGGACAGACACAATGCTGCCTGTGCGCAGTGCTGAGCATACTGTACATGACGGTATTAATGCCGGTACAGACACAATGCTGCATGCGCACAGTGCTGAGCATACTGGACATAGACAGTATTAATGTCAGGACAGACACAATGCTGCCTGCGCGCAGTGCTGAGCATACTGTACATAGACGTATTAATGCCGGGACAGACACAATGATGCCTGAGTGCAGTGCTGAGCATTCTGTACATAGACAGTATTAATGCCGGGACAGACACATTGCTGCCTGTGCACAGTGCTGAGCATACTGTACATAGACAGTATTAATGCCGGGACAGACACAATGCTGCCTGCGTACAGTGCTGAGCATACTGTACATAGACATTATTAATGCTGGGACAGACACAATGCTGCCAGCGCGCAGTGCTGAGCATACTGTACATAGACAGTATTAATGCCAGGACAGACACAATGCTGCCTGCGCGCAGTGCTGAGCATACTGTACATAGACAGTATTAATGCCAGGACAGACACAATGCTGCCTGCGCGCAGTGCTGAGCATACTGTACATAGACAGCATTAATGCCAGGACAGACACAATGCTGCCTCCACACAGTGCTGAGCATACTGTACATAGACAGTATTAATGTCAGGACAGACACAATGCTGCCTGCGCACAGTGCTGAGCATACTGTACATAGACAGTATTAATGTCAGAACAGACACAATGCTGCCTGCGCACAGTGCTGAGCATACTGTACATAGACAGTATTAATGTCAGGACAGACACAATGCTGCCTGCGCGCAGTGCCGAGCATACTGTACATAGACAGTATTAATGTCAGGACAGACACAATGCTGCCTGCGCGCAGTGCTGACCATACTGTACATAGACGGTACTAATGTCAGGACAGACACAATGCTGCCTGCGCGCAGTGCTGAGCATCCTGTACATAGAGAGTATTAATGCCAGGACAGACACAATGCTGCCTGCGCACGGTGCTGAGCATACTGTACATAGATAGTATTAATGCCGGGACAGACACAATGCTGCCTGAGTGCAGTGCTGAGCATACTGTACATAGACAGTATTAATGTTGGGACAGACACAATGCTGCCTGTGCACAGTGCTGAGCATACTGTACACAGACAGTATTAATGCCGGGACAGACACAATGCTGCCTGTGCGCAGTGCTGAGCATACTGTACATGACGGTATTAATGCCGGTACAGACACAATGCTGCATGCGCACAGTGCTGAGCATACTGGACATAGACAGTATTAATGTCAGGACAGACACAATGCTGCCTGCGCGCAGTGCTAAGCATACTGTACATAGACGGTATTAATGCCGGGACAGACACAATGCTGCCTGAGTGCAGTGCTGAGCATTCTGTACATAGACAGTATTAATGCCGGGACAGACACATTGCTGCCTGTGCACAGTGCTGAGCATACTGTACATAGACAGTATTAATGCCGGGACAGACACAATGCTGCCTGCGTACAGTGCTGAGCATACTGTACATAGACAGTATTAATGCTGGGACAGACACAATGCTGCCTGCGCGCAGTGCTGAGCATACTGTACATAGACAGTATTAATGCTGGGACAGACACAATGCTGCCTGTGCACAGTGCTGAGCATACTGTACACAGACAGTATTAATGCCGGGACAGAAACAATGCTGCCTGCGCACAGTGCTGAGCACACTGTACATAGACATTATTAATGCAGGGACAGACACAATGCTGCCTGTGCACAGTGCTGAGCATACTGTACATAGACAGTATTAATGCCGGGACAGACACATTGCTGCCTGTGCACAGTGCTGAGCATACTGTACATAGACAGTATTAATGCCGGGACAGACACAATGCTGCCTGTGCACAGTGCTGAGCATACTGTACATACTCAATGTTAATGCTGGGACAGACACAATGCTGCCTGCGCGCAGTGCTGAGCATAATGTATATGGACAGTATTAATGTCAGGACAGACACAATGCTGCCTGCGCACAGTGCTGAGCATACTGTATATAGACGGTATTAATGCCGGGACAGACACAATGCTGCCTGCGCGCAGTGCTGAGCATAATGTATATAGACGGTATTAATGCCGGGACAGACACAGTGCTGCCTGCGCGCAGTGCTGAGCATAATGTTTATAGACAGTATTAATGTCAGGACAGACACAATGCTGCCTGCGCACGGTGCTGAGCATACTGTACATAGACGGTATTAATGCCGGGACAGACACAATGCTGCCTGCGCGCCGTGCTGAGCATACTGTACATAGACAGTATTAATGCTGGGACAGACACAATGCTGCCTGCGCGCAGTGCTGAGCATAATGTATATAGACAGTATTAATGTCAGGACAGACACAATGCTGCCTGCGCACGGTGCTGAGCATACTGTACATAGACAGTATTAATGCCGGGACAGACACAATGCTGTCTGCGCGCAGTGCTGAGCATGCTGTACATAGACAGTATTAATGCCGGGACAGACACAATGCTGCCTGCGTGCAGTGCTGAGCATAATGTATATAGACAGTATTAATGCTGGGACAGACACGATGCTGCCTGCGCGCAGTGCTGAGAATACTGTACATAGACAGTATTAATGCTGGGACAGACACAATGCTGCCTGCACACAGTGCTGAGCATGCTGTACATAGACGGTATTAATGCCGGGACAGACACAATGCTGCCTCCGCGCAGTGCTGAGCATACTGTACATAGACGGTAATAATGCCGGGACAGACACAATGCTGCCTGCGCGCAGTGCCGAGCATACTGTACATAGACAGTATTAATCCCGGGACAGACACAATGCTGCCTGCGCGCAGTGCTGAGCATACTGTACATAGACAGTATTAATGCCGGGACAGACACAATGCTGCCTGCGCGCAGTGCTGAGCATACTATGCATAGACAGTATTAATGCTGAGACAGACACAATGCTGCCTGCGCACAGTGCTGAGCATACTGTACATAGACGGTATTATTGCCGGGACAGACACCATGCTGCCTGCACGCTGTGCTGAGCATACTGTACATAGACAGTATTAATGCCGGGACAGACACAATGCTGCCTGCGTGCAGTGCTGTCATAGTGTACATAGACAGTATTAATGCCGGGACAGACACAATGCTGCCTGCGCGCAGTGCTGAGCATACTGTACATAGACAGTATTAATGCTGGGACAGACACAATGCTGCCTGCGCGCAGTGCTGAGCATACTGTACATAGACAGTATTAATGCCGGGACAGACAGAATGCTGCCTGTGCACAGTGCTGAGCATACTGTACATACTCAGTATTAATGTCGGGACAGACACAATGCTGCCTGCACACAGTGCTGAGCATACTGTACATAGACGGTATTCATGCCGGGACAGACACAATGCTGCCTGCGCACAGTGCTGAGCATACTGTACATAGACAGTATTAATCCCGGGACAGACACAATGCTGCCTGCGCGCAGTGCTGAGCAGACTGTACATAGATGGTATTAATGCCAGGACAGACACAATGCTGCCTGCGTGTAGTGCTGAGCATACTATACATAGATGGTATTAATGCCAGGACAGACACAATGCTGCCTGCGTGCAGTGCTGAGCATACTGTACATAGACAGTATTAATGCCGGGACAGACACAATGCTGCCTGCGCGCAGTGCTGAGCAGACTGTACATAGACAGTATTAATGCCTGGACAGACACAATGCTGCCTGCGAGCAGTGCTGAGCATACTGTACATAAACAGCATTAATGCCGGGACAGACACAATGCTGCCTGCGCGCAGTGCTGAGCATACTGTACATAGACAGTATTAATGCCGAGACAGACACAATGCTGCCTGCGCACAGTGCTGAGCATACTGTACATAGACGGTATTAATGCCGGGACAGACACAATGCTGCCTGCACGCAGTGCTGAGCATACTGTACATAGACAGTATTAATGCCGGGACAGACACAATGCTGCCTCCACGAAGTGCTGAGCATACTGTACATAGACAGTATTAATGCTGGGACAGACACAATGCTGCCTGCGCGCAGTGCTGAGCATACTGTACATAGACAGTATTAATGCCGGGACAGACACAATGCTGCCTGCGCACAGTGCTGAGCATACTGTACATACTCAGTATTAATGCCGGGACAGACACAATGCTGCCTGCGCACAGTGCTGAGCATACTGTACATACTCAGTATTAATGCCGGGACAGACACAATGCTGCCTGCGCACAGTGCTGAGCATACTGTACATACTCAGTATTAATGCCGGGACAGACACAATGCTGCCTGCGTGCAGTGCTGAGCATACTGTACATAGACAGTATTAATGCCGGGACAGACACAATGCTGCCTGCGCACAGTGCTGAGCATACTGTACATAGACGGTATTAATGCCAGGACAGACACAATGCTGCCTGCGTGCAGTGCTGAGCATACTGTACATAGACAGTATTAATGCCGGGACAGACACAATGCTGCCTGCGTGCAGTGCTGAGCATACTGTACATAGACTGTATTAATGCCAGGACAGACACAATGCTGCCTGCTCACAGTGCTGAGCATACTGTACAAAGACAGTATTAATGCCAGGACAGACACACTGCTGCCTGCGTGCAGTGCTGAGCATACTGTACATAGACAGTATTAATGCCGGGACAGACACGATGCTGCCTGCGCGCAGTGCTGAGCATACTGTACAAAGACAGTATTAATGCCGGGACAGACACAATGCTGCCTGCGCGCAGTGCTGAGCATACTGTACATAGTATTAATGCCGGGACAGACACAATGCTGCCTGCGCGCAGTGCTGAGCATACTGTACATAGACAGTATTAATGCCGGGACAGACACGATGCTGCCTGCGTGCAGTGCTGAGCATACTGTACATAGACAGTATTAATGCTGGGACAGACACAATGCTGCCTGCGCGCAGTGCTGAGCATACTGTACATAGACAGTATTAATACCGGGATAGACACAATGCTGCCTGCGCGCAGTGCTGAGTATACTGTACATAGACAGTATTAATACCGGGACAGACACAATGCTGCCTGCGCACAGTGCTGAGCATACTGTACATAGTATTAATGCCGGGACAGACACAATGCTGCCTGCGCGCAGTGCTGAGCATACTGTACATAGACAGTATTAATGCCGGGACAGACACGATGCTGCCTGCGTGCAGTGCTGAGCATACTGTACATAGACAGTATTAATGCTGGGACAGACACAATGCTGCCTGCGCGCAGTGCTGAGCATACTGTACATAGACAGTATTAATGCCGGGACAGACACAATGCTGCCTGCGCACAGTGCTGAGCATACTGTACATAGACTGTATTAATGCTGGGACAGACACAATGCTGCCTGCGTGCAGTGCTGAGCATACTGTACATAGACTGTATTAATGCCAGGACAGACACAATGCTGCCTGCGCACAGTGCTGAGCATACTGTACAAAGACAGTATTAATGCCAGGACAGACACAATGCTGCCTGCGTGCAGTGCTGAGCATACTGTACATAGACAGTATTAATGCCGGGACAGACACGATGCTGCCTGCGCGCAGTGCTGAGCATACTGTACAAAGACAGTATTAATGCCGGGACAGACACAATGCTGCCTGCGCGCAGTGCTGAGCATACTGTACATAGTATTAATGCCGGGACAGACACAATGCTGCCTGCGCGCAGTGCTGAGCATACTGTACATAGACAGTATTAATGCCGGGACAGACACGATGCTGCCTGCGTGCAGTGCTGAGCATACTGTACATAGACAGTATTAATGCCGGGACAGACACAATGCTGCCTGCGCGCAGTGCTGAGCATACTGTACATAGACAGTATTAATACCGGGATAGACACAATGCTGCCTGCGCGCAGTGCTGAGTATACTGTACATAGACAGTATTAATACCGGGACAGACACAATGCTGCCTGCGCACAGTGCTGAGCATACTGTACATAGTATTAATGCCGGGACAGACACAATGCTGCCTGCGCGCAGTGCTGAGCATACTGTACATAGACAGAATTAATGCCGGGACAGACACGATGCTGCCTGCGTGCAGTGCTGAGCATACTGTACATAGACAGTATTAATGCTGGGACAGACACAATGCTGCCTGCGCGCAGTGCTGAGCATACTGTACATAGACAGTATTAATACCGGGATAGACACAATGCTGCCTGCGCGCAGTGCTGAGTATACTGTACATAGACAGTATTATTACCGGGACAGACACAATGCTGCCTGCGCACAGTGCTGAGCATACTGTACTTAGACAGTATTAATGCCGGGACAGACACATTGCTGCCTGCACCCACGGCTGAGCATTCTGTACATAGACAGTATTAATGACCGGGACAGACACAATGCTGCCTGCGCTTAGTGCTGAGCATACTGTATATAGACAGTATTAATACCAGGACAGACACAATGCTGTCTCCACACAGTGCTGAGCATACTGTACATAGACAGTATTAATGCCGGGACAGACACAGTGCTGCCTGCGCGCAGTGCTGAGCATACTGTACATAGACAGCATTAATGCCAGGACAGACACAATGCTGCCTGCGCGCAGTGCTGAGCATACTGTACATAGACAGTATTAATGTCAGGACAGACACAATGCTGCCTGTGCGCAGTGCTGAGCATACTGTACATAGACGAAATAAATACAGGGACAGACACAATGCTGCCTGCGCACAGTGCTGAGCATACTGTACATAGACAGTATTAATGCCAGGACAGACACAATGCTGCCTGCGCGCAGTGCTGAGCATACTGTACATAGACAGTATTAATGCCAGGACAGACACAATGCTGCCTGCGCGCAGTGCTGAGCATACTGTACATAGACAGTATTAATGCCAGGACAGACACAATGCTGCCTGCGCGCAGTACTGAGCATACTGTACATAGACAGCATTAATGCCAGGACAGACACAATGCTGCCTCCACACAGTGCTGAGCATACTGTACATAGACAGTATTAATGTCAGGACAGACACAATGCTGCCTGCGCACAGTGCTGAGCATACTGTACATAGACAGTATTAATGTCAGAACAGACACAATGCTGCCTGCGCACAGTGCTGAGCATACTGTACATAGACAGTATTAATGTCAGGACAGACACAATGCTGCCTGCGCGCAGTGCCGAGCATACTGTACATAGACAGTATTAATGTCAGGACAGACACAATGCTGCCTGCGCGCAGTGCTGAGCATACTGTACATAGACGGTACTAATGTCAGGACAGACACAATGCTGCCTGCGCGCAGTGCTGAGCATCCTGTACATAGAGAGTATTAATGCCAGGACAGACACAATGCTGCCTGCGCACGGTGCTGAGCATACTGTACATAGACGGTATTAATGCCGGGACAGACACAATGCTGCCTGAGTGCAGTGCTGAGCATACTGTACATAGACAGTATTAATGTTGGGACAGACACAATGCTGCCTGTGCACAGTGCTGAGCATACTGTACACAGACAGTATTAATGCCGGGACAGACACAATGCTGCCTGTGCGCAGTGCTGAGCATACTGTACATGACGGTATTAATGCCGGTACAGACACAATGCTGCATGCGCACAGTGCTGAGCATACTGGACATAGACGGTATTAATGCCAGGACAGACACAATGATGCCTGAGTGCAGTGCTGAGCATCCTGTACATAGAGAGTATTAATGCCAGGACAGACACAATGCTGCCTGCGCACGGTGCTGAGCATACTGTACATAGACGGTATTAATGCCGGGACTGACACAATGCTGCCTGAGTGCAGTGCTGAGCATACTGTACATAGACAGTATTAATGTTGGGACAGACACAATGCTGCCTGTGCACAGTGCTGAGCATACTGTACACAGACAGTATTAATGCCGGGACAGACACAATGCTGCCTGTGCGCAGTGCTGAGCATACTGTACATGACGGTATTAATGCCGGTACAGACACAATGCTGCCTGCGCGCAGTGCTGAGCATACTGTACATAGACGGTATTAATGCCAGGACAGACACATTGCTGCCTGTGCACAGTGCTGAGCATACTGTACACAGACAGTATTAATGCCGGGACAGACACAATGCTGCCTGCGTACAGTGCTGAGCATACTGTACATAGACAGTATTAATGCTGGGACAGACACAATGCTGCCTGCGCGCAGTGCTGAGCATACTGTACATAGACAGTATTAATGCCAGGACAGACACAATGCTGCCTGCGCGCAGTGCTGAGCATACTGTACATAGACAGTATTAATGCCAGGACAGACACAATGCTGCCTCCACACAGTGCTGAGCATACTGTACATAGACAGTATTAATGTCAGGACAGACACAATGCTGCCTGCGCACAGTGCTGAGCATACTGTACATAGACAGTATTAATGTCAGAACAGACACAATGCTGCCTGCGCACAGTGCTGAGCATACTGTACATAGACAGTATTAATGTCAGGACAGACACAATGCTGCCTCCACACAGTGCTGAGCATACTGTACATAGACAGTATTAATGTCAGGACAGACACAATGCTGCCTGCGCACAGTGCTGAGCATACTGTACATAGACAGTATTAATGTCAGAACAGATTCAATGCTGCCTGCGCACAGTGCTGAGCATACTGTACATAGAGAGTATTAATGTCAGGACAGACACAATGCTGCCTGCGCGCAGTGCCGAGCATACTGTACATAGACAGTATTAATGTCAGGACAGACACAATGCTGCCTGCGCGCAGTGCTGAGCATACTGTACATAGACGGTACTAATGTCAGGACAGACACAATGCTGCCTGCGCGCAGTGCTGAACATCCTGTACATAGAGAGTATTAATGCCAGGACAGACACAATGCTGCCTGCGCACGGTGCTGAGCATACTGTACATAGACGGTATTAATGCCGGGACAGACACAATGCTGCCTGAGTGCAGTGCTGAGCATACTGTACATAGACAGTATTAATGTTGGGACAGACACAATGCTGCCTGTGCACAGTGCTGAGCATACTGTACACAGACAGTATTAATGCCGGGACAGACACAATGCTGCCTGTGCGCAGTGCTGAGCATACTGTACATGACGGTATTAATGCCGGTACAGACACAATGCTGCATGCGCACAGTGCTGAGCATACTGGACATAGACAGTATTAATGTCAGGACAGACACAATGCTGCCTGCGCGCAGTGCTGAGCATACTGTACATAGACGTATTAATGCCGGGACAGACACAATGATGCCTGAGTGCAGTGCTGAGCATTCTGTACATAGACAGTATTAATGCCGGGACAGACACATTGCTGCCTGTGCACAGTGCTGAGCATACTGTACATAGACAGTATTAATGCCGGGACAGACACAATGCTGCCTGCGTACAGTGCTGAGCATACTGTACATAGACATTATTAATGCTGGGACAGACACAATGCTGCCAGCGCGCAGTGCTGAGCATACTGTACATAGACAGTATTAATGCCAGGACAGACACAATGCTGCCTGCGCGCAGTGCTGAGCATACTGTACATAGACAGTATTAATGCCAGGACAGACACAATGCTGCCTGCGCGCAGTGCTGAGCATACTGTACATAGACAGCATTAATGCCAGGACAGACACAATGCTGCCTCCACACAGTGCTGAGCATACTGTACATAGACAGTATTAATGTCAGGACAGACACAATGCTGCCTGCGCGCAGTGCTGAGCATACTGTACATAGACAGTATTAATGCCAGGACAGACACAATGCTGCCTGCGCGCAGTGCTGAGCATACTGTACATAGACAGCATTAATGCCAGGACAGACACAATGCTGCCTCCACACAGTGCTGAGCATACTGTACATAGACAGTATTAATGTCAGGACAGACACAATGCTGCCTGCGCACAGTGCTGAGCATACTGTACATAGACAGTATTAATGTCAGAACAGACACAATGCTGCCTGCGCACAGTGCTGAGCATACTGTACATAGACAGTATTAATGTCAGGACAGACACAATGCTGCCTGCGCGCAGTGCCGAGCATACTGTACATAGACAGTATTAATGTCAGGACAGACACAATGCTGCCTGCGCGCAGTGCTGACCATACTGTACATAGACGGTACTAATGTCAGGACAGACACAATGCTGCCTGCGCGCAGTGCTGAGCATCCTGTACATAGAGAGTATTAATGCCAGGACAGACACAATGCTGCCTGCGCACGGTGCTGAGCATACTGTACATAGATAGTATTAATGCCGGGACAGACACAATGCTGCCTGAGTGCAGTGCTGAGCATACTGTACATAGACAGTATTAATGTTGGGACAGACACAATGCTGCCTGTGCACAGTGCTGAGCATACTGTACACAGACAGTATTAATGCCGGGACAGACACAATGCTGCCTGTGCGCAGTGCTGAGCATACTGTACATGACGGTATTAATGCCGGTACAGACACAATGCTGCATGCGCACAGTGCTGAGCATACTGGACATAGACAGTATTAATGTCAGGACAGACACAATGCTGCCTGCGCGCAGTGCTAAGCATACTGTACATAGACGGTATTAATGCCGGGACAGACACAATGCTGCCTGAGTGCAGTGCTGAGCATTCTGTACATAGACAGTATTAATGCCGGGACAGACACATTGCTGCCTGTGCACAGTGCTGAGCATACTGTACATAGACAGTATTAATGCCGGGACAGACACAATGCTGCCTGCGTACAGTGCTGAGCATACTGTACATAGACAGTATTAATGCTGGGACAGACACAATGCTGCCTGCGCGCAGTGCTGAGCATACTGTACATAGACAGTATTAATGCTGGGACAGACACAATGCTGCCTGTGCACAGTGCTGAGCATACTGTACACAGACAGTATTAATGCCGGGACAGAAACAATGCTGCCTGCGCACAGTGCTGAGCACACTGTACATAGACATTATTAATGCAGGGACAGACACAATGCTGCCTGTGCACAGTGCTGAGCATACTGTACATAGACAGTATTAATGCCGGGACAGACACATTGCTGCCTGTGCACAGTGCTGAGCATACTGTACATAGACAGTATTAATGCCGGGACAGACACAATGCTGCCTGTGCACAGTGCTGAGCATACTGTACATACTCAATGTTAATGCTGGGACAGACACAATGCTGCCTGCGCGCAGTGCTGAGCATAATGTATATGGACAGTATTAATGTCAGGACAGACACAATGCTGCCTGCGCACAGTGCTGAGCATACTGTATATAGACGGTATTAATGCCGGGACAGACACAATGCTGCCTGCGCGCAGTGCTGAGCATAATGTATATAGACGGTATTAATGCCGGGACAGACACAGTGCTGCCTGCGCGCAGTGCTGAGCATAATGTTTATAGACAGTATTAATGTCAGGACAGACACAATGCTGCCTGCGCACGGTGCTGAGCATACTGTACATAGACGGTATTAATGCCGGGACAGACACAATGATGCCTGAGTGCAGTGCTGAGCATTCTGTACATAGACAGTATTAATGCCGGGACAGACACATTGCTGCCTGTGCACAGTGCTGAGCATACTGTACATAGACAGTATTAATGCCGGGACAGACACAATGCTGCCTGCGTACAGTGCTGAGCATACTGTACATAGACATTATTAATGCTGGGACAGACACAATGCTGCCAGCGCGCAGTGCTGAGCATACTGTACATAGACAGTATTAATGCCAGGACAGACACAATGCTGCCTGCGCGCAGTGCTGAGCATACTGTACATAGACAGTATTAATGCCAGGACAGACACAATGCTGCCTGCGCGCAGTGCTGAGCATACTGTACATAGACAGCATTAATGCCAGGACAGACACAATGCTGCCTCCACACAGTGCTGAGCATACTGTACATAGACAGTATTAATGTCAGGACAGACACAATGCTGCCTGCGCACAGTGCTGAGCATACTGTACATAGACAGTATTAATGTCAGAACAGACACAATGCTGCCTGCGCACAGTGCTGAGCATACTGTACATAGACAGTATTAATGTCAGGACAGACACAATGCTGCCTGCGCGCAGTGCCGAGCATACTGTACATAGACAGTATTAATGTCAGGACAGACACAATGCTGCCTGCGCGCAGTGCTGACCATACTGTACATAGACGGTACTAATGTCAGGACAGACACAATGCTGCCTGCGCGCAGTGCTGAGCATCCTGTACATAGAGAGTATTAATGCCAGGACAGACACAATGCTGCCTGCGCACGGTGCTGAGCATACTGTACATAGATAGTATTAATGCCGGGACAGACACAATGCTGCCTGAGTGCAGTGCTGAGCATACTGTACATAGACAGTATTAATGTTGGGACAGACACAATGCTGCCTGTGCACAGTGCTGAGCATACTGTACACAGACAGTATTAATGCCGGGACAGACACAATGCTGCCTGTGCGCAGTGCTGAGCATACTGTACATGACGGTATTAATGCCGGTACAGACACAATGCTGCATGCGCACAGTGCTGAGCATACTGGACATAGACAGTATTAATGTCAGGACAGACACAATGCTGCCTGCGCGCAGTGCTAAGCATACTGTACATAGACGGTATTAATGCCGGGACAGACACAATGCTGCCTGAGTGCAGTGCTGAGCATTCTGTACATAGACAGTATTAATGCCGGGACAGACACATTGCTGCCTGTGCACAGTGCTGAGCATACTGTACATAGACAGTATTAATGCCGGGACAGACACAATGCTGCCTGCGTACAGTGCTGAGCATACTGTACATAGACAGTATTAATGCTGGGACAGACACAATGCTGCCTGCGCGCAGTGCTGAGCATACTGTACATAGACAGTATTAATGCTGGGACAGACACAATGCTGCCTGTGCACAGTGCTGAGCATACTGTACACAGACAGTATTAATGCCGGGACAGAAACAATGCTGCCTGCGCACAGTGCTGAGCACACTGTACATAGACAGTATTAATGCCGGGACAGACACATTGCTGCCTGTGCACAGTGCTGAGCATACTGTACATAGACAGTATTAATGCCGGGACAGACACAATGCTGCCTGTGCACAGTGCTGAGCATACTGTACATACTCAATGTTAATGCTGGGACAGACACAATGCTGCCTGCGCGCAGTGCTGAGCATAATGTATATGGACAGTATTAATGTCAGGACAGACACAATGCTGCCTGCGCACAGTGCTGAGCATACTGTATATAGACGGTATTAATGCCGGGACAGACACAATGCTGCCTGCGCGCAGTGCTGAGCATAATGTATATAGACGGTATTAATGCCGGGACAGACACAGTGCTGCCTGCGCGCAGTGCTGAGCATAATGTTTATAGACAGTATTAATGTCAGGACAGACACAATGCTGCCTGCGCACGGTGCTGAGCATACTGTACATAGACGGTATTAATGCCGGGACAGACACAATGCTGCCTGCGCGCCGTGCTGAGCATACTGTACATAGACAGTATTAATGCTGGGACAGACACAATGCTGCCTGCGCGCAGTGCTGAGCATAATGTATATAGACAGTATTAATGTCAGGACAGACACAATGCTGCCTGCGCACGGTGCTGAGCATACTGTACATAGACAGTATTAATGCCGGGACAGACACAATGCTGTCTGCGCGCAGTGCTGAGCATGCTGTACATAGACAGTATTAATGCCGGGACAGACACAATGCTGCCTGCGCACAGCGCTGAGCATACTGTACATAGACGGTATTAATGCCGGGACAGACACAATGCTGCCTGCGTGCAGTGCTGAGCATAATGTATATAGACAGTATTAATGCTGGGACAGACACGATGCTGCCTGCGCGCAGTGCTGAGAATACTGTACATAGACAGTATTAATGCTGGGACAGACACAATGCTGCCTGCACACAGTGCTGAGCATGCTGTACATAGACGGTATTAATGCCGGGACAGACACAATGCTGCCTCCGCGCAGTGCTGAGCATACTGTACATAGACGGTAATAATGCCGGGACAGACACAATGCTGCCTGCGCGCAGTGCCGAGCATACTGTACATAGACAGTATTAATCCCGGGACAGACACAATGCTGCCTGCGCGCAGTGCTGAGCATACTGTACATAGACAGTATTAATGCCGGGACAGACACAATGCTGCCTGCGCGCAGTGCTGAGCATACTATGCATAGACAGTATTAATGCTGAGACAGACACAATGCTGCCTGCGCACAGTGCTGAGCATACTGTACATAGACGGTATTATTGCCGGGACAGACACCATGCTGCCTGCACGCAGTGCTGAGCATACTGTACATAGACAGTATTAATGCCGGGACAGACACAATGCTGCCTGCGTGCAGTGCTGTCATAGTGTACATAGACAGTATTAATGCCGGGACAGACACAATGCTGCCTGCGCGCAGTGCTGAGCATACTGTACATAGACAGTATTAATGCTGGGACAGACACAATGCTGCCTGCGCGCAGTGCTGAGCATACTGTACATAGACAGTATTAATGCCGGGACAGACAGAATGCTGCCTGTGCACAGTGCTGAGCATACTGTACATACTCAGTATTAATGTCGGGACAGACACAATGCTGCCTGCACACAGTGCTGAGCATACTGTACATAGACGGTATTCATGCCGGGACAGACACAATGCTGCCTGCGCACAGTGCTGAGCATACTGTACATAGACAGTATTAATCCCGGGACAGACACAATGCTGCCTGCGCGCAGTGCTGAGCAGACTGTACATAGATGGTATTAATGCCAGGACAGACACAATGCTGCCTGCGTGTAGTGCTGAGCATACTATACATAGATGGTATTAATGCCAGGACAGACACAATGCTGCCTGCGTGCAGTGCTGAGCATACTGTACATAGACAGTATTAATGCCGGGACAGACACAATGCTGCCTGCGCGCAGTGCTGAGCAGACTGTACATAGACAGTATTAATGCCTGGACAGACACAATGCTGCCTGCGAGCAGTGCTGAGCATACTGTACATAAACAGCATTAATGCCGGGACAGACACAATGCTGCCTGCGCGCAGTGCTGAGCATACTGTACATAGACAGTATTAATGCCGAGACAGACACAATGCTGCCTGCGCACAGTGCTGAGCATACTGTACATAGACGGTATTAATGCCGGGACAGACACAATGCTGCCTGCACGCAGTGCTGAGCATACTGTACATAGACAGTATTAATGCCGGGACAGACACAATGCTGCCTCCACGAAGTGCTGAGCATACTGTACATAGACAGTATTAATGCTGGGACAGACACAATGCTGCCTGCGCGCAGTACTGAGTATATTGTACAGAGACAGTATTAATGCCATCAGATACTGATGGGAACTATGTTGTATCAGATCTATGTCTGGGTAGATATTGATGGGAGCTATGCTATATCAGATCTATGTCTGGGTAACATAGTAATACATAGTAATTTAGGTTGAAAAAAGACACAAGTCCATCAAGTTCAACCCTTCTACCTATCATTTCTGCATTTTGATCCAAAAGAAGGCAAAAAAACCCTAAGGAAGCTTTTTCGAATGTACATAGACAGTATTAATGCTGGGACAGACACAATGCTGCCTGCACACAGTGCTGAGCATGCTGTACATAGACGGTATTAATGCCGGGACAGACACAATGCTGCCTCCGCGCAGTGCTGAGCATACTGTACATAGACGGTAATAATGCCGGGACAGACACAATGCTGCCTGCGCGCAGTGCCGAGCATACTGTACATAGACAGTATTAATCCCGGGACAGACACAATGCTGCCTGCGCGCAGTGCTGAGCATACTGTACATAGACAGTATTAATGCCGGGACAGACACAATGCTGCCTGCGCGCAGTGCTGAGCATACTATGAATAGACAGTATTAATGCTGAGACAGACACAATGCTGCCTGCGCACAGTGCTGAGCATACTGTACATAGACGGTATTAATGCCGGGACAGACACCATGCTGCCTGCACGCAGTGCTGAGCATACTGTACATAGACAGTATTAATGCCGGGACAGACACAATGCTGCCTGCGTGCAGTGCTGTCATAGTGTACATAGACAGTATTAATGCCGGGACAGACACAATGCTGCCTCCACGAAGTGCTGAGCATACTGTACATAGACAGTATTAATGCCGGGACAGACACAATGCTGCCTGCGCGCAGTGCTGAGCATACTGTACATAGACAGTATTAATGCCGGGACAGACAGAATGCTGCCTGTGCACAGTGCTGAGCATACTGTACATACTCAGTATTAATGCCGGGACAGACACAATGCTGCCTGCACACAGTGCTGAGCATACTGTACATAGACGGTATTCATGCCGGGACAGACACAATGCTGCCTGCGCACAGTGCTGAGCATACTGTACATAGACAGTATTAATCCCGGGACAGACACAATGCTGCCTGCGCGCAGTGCTGAGCAGACTGTACATAGATGGTATTAATGCCAGGACAGACACAATGCTGCCTGCGTGTAGTGCTGAGCATACTGTACATAGATGGTATTAATGCCAGGACAGACACAATGCTGCCTGCGTGCAGTGCTGAGCATACTGTACATAGACAGTATTAATGCCGGGACAGACACAATGCTGCCTGCGCGCAGTGCTGAGCAGACTGTACATAGACAGTATTAATGCCGGGACAGACACAATGCTGCCTGCGAGCAGTGCTGAGCATACTGTACATAAACAGCATTAATGCCGGGACAGACACAATGCTGCCTGCGCGCAGTGCTGAGCATACTGTACATAGACAGTATTAATGCCGAGACAGACACAATGCTGCCTGCGCACAGTGCTGAGCATACTGTACATAGACTGTATTAATGCCGGGACAGACACAATGCTGCCTGCACGCAGTGCTGAGCATGCTGTACATAGACAGTATTAATGCCGGGACAGACACAATGCTGCCTCCACGAAGTGCTGAGCATACTGTACATAGACAGTATTAATGCTGGGACAGACACAATGCTGCCTGCGCGCAGTACTGAGTATATTGTACAGAGACAGTATTAATGCCATCAGATACTGATGGGAACTATGTTGTATCAGATCTATGTCTGGGTAGATATTGATGGGAGCTATGCTATATCAGATCTATGTCTGGGTAACATAGTAATACATAGTAATTTAGGTTGAAAAAAGACACAAGTCCATCAAGTTTAACCCTTCTACCTATCATTTCTGCGTTTTGATCCAAAAGAAGGCAAAAAAACCCTAAGGAAGCTTTTTCGAATGTTGCCTCCTAGGGGGAAAAAAATTCCTTCTTGACTCCAAAAGGGCAATCAGATTTCTCCTTGGATCAAAAAGCTCTATTATTAATGCTCATTCTATTATTAATACCCCTGTATGTTCTGCTTTTCTAAAAAATCATCCAGACCATGTGTAAATTCATCTATTGTGGTTGATAGCACTACCTCTCTTGGCAGTGAGTTCCATAACTTTATTGTCCTTACCGTAAAGAATCCCTTCCTTTGCTGTCTATGAAATCTTTGCTCTTCCAGTCTCAGGGGGTGACCTCTTGTTCTTTGTACATTTCTATTAATGAACAGGTCCCTGGAGAGCTCCTTATATTGGCCCTGCAAATATTTATATAATGTTATCATATCCCCTCTAAGACGCCTTTTTTCTAACGTATATAAATTCAATTTTTTAAGTCTCTCTTCATAACTAAGATCCTCCAATCCCCTTATTAATTTTGTAGCTCTTCTTTACACTTTTTCTAGTTCCTTAATATCCTTTTTAAGGACTGGTGCCCAGAATTGTACTGCATATTCAAGGTGAGGTCTTACCATTGATTTGTAAAGAGGCAAGATGATGTCCTCCTCCCGTGAATCTATACCTCGTTTTATACATGCCAATATCTTATTGGCCCTTGCAGCTGCTGACTGGCATTGGGCACTGTTGCCAAGTTTGTTATCTACAATGATTCCTAAATCCTTTTCGTTAGTAGTTTTTCCCAGGGAAATACCATTTAACGTATATGTTGCTTTGTTATTATTTTTCCCATAATGCATAACTTTACATTTGTCGATATTGAACCTCATTTGCCACTTTCTTTCCCAGTTCCCCACTCTGTCCAAATCTTCCTGTAAAGAAAAAACATCAAGATTAGTCTTTATTACCTTACCTAATTTTGTGTCATCAGCAAACACGGAGACATGGCTCTCAGCACAACGTGGGAGATCATTAATAAACAAATTAAAAAGAAGAGGTCCCAAAACAGACCCCTGAGGTACTCCGCTCACTACCCTGGTCCAATTTGAAGCTTTACCATTTACAACAACCCTCTGTGTTCTATCTTTTAGCCAATTTTCAATCCAAATACATACATTTGCCCCCAAACCTATTTCTCTCAATTTGTAGAGTAACCTTTTGTGTGGAACTGTATCAAATGCTTTAGCAAAATCCAAATAGATCACATCACCTGCCACCTAGATCTATATTTTTACTGACCTCTTCATAGAATGTTATTAAGTTTGTTTGACAAGACCTGTCTTTCACAAAACCATGTTGACTTTTACTAATTATATTCTGATTCAAGATGTATTCTTGAGTGTACACCTTTAGCAATCCTTCAAATAATTTCCCCACTACAGATGTCAAGCTCACTGGCCTATAATTACCAGGCAAAGATTTTGATCCCTTTTTAAATATTGGAATGACATCCGCCTTTCGCCAGTCTGTTGGCACTATACCTGAACTGAACGAATCCCTAAAGATCATAAATATTGGTCTGGCCAGAATTATGCTTAACTCTCTAAGGACCCTTGGGTGTATACCATCTGGCCCTGGGGCCTTGTCTATCTTAACAGTGTTTAATTGCATAAGCACTTTTTCCTGTGTCAGCCAATCCCATGTTTGTGGTGACTGTTCCGTAACTTCCTGTAGCAGGAGCTCATCCATCTGTTCTTCCTTAGTATAAACCGAAGAAAAAAAAGTATTTAAAATGTCTGCTTTTTCTCTGTCCTCACTTACCAAATTTCCCATTTGGGATAACAAGGGCCCAACATTTTCCCTCTTTAGCTTTTTTCCATTTATATACTTATAAAAAATGTTGGGGTTAATTTTACTCTCCTTAGCAATCCTTTTCTCGTTTTCCAATTTAGCCATTTAATTGTCTTTTTGCAGGCTTTGTTGGCATCTTTGTATTTTATAAATGATAATGTTGATCCCTTGCTTTTATAATGTTTGAATGCCATTTTCTTGTTTTGCATTTCCTGTTTCACGGTACAGGTAAGCCACATTGGTTTTGATTTGTGTCTTTTGTATTTGTTTCCCAAAGGTATATATTGGGATGTGTACTTTTGTAATGTGTGCTTAAAGGCATTCCACTTGTCTTCTGTGTTTAGTCCAGAAAACAATCATTCCCAGTCTAAATGTTCCATTAGATATTGATGGGAGCTATGCTATATCAGATCTATGTCTGGTTAGATATTGATGGGAGCTATGCTGTATCAGATCGATGTGTGGTTAGATACTGATGGGAGCTATGCCATATCAGATCTATGACTGGCTAGATACTGATGGGAGCTATGTTGTATCAGATCTATGTGTGGTAAGATACTGATGGGAGCTATGCTGTATCAGATCTATGTGTGGTTAGATACTGATGGGAGCTATGCCATATCAGATCTATGTGTGGTTAGATACTGATGGGAGCTATGCCATATCCGATCTATGTCTGGTTAGATATTGATGGGAGCTATGCTGTATCAGATATATGTCTGGTTAGATATTGATGGGAGCTATGCTGTATCAGATCTATGTCTTGTTAGATACTGATGGGAGCTATGCCATAACAGATCTATGTCTGGTTAGATACTGATGGGAGCTATACTGTATCAGATCTATGTGTGGTTAGATATTGATGGGAGCTATGCTGTATCAGATCAATGTGTGGTTAGATACTGATGGGAGCTATGCCATATCAGATCTATGACTGGCTAGATACTGATGGGAGCTATGTTGTATCAGATCTATGTGTGGTAAGATACTGATGGGAGCTATGCTGTATCAGATCTATGTGTGGTTAGATACTGATGGGAGCTATGCCATATCAGATCTATGTGTGGTTAGATACTGATGGGAGCTATGCCATATCCGATCTATGTCTGGTTAGATATTGATGGGAGCTATGCTGTATCAGATATATGTCTGGTTAGATATTGATGGGAGCTATGCTGTATCAGATCTATGTCTTGTTAGATACTGATGGGAGCTATGCCGTAACAGATCTATGTCTGGTTAGATACTGATGGGAGCTATACTGTATCAGATCTATGTGTGGTTAGATATTGATGGGAGCTATGCTGTATCAGATCTATGTTTGGTTAGATACTGATGGGAGCCATGCAGTATCATATTTATGTCTGGTTAGATATTGATGGGAGCTATGCCGTATAAGATCTATGTGCGGTTAGATACTGATGGGAGATATACTGTATCAGATCTATATGTGTGGTTAGGTATTGATGGGAGCTATCATGTATCAGATATATGTCTGGTTAGATATTGATGGGAGCTATGCTGTATCAAATCTATGTCTGGTTAGATACTGATAGGAGCTATGCTGTATCAGATCTATGTCTGGTTAGATATTGATGGGAGATATGCTATATCACATCTATATCTGGTTAGATATTGATGGGAGATATGCTGTATCAGATCTATATCTGGTTAGATATTGATGGGAGCTGTGCTGTATCAGATCGATGTGTGGTTAGATACTGATGGGAGCTATGCTGTATCCGATCTATGTGTGGTTAGATACTGATGGGAGCTATGCTGTATCAGATCTATGTCTGGTTAGATATTGATGGGCACTATGCCGTATCAGATCTATGTCTGGTTAGATACTGATTGGAGCTATGCAGTATCAGATCTATGTCGGGTTAGATACTGATTGGAGCTATGCCATATCAGATCTATGTTTTGTTAGATACTGATGGGAGCCATGCCGTATCAGATCTATGTCTGGTTAGATATTGATGGGCACTATGCCGTATCAGATCTATGTGTGGTTAGATACTGATGGGAGCTATGCTGTATCAGATCGATGTGTGGTTAGATACTGATGTGAGCTATGCCATATCAGATCTATGTCTGGTTAGATACTGATGGGAGCCATGCTGTATCAGATTGTTGTGTGGTTAGATATTGATGGGAGCTATGCCATATCAGATCTATGTGTGGTTAGATACTGATGGGAGCTATGCTGTATCAGATCGTTGTGTGGTTAGATATTGATGGGAGCTATGCCATATCAGATCTATGTGTGGTTAGATACTGATGGGAGCTATGCTGTATCAGATCGTTGTGTGGTTAGATATTGATGGGCGCTATGCCATATCAGATCTATGCGTGGTTAGATATTGATGGGCGCTATGCCATATCAGATCTATGTGTGGTTAGATACTGATGGGAGCTATGCCATATCAGATCTATGACTGGTTAGATACTGATGGGAGCTATGCTGTATCAGATCTATGTGTGGTTAGATACTGATGGGAGCTATGCCATATCAGATCTATGTGTGGTTAGATACTGATGGGAGCTATGCTGTATCAGATCTATGTGTGGTTAGATATTGATGGGAGCTATGCTGTATCAGATCTATGTGTGGTTAGATACTGATGGGAGCTATGCCATATCAGATCTATGTGTGGTTAGATACTGATGGGAGCTATCATGTATCAGATCTATGTGTGGCTAGATACTGATGGGAGCTATGCTGTATCAGATCTATGTGTGGTTAGATACTGATGGGAGCTATGCTGTATCAGATCTATGTCGGGTTAGATACTGATGGGAGCCATGCTGTATCCGATCTATGTGTGGTTAGATACTGATGGGAGCTATGCTGTATCCGATCTATGTGTAGTTAGATACTGATGGGAGCTTAGCCGTTTCAGATCTATGTGTGGTTAGATACTGATGGGAGCTATGCCGTATCAGATCTATGTGTGGTTAGATACTGATGGGAGCCATGCTGTATCCGATCTATGTGTGGTTAGATACTGATGGGAGCTATGCCATATCAGATCTATGTGTGGTTAGATACTGATGGGAGCTATGCTGTATCAGATCGATGTGTGGTTAGATACTGATGGGAGCTATGCTGTATCAGATCTATGTGTGGTTAGATATTGATGGGAGCTATGCCATATCAGATCTATGTGTGGTTAGATACTGATGGGAGCTATGCTGTATCAGATCTATGTGTGGTTAGATACTGATGGGAGCTATGCTGTATCAGATCTATGTGTGGTTAGATACTGATGGGAGCTATGCTGTATCAGATCTATGTCGGGTTAGATACTGATGGGAGCTATGCCATATCAGATCGTTGTGTGGTTAGATACTGATGGGAGCTATGCTGTATCAGATCGTTGTGTGGTTAGATACTGATGGGAGCTATGCTGTATCAGATCGTTGTGTGGTTAGATACTGATGGGAGCTATGCTGTATCAGATCTATGTGTGGTTAGATACTGATGGGAGCTATGCTGTATCAGATCTATGTGTGGTTAGATACTGATGGGAGCTATGCTGTATCAGATCGTTGTGTGGTTAGATACTGATGGGAGCTATGCTGTATTAGATCTATGTGTGGTTAGATACTGATGGGAGCTATGCTGTATTAGATCTATGTGTGGTTAGATACTGATGGGAGCTATGCTGTATCAGATATATGTCTGATTAGATACTGATGGGAGCTATGCCATATCAGATCTATGTGTGGTTAGATACTGATGGGAGCTATGCTGTATCAGATCTATGTCTGATTAGATACTGATGGGAGCTATGCCATATCAGATCTATGTGTGGTTAGATACTGATGGGAGCCATGCTGTATCAGATCGTTGTGTGGTTAGATATTGATGGGAGCTATGCTGTATCAGATCTATGTTTGGTTAGATACTGATGGGAGCCATGCAGTATCATATTTATGTCTGGTTAGATATTGATGGGAGCTATGCCGTATAAGATCTATGTGCGGTTAGATACTGATGGGAGATATACTGTATCAGATCTATATGTGTGGTTAGGTATTGATGGGAGCTATCATGTATCAGATATATGTCTGGTTAGATATTGATGGGAGCTATGCTGTATCAAATCTATGTCTGGTTAGATACTGATAGGAGCTATGCTGTATCAGATCTATGTCTGGTTAGATATTGATGGGAGATATGCTATATCACATCTATATCTGGTTAGATATTGATGGGAGATATGCTGTATCAGATCTATATCTGGTTAGATATTGATGGGAGCTGTGCTGTATCAGATCGATGTGTGGTTAGATACTGATGGGAGCTATGCTGTATCCGATCTATGTGTGGTTAGATACTGATGGGAGCTATGCTGTATCAGATCTATGTCTGGTTAGATATTGATGGGCACTATGCCGTATCAGATCTATGTCTGGTTAGATACTGATTGGAGCTATGCAGTATCAGATCTATGTCGGGTTAGATACTGATTGGAGCTATGCCATATCAGATCTATGTTTTGTTAGATACTGATGGGAGCCATGCCGTATCAGATCTATGTCTGGTTAGATATTGATGGGCACTATGCCGTATCAGATCTATGTGTGGTTAGATACTGATGGGAGCTATGCTGTATCAGATCGATGTGTGGTTAGATACTGATGTGAGCTATGCCATATCAGATCTATGTCTGGTTAGATACTGATGGGAGCCATGCTGTATCAGATTGTTGTGTGGTTAGATATTGATGGGAGCTATGCCATATCAGATCTATGTGTGGTTAGATACTGATGGGAGCTATGCTGTATCAGATCGTTGTGTGGTTAGATATTGATGGGAGCTATGCCATATCAGATCTATGTGTGGTTAGATACTGATGGGAGCTATGCTGTATCAGATCGTTGTGTGGTTAGATATTGATGGGCGCTATGCCATATCAGATCTATGCGTGGTTAGATATTGATGGGCGCTATGCCATATCAGATCTATGTGTGGTTAGATACTGATGGGAGCTATGCCATATCAGATCTATGACTGGTTAGATACTGATGGGAGCTATGCTGTATCAGATCTATGTGTGGTTAGATACTGATGGGAGCTATGCCATATCAGATCTATGTGTGGTTAGATACTGATGGGAGCTATGCTGTATCAGATCTATGTGTGGTTAGATATTGATGGGAGCTATGCTGTATCAGATCTATGTGTGGTTAGATACTGATGGGAGCTATGCCATATCAGATCTATGTGTGGTTAGATACTGATGGGAGCTATCATGTATCAGATCTATGTGTGGCTAGATACTGATGGGAGCTATGCTGTATCAGATCTATGTGTGGTTAGATACTGATGGGAGCTATGCTGTATCAGATCTATGTCGGGTTAGATACTGATGGGAGCCATGCTGTATCCGATCTATGTGTGGTTAGATACTGATGGGAGCTATGCTGTATCCGATCTATGTGTGGTTAGATACTGATGGGAGCTTAGCCGTTTCAGATCTATGTGTGGTTAGATACTGATGGGAGCTATGCCGTATCAGATCTATGTGTGGTTAGATACTGATGGGAGCCATGCTGTATCCGATCTATGTGTGGTTAGATACTGATGGGAGCTATGCCATATCAGATCTATGTGTGGTTAGATACTGATGGGAGCTATGCTGTATCAGATCGATGTGTGGTTAGATACTGATGGGAGCTATGCTGTATCAGATCTATGTGTGGTTAGATATTGATGGGAGCTATGCCATATCAGATCTATGTGTGGTTAGATACTGATGGGAGCTATGCTGTATCAGATCTATGTGTGGTTAGATACTGATGGGAGCTATGCTGTATCAGATCTATGTGTGGTTAGATACTGATGGGAGCTATGCTGTATCAGATCTATGTCGGGTTAGATACTGATGGGAGCTATGCCATATCAGATCGTTGTGTGGTTAGATACTGATGGGAGCTATGCTGTATCAGATCGTTGTGTGGTTAGATACTGATGGGAGCTATGCTGTATCAGATCGTTGTGTGGTTAGATACTGATGGGAGCTATGCTGTATCAGATCTATGTGTGGTTAGATACTGATGGGAGCTATGCTGTATCAGATCTATGTGTGGTTAGATACTGATGGGAGCTATGCTGTATCAGATCGTTGTGTGGTTAGATACTGATGGGAGCTATGCTGTATTAGATCTATGTGTGGTTAGATACTGATGGGAGCTATGCTGTATTAGATCTATGTGTGGTTAGATGCTGATGGGAGCTATGCTGTATCAGATATATGTCTGATTAGATACTGATGGGAGCTATGCCATATCAGATCTATGTGTGGTTAGATACTGATGGGAGCTATGCTGTATCAGATCTATGTGTGGTTAGATACTGATGGGAGCTATGCTGTATCAGATCTATGTGTGGTTAGATACTGATGGGAGCTATGCTGTATCAGATCGTTGTGTGGTTAGATACTGATGGGAGCTATGCTGTATTAGATCTATGTGTGGTTAGATACTGATGGGAGCTATGCTGTATTAGATCTATGTGTGGTTAGATACTGATGGGAGCTATGCTGTATCAGATATATGTCTGATTAGATACTGATGGGAGCTATGCCATATCAGATCTATGTGTGGTTAGATACTGATGGGAGCTATGCTGTATCAGATCTATGTCTGATTAGATACTGATGGGAGCTATGCCATATCAGATCTATGTGTGGTTAGATACTGATGGGAGCCATGCTGTATCAGATCGTTGTGTGGTTAGATATTGATGGGAGCTATGCTGTATCAGATCTATGTTTGGTTAGATACTGATGGGAGCCATGCAGTATCATATTTATGTCTGGTTAGATATTGATGGGAGCTATGCCGTATAAGATCTATGTGCGGTTAGATACTGATGGGAGATATACTGTATCAGATCTATATGTGTGGTTAGGTATTGATGGGAGCTATCATGTATCAGATATATGTCTGGTTAGATATTGATGGGAGCTATGCTGTATCAAATCTATGTCTGGTTAGATACTGATAGGAGCTATGCTGTATCAGATCTATGTCTGGTTAGATATTGATGGGAGATATGCTATATCACATCTATATCTGGTTAGATATTGATGGGAGATATGCTGTATCAGATCTATATCTGGTTAGATATTGATGGGAGCTGTGCTGTATCAGATCGATGTGTGGTTAGATACTGATGGGAGCTATGCTGTATCCGATCTATGTGTGGTTAGATACTGATGGGAGCTATGCTGTATCAGATCTATGTCTGGTTAGATATTGATGGGCACTATGCCGTATCAGATCTATGTCTGGTTAGATACTGATTGGAGCTATGCAGTATCAGATCTATGTCGGGTTAGATACTGATTGGAGCTATGCCATATCAGATCTATGTTTTGTTAGATACTGATGGGAGCCATGCCGTATCAGATCTATGTCTGGTTAGATATTGATGGGCACTATGCCGTATCAGATCTATGTGTGGTTAGATACTGATGGGAGCTATGCTGTATCAGATCGATGTGTGGTTAGATACTGATGTGAGCTATGCCATATCAGATCTATGTCTGGTTAGATACTGATGGGAGCCATGCTGTATCAGATTGTTGTGTGGTTAGATATTGATGGGAGCTATGCCATATCAGATCTATGTGTGGTTAGATACTGATGGGAGCTATGCTGTATCAGATCGTTGTGTGGTTAGATATTGATGGGAGCTATGCCATATCAGATCTATGTGTGGTTAGATACTGATGGGAGCTATGCTGTATCAGATCGTTGTGTGGTTAGATATTGATGGGCGCTATGCCATATCAGATCTATGCGTGGTTAGATATTGATGGGCGCTATGCCATATCAGATCTATGTGTGGTTAGATACTGATGGGAGCTATGCCATATCAGATCTATGACTGGTTAGATACTGATGGGAGCTATGCTGTATCAGATCTATGTGTGGTTAGATACTGATGGGAGCTATGCCATATCAGATCTATGTGTGGTTAGATACTGATGGGAGCTATGCTGTATCAGATCTATGTGTGGTTAGATATTGATGGGAGCTATGCTGTATCAGATCTATGTGTGGTTAGATACTGATGGGAGCTATGCCATATCAGATCTATGTGTGGTTAGATACTGATGGGAGCTATCATGTATCAGATCTATGTGTGGCTAGATACTGATGGGAGCTATGCTGTATCAGATCTATGTGTGGTTAGATACTGATGGGAGCTATGCTGTATCAGATCTATGTCGGGTTAGATACTGATGGGAGCCATGCTGTATCCGATCTATGTGTGGTTAGATACTGATGGGAGCTATGCTGTATCCGATCTATGTGTGGTTAGATACTGATGGGAGCTTAGCCGTTTCAGATCTATGTGTGGTTAGATACTGATGGGAGCTATGCCGTATCAGATCTATGTGTGGTTAGATACTGATGGGAGCCATGCTGTATCCGATCTATGTGTGGTTAGATACTGATGGGAGCTATGCCATATCAGATCTATGTGTGGTTAGATACTGATGGGAGCTATGCTGTATCAGATCGATGTGTGGTTAGATACTGATGGGAGCTATGCTGTATCAGATCTATGTGTGGTTAGATATTGATGGGAGCTATGCCATATCAGATCTATGTGTGGTTAGATACTGATGGGAGCTATGCTGTATCAGATCTATGTGTGGTTAGATACTGATGGGAGCTATGCTGTATCAGATCTATGTGTGGTTAGATACTGATGGGAGCTATGCTGTATCAGATCTATGTCGGGTTAGATACTGATGGGAGCTATGCCATATCAGATCGTTGTGTGGTTAGATACTGATGGGAGCTATGCTGTATCAGATCGTTGTGTGGTTAGATACTGATGGGAGCTATGCTGTATCAGATCGTTGTGTGGTTAGATACTGATGGGAGCTATGCTGTATCAGATCTATGTGTGGTTAGATACTGATGGGAGCTATGCTGTATCAGATCTATGTGTGGTTAGATACTGATGGGAGCTATGCTGTATCAGATCGTTGTGTGGTTAGATACTGATGGGAGCTATGCTGTATTAGATCTATGTGTGGTTAGATACTGATGGGAGCTATGCTGTATTAGATCTATGTGTGGTTAGATACTGATGGGAGCTATGCTGTATCAGATATATGTCTGATTAGATACTGATGGGAGCTATGCCATATCAGATCTATGTGTGGTTAGATACTGATGGGAGCTATGCTGTATCAGATCTATGTCTGATTAGATACTGATGGGAGCTATGCCATATCAGATCTATGTGTGGTTAGATACTGATGGGAGCCATGCTGTATCAGATCGTTGTGTGGTTAGATACTGATGGGAGCTATGCTGTATCAGATCTATGTGTGGTTAGATACTGATGGGAGCTATGCTGTATCAGATCGATGTGTGGTTAGATACTGATGGGAGCTATGCTGTATCAGATCTATGTGTGGTTAGATACTGATGGGAGCTATGCTGTATCAGATCTATGTGTGGTTAGATACTGATGGGAGCTATGCTGTATCAGATCTATGTCGGGTTAGATACTGATGGGAGCTATGCCATATCAGATCGTTGTGTGGTTAGATACTGATGGGAGCTATGCTGTATCAGATCTATGTGTGGTTAGATACTGATGGGAGCTATGCTGTATCAGATCGATGTGTGGTTAGATACTGATGGGAGCCATGCTGTATCAGATCGTTGTGTGGTTAGATACTGATGGGAGCTATGCTGTATCAGATCTATGTGTGGTTAGATACTGATGGGAGCTATGCTGTATCAGATCGATGTGTGGTTAGATACTGATGGGAGCTATGCTGTATCAGATCTATGTGTGGTTAGATACTGATGGGAGCTATGCTGTATCAGATCGATGTGTGGTTAGATACTGATGGGAGCTATGCTGTATCAGATCTATGTGTGGTTAGATACTGATGGGAGCTATGCTGTATCAGATCGTTGTGTGGTTAGATACTGATGGGCGCTATGCTGTATCAGATCTATGTGTGGTTAGATACTGATGGGAGCTATGCTGTATCAGATCGATGTGTGGTTAGATACTGATGGGAGCTATGCTGTATCAGATCGATGTGTGGTTAGATACTGATGGGAGCTATGCTGTATCAGATCGATGTGTGGTTAGATACTGATGGGAGCTATGCTGTATCAGATCTATGTCTGGTTAGATACTGATGGGAGCTATGCTGTATCAGATCGATGTGTGGTTAGATACTGATGGGAGCTATGCTGTATCAGATCTATGTGTGGTTAGATACTGATGTGAGCTATGCCATATCAGATCTATGTCTGGTTAGATACTGATGGGAGCTATGCTGTATCAGATCTATGTGTGGTTAGATACTGATGGGAGCTATGCTGTATCAGATCTATGTGTGGTTAGATACTGATGTGAGCTATGCCATATCAGATCTATGTCTGGTTAGATACTGATGTGAGCTATGCTGTATCAGATCTATGTCTGGTTAGATACTGATGGGAGCTATGCTGTATCAGATCTATGTGTGGTTAGATACTGATGGGAGCTATGCTGTATCAGATCGATGTGTGGTTAGATACTGATGGGAGCTATGCTGTATTAGATCTATGTGTGGTTAGATACTGATGGGAGCTATGCTGTATCAGATCTATGTGTGGTTAGATACTGATGGGAGCTATGCTGTATCAGATCTATGTGTGGTTAGATACTGATGTTAGCTATGCTGTATCAGATCTATGTGTGGTTAGATACTGATGGGAGCTATGCTGTATCAGATCTATGTGTGGTTAGATATTGATGGGAGCTATGCCATATCAGATCTATGTGGGGTTAGATACTGATGGGAGCTATGCCATATCAGATCTATGTGTGGTTAGATACTGATGGGAGCTATGCTGTATTAGATCTATGTGTGGTTAGATACTGATGGGAGCTATGCTGTATCAGATCTATGTGTGGTTAGATACTGATGGGAGCTATGCTGTATCAGATCGATGTGTGGTTAGATACTGATGGGAGCTATGCTGTATCAGATCGATGTGTGGTTAGATATTGATGGGAGCTATGCTGTATCAGATCGATGTGTGGTTAGATACTGATGGGAGCTATGCTGTATCAGATCTATGTGTGGTTAGATACTGATGGGAGCTATGCTGTATCAGATCTATGTGTGGTTAGATACTGATGGGAGCTATGCTGTATCAGATCTATGTGTGGTTAGATATTGATGGGAGCTATGCCATATCAGATCTATGTGTGGTTAGATACTGATGGGAGCTATGCCATATCAGATCTATGTGTGGTTAGATACTGATGGGAGCTATGCAGTATTAGATCTATGTGTGGTTAGATACTGATGGGAGCTATGCTGTATCAGATCTATGTGTGGTTAGATACTGATGGGAGCTATGCTGTATCAGATCTATGTGTGGTTAGATACTGATGGGAGCTATGCTGTATCAGATCTATGTGTGGTTAGATACTGATGGGAGCCATGCTGTATCAGATCTATGTCTGGTTAGATACTGATGGGAGCTATGCTGTATCAGATCTATGTGTGGTTAGATACTGATGGGAGCCATGCTGTATCAGATCTATGTCTGGTTAGATACTGATGGGAGCTATGCTGTATCAGATCTATGTGTGGTTAGATACTGATGGGAGCTATGCTGTATCAGATCTATGTGTGGTTAGATACTGATGGGAGCCATGCTGTATCAGATCTATGTCTGGTTAGATACTGATGGGAGCTATGCTGTATCAGATCGATGTGTGGTTAGATACTGATGGGAGCTATGCTGTATCAGATCTATGTGTGGTTAGATACTGATGGGAGCTATGCTGTATCAGATCGATGTGTGGTTAGATACTGATGGGAGCTATGCTGTATCAGATCTATGTGTGGTTAGATACTGATGGGAGCTATGCCGTATCAGATCGTTGTGTGGTTAGATATTGATGGGAGCTATGCTGTATCAGATCGATGTGTGGTTAGATACTGATGGGAGCCATGCTGTATCAGATCGATGTGTGGTTAGATACTGATGGGAGCCATGCTGTATCAGATCTATGTCTGGTTAGATACTGATGGGAGCTATGCTGTATCAGATCTATGTGTGGTTAGATACTGATGGGAGCCATGCTGTATCAGATCTATGTCTGGTTAGATACTGATGGGAGCTATGCTGTATCAGATCTATGTGTGGTTAGATACTGATGGGAGCTATGCTGTATCAGATCTATGTGTGGTTAGATACTGATGGGAGCCATGCTGTATCAGATCTATGTCTGGTTAGATACTGATGGGAGCTATGCTGTATCAGATCGATGTGTGGTTAGATACTGATGGGAGCTATGCTGTATCAGATCTATGTGTGGTTAGATACTGATGGGAGCTATGCTGTATCAGATCGATGTGTGGTTAGATACTGATGGGAGCTATGCTGTATCAGATCTATGTGTGGTTAGATACTGATGGGAGCTATGCCGTATCAGATCGTTGTGTGGTTAGATACTGATGGGAGCTATGCTGTATCAGATCTATGTGTGGTTAGATACTGATGGGAGCTATGCTGTATCAGATCGATGTGTGGTTAGATACTGATGGGAGCCATGCTGTATCAGATCTGTGTCTGGTTAGATACTGATGGGAGCTATGCTGTATCAGATCGATGTGTGGTTAGATACTGATGGGAGCTATGCTGTATCAGATCTATGTCTGGTTAGATACTGATGGGAGCCATGCCATATCAGATCTATGTCTGGTTAGATACTGATGGGAGCTATGCTGTATCAGATCTATGTCTGGTTAGATACTGATGGGAGCTATGCTGTATCAGATCTATGTCTGGTTAGATACTGATGGGCGCTATGCCATATCAGATCTATGTGTGGTTAGATACTGATGGGAGCTATGCTGTATCAGATCTATGTCTGGTTAGATACTGATGGGAGCTATGCTGTATCAGATCTATGTGTGGTTAGATACTGATGGGAGCTATGCTGTATCAGATCGATGTGTGGTTAGATACTGATGGGAGCTATGCTGTATCAGATCGATGTGTGGTTAGATACTGATGGGAGCTATGCTGTATCAGATCGTTGTGTGGTTAGATACTGATGGGAGCTATACTGTATCAGATCTATGTGTGGTTAGATACTGATGGGAGCTATGCTGTATCAGATCGATGTGTGGTTAGATACTGATGGGAGCTATGCTGTATCAGATCGTTGTGTGGTTAGATACTGATGGGAGCTATGCTGTATCAGATCGATGTGTGGTTAGATACTGATGGGAGCTATGCTGTATCAGATCTATGTGTGGTTAGATACTGATGGGAGCTATACTGTATCAGATCGTTGTGTGGTTAGATACTGATGGGAGCTATACTGTATCAGATCTATGTGTGGTTTGATACTGATGGGAGCTATGCTGTATCAGATCGTTGTGTGGTTAGATACTGATGGGAGCTATGCTGTATCAGATCGTTGTGTGGTTAGATACTGATGGGAGCCATGCTGTATCAGATCGATGTGTGGTTAGATACTGATGGGAGCTATGCTGTATCAGATCTATGTGTGGTTAGATACTGATGGGAGCTATGCTGTATCAGATCTATGTGTGGTTAGATACTGATGGGAGCTATGCTGTATCAGATCTATGTGTGGTTAGATACTGATGGGAGCTATGCTGTATCAGATCTATGTGTGGTTAGATACTGATGGGAGCTATGCCGTATCAGATCTATGTGTGGTTAGATACTGATGGGAGCCATGCTGTATCAGATCTATGTGTGGTTAGATACTGATGGGAGCTATGCTGTATCAGATCTATGTGTGGTTAGATACTGATGGGAGCTATGCTGTATCAGATCTATGTGTGGTTAGATACTGATGGGAGCTATGCTGTATCAGATCGTTGTGTGGTTAGATACTGATGGGAGCTATGCTGTATCAGATCGTTGTGTGGTTAGATACTGATGGGAGCCATACTGTATCAGATCTATGTGTGGTTAGATACTGATGGGAGCTATGCTGTATCAGATCTATGTGTGGTTAGATACTGATGGGAGCTATGCCGTATCAGATCTATGTGTGGTTAGATACTGATGGGAGCTATGCTGTATCAGATCTATGTGTGGTTAGATACTGATGGGAGCTATGCTGTATCAGATCGATGTGTGGTTAGATACTGATGGGAGCTATGCTGTATCAGATCTATGTGTGGTTAGATACTGATGGGAGCTATGCTGTATCAGATCGTTGTGTGGTTAGATATTGATGGGAGCTATGCTGTATCAGATCGATGTGTGGTTAGATACTGATGGGAGCCATGCTGTATCAGATCGATGTGTGGTTAGATACTGATGGGAGCTATGCTGTATCAGATCTATGTGTGGTTAGATACTGATGGGAGCTATGCTGTATCAGATCTATGTGTGGTTAGATACTGATGGGAGCTATGCCATATCAGATCTATGTGTGGTTAGATACTGATGGGAGCTATGCTGTATCAGATCTATGTGTGGTTAGATACTGATGGGAGCTATGCCATATCAGATCTATGTGTGGTTAGATACTGATGGGAGCTATGCTGTATCAGATCTATGTGTGGTTAGATCCTGATGGGAGCTATGCTGTATCAGATCTATGTGTGGTTAGATACTGATGGGAGCTATGCTGTATCAGATCTATGTCTGGTTAGATACTGATGGGAGCTATGCTGTATCAGATCGTTGTGTGGTTAGATACTGATGGGAGCTATGCTGTATCAGATCGTTGTGTGGTTAGATACTGATGGGAGCTATGCTGTATTAGATAGATGGATGTGCTATTCTGTACCTCAGCAATGTATTTTTCGGATGGGTAAAGAGAAGATGCTGGGGCACTAGACATGTTAAATTCAGGACAGAATGTCTGATGATCTCAGGTAGTAATCGAGTTCTTATGTCTGCACTTTCTAAATTAATGTTTACCCCTGAAGCACACAGGTATGTTTGCCCCAGGTGGATAAACACAGCTGCTTACCGGTGAAAATGTAATGAGAGTCCAAGTCCTGGAGAAGAGTCGAAGACTTCTCCCTGGTCAAAATATTCACTACAGTGTGTTCACATGTGAGGTTTGGAGGTTCCTTGGACACCTGTGAAGCACACAGTCACTCAACAAGGAATTTCAGCAGAAAAATGTCTGTAAAATATCTGAACTGGAAAGATTTGGGGGTCCATTATGGTAAAGGGACCCTGAGCACCCTCGATCAGGAGCTACATTGCAGGGTGGAGACACAGGACCTGGTGCTGGGTAACTGCAATCCCTTGGAAGTTTGGGACCCCCAAGTCTTTGCAGCCACAACCAGACCCTGTGAAGCAGCTGCTGTATCCAGGTCTCAGGGCTTAAGATTAAATGAACTAAAGGACAGCCAAGCAGAGCTAAACAGAAAAGGACTGAGGGAGGGCAGAACTGAAATACAGAGGGCAGAGCTACAGGACAGAGGTAAGACATAGGCAAGATAAAACAGAAACCAACCAAGGATACAGAAAAGGCAAGGCACAGGGTCGCAGATAATAACATAAGAATACTGCAGGGAACAGGACGAAGGAACACAAGAGACACATGGAATAAACATGAATACAGGAACTAGAGGTGGGGGTTTGGTTAACCAATTGGCCAATTAGATGTAAGCTTGCCAACCACGTCAAGGTACCCCACATTAGGCAAGTCCCTAACTAAGAAATAATATTAGCAAATAATAAATAATAGAATCTAAAAGACATACATGGAATTAAACACAGAGAAAATACCTATAGACTGCACTACTAAGGACTTAACAGAAACGGGTGTGATTTATATAGAAGTAAAGTAATAAGGCAGAGGGAATGAGAGAAAACCTGGAATGAAACATACAGACAGGCAGAAAGGAAAACATAACAGATTTCATGGCAGGGCAGGAATACAAGGCAGGGCAGGAGTAAACATAAACAAGAAAGCTAAGCAAGAAGGATGCCAAAATACCTGGATCCAGCAAGGGTGCATGGTTACACACGTTCTCAAACAAGAGAGGTCTGTGTGTGTATTCACCCCTGCCCACCCAATCACAGTCCAACCCAACCCCTTAATTCATAGGATAACACTCCTATTATAGGGTGGGCTGCCAGGCTAGTGGGGAGTATATTGGGGTGTTATGGTGCTTGTGGTACTGTTGGTTAATGTGTATTTGTGGTTTGTTACGGGTATTTGTTGCACACACTGTTTAATCACAGTGATTCATTCCCAGCTGCTGATTATTTCTCATCATCCTGCGTTGACCCTGATGGAAAATGTGAAGAGGGTCTGACCCTGATGGAAAATGTGAAGAGGGTCTGACCCTGTCTGGAATGAGTGGAAAATGAATGACTTCTCTCCAACTGTAAGATGTCTCCCCGGCAATACACAGCAAGATAGTGGACATCCAAGACTTGCTCCAAGTTATTATATATTTGGGGATGTATTCAATAAAGAGAGAACTGCAAAGAATTGAGAAGGGAATTTCAAATTTAAGGCCAAAATAGTTGAGTTGAAAAAATGAATTTAGCTGAAAGGCAGAGTTTTGTTTTAACTCAGCTACTTTGCCTTCAGTTTGCAGTTCCTTTCTCAGTTCTCTTCAAATCTCTCTTTCATGACTAAAGCACTAAGTGTACAGCCTGTGCCCATTTTACAATTTGTAGAGAGACATAAGCAGTGGGTTAAAGGAAAATGAAACATAATATTTATATATATATACATCTGATAGTACATCTGATAGCACATCTGATAGCACGTCTGATAGCACGTCTGATAGCACGTCTGATAGCACGTCTGATAGCACGTCTGATGGCACGTCTGATGGCACGTCTGATAGTACGTCTGATAGCACGTCTGATAGTACATCTGATAGCACGTCTGATAGCACGTCTGATAGCACGTCTGATGATAGCACGTCTGATAGCACGTCTGATAGCACGTCTGATAGCACATCTGATAGCACATCTGATAGCACATCTGATGGCACGTCTGATAGCACATCTGATGGCACGTCTGATAGCACGTCTGATGATAGCACGTCTGATGATAGCACGTCTGATAGCACGTCTGATAGCACATCTGATAGCACATCTGATAGCACGTCTGATGATAGCACGTCTGATAGCACGTCTGATAGCACGTCTGATAGCACATCTGATGGCACGTCTGATGGCACGTCTGATAGCACGTCTGATGATAGCACGTCTGATAGCACGTCTGATAGCACGTCTGATAGCACATCTGATAGCACGTCTGATGTTAGCACGTCTGATGTTAGCACGTCTGATAGCACGTCTGATAGCACGTCTGATAGCACATCTGATAGCACGTCTGATGTTAGCACGTCTGATGTTAGCACGTCTGATAGCACATCTGATAGCACGTCTGATAGCACATCTGATAGCACGTCTGATGATAGCACGTCTGATAGCACGTCTGATAGCACGTCTGATAGCACATCTGATAGCACATCTGATGGCACGTCTGATAGCACGTCTGATGATAGCACGTCTGATAGCACATCTGATGGCACGTCTGATAGCACGTCTGATGATAGCACGTCTGATAGCACGTCTGATGATAGCACGTCTGATAGCACGTCTGATAGCACGTCTGATAGCACGTCTGATAGCACATCTGATAGCACGTCTGATGATAGCACGTCTGATAGCACGTCTGATAGCACGTCTGATAGCACGTCTGATGATAGCACGTCTGATAGCACGTCTGATGATAGCACGTCTGATAGCACGTCTGATGATAGCACGTCTGATAGCACGTGTGATGATAGCACGTCTGATAGCACGTCTGATGATAGTACGTCTGATAGCACGTCTGATAGCACGTCTGATAGCACGTCTGATAGCACGTCTGATGATAGCACGTCTGATAGCACGTCTGATAGCACGTCTGATAGCACGTCTGATAGCACGTCTGATAGCACGTCTGATGATAGCACGTCTGATAGCACGTCTGATAGCACGTCTGATAGCACGTCTGATGATAGCACGTCTGATGATAGCACGTCTGATGATAGCACGTCTGATGATAGCACGTCTGATGATAGCACGTCTGATGATAGCACGTCTGATAGCACGTCTGATAGCACGTCTGATAGCACGTCTGATGATAGCACGTCTGATAGTACGTCTGATAGCACGTCTGATAGCACGTCTGATAGCACGTCTGATAGCACATCTGATAGCACATCTGATAGCACATCTGATAGCACGTCTGATGATAGCACGTCTGATGATAGCACGTCTGATGATAGCACGTCTGATGATAGCACGTCTGATGATAGCACGTCTGATAGCACGTCTGATAGCACGTCTGATGATAGCACGTCTGATAGCACGTCTGATAGTACGTCTGATAGCACGTCTGATAGCACGTCTGATAGCACGTCTGATAGCACATCTGATAGCACATCTGATAGCACATCTGATAGCACGTCTGTTTTGCATTGATCCACAATCCATGTTGTATCAGCCAACGTCCATGCTACCTGGGACCCTCTACCCTTTGTTTTATTCTATGATGTCCCATCATCCATCTTGCCTTGCACTTAAAGACAACAACTGTTTCTGGCCCTTTAATTGTTAATATGTTTGTCCCCAAGTTGTGTGGTTCATACAGATATAAGTTTTATTCATGGTTTTATTCATGTGTGACACAAAATCATAAAGTTATAAAAATGTATAAGTTTGGAGATAATTGAGTAGATACTGTTAGAAATTCAATTATCTCCCAAGCAGAGGGGAGGGAATATGTGGGATGTGGCCATTGTCTGATTGGTTGATGCCTATTTGTCTGTGGGCGTCTCCCTTGCAGGGGAGCACTATATAAAAGCAGAGTATTTCACCCTCAATCCAGAGTCTTGTCTCTTATTGGGGGTAACCGCTATACAGCTATTCACGCTAGCTCTGTAAGTGCTTCTTCACTTGAAATACGACTGGATGCTGAGAATCCTCCTCACTGATCGGGAAAAGGACACCCTCCAGCGGTTGAAACCCCTCTGCTACACGGGGTAACCGCAACAACGTCTGATGATGGCACGTCTGATGATGGCACGTCTGATGATGGCACGTCTGATGATGGCACGTCTGATGATGGCACGTCTGATGATGGCACGTCCGATAGCACGTCTGATAGCACGTCTGATGATGGCACGTCTGATGATGGCACGTCCGATAGCACGTCTGATGATGGCACGTCTGATGATGGCACGTCCGATAGCACGTCCGATAGCACGTCCGATAGCACGTCCGATGATGGCACGTCCGATGATGGCACGTCCGATGATGGCACGTCTGATGATGGCACGTCTGATGGCACGTCTGATAGTACGTCTGATAGCACGTCTGATAGCACGTCTGATAGCACGTCTGATAGCACGTCTGATAGTACGTGTGATAGCACGTGTGATAGCACGTCTGATAGTACGTCTGATAGCACGTCTGATAGCACGTCTGATAGCACGTCTGATAGCACGTCTGATAGTACGTCTGATAGTACGTCTGATAGCACGTCTGATAGCACGTCTGATAGTACGTCTGATAGCACGTCTGATAGTACGTCTGATAGCACGTGTGATAGTACGTCTGATAGCACATCTGATAGCACGTCTGATAGTACGTGTGATAGTACGTCTGATAGCACGTGTGATAGTACGTGTGATAGCACATCTGATAGCACGTCTGATAGTACGTCTGATAGTACGTCTGATAGCACGTGTGATAGTACGTCTGATAGCACGTCTGATAGCACGTGTGATAGTACGTCTGATAGCACGTGTGATAGTACGTCTGATAGCACGTCTGATAGTACGTCTGATAGCACGTCTGATAGTATGTGTGATGGCACGTCTGATAGTATGTGTGATGGCACGTCTGATAGCACGTGTGATAGTACGTCTGACAGTACGTCTGACAGCATGTCTGATAGTACGTCTGACAGTACGTCTGACAGCATGTCTGATAGTACGTCTGACAGTACGTCTGACAGTACGTCTGATAGCACGTCTGATGATAGCACGTCTGATAGTATGTCTGATAGCACGTCTGATAGTACACGCCAGTTTATCCTCTATGTATCCATAGGAAGCAGGCAGCGTCTGGTCGGCGACCGGCTCTCTCTGCTAGCACAGACCTTAACTAGGCCTCCCTTGCTGATCCCATGCAAAAACTAGGGGCTCTCTCTGCTAGCGCAGCGAGAGACCCTCGTATTGAGCAGTCAGAGTGGGGCGAGCTTTGTCTCAGATATGAGATACAGCAGACAGTAAACCCACGTGTATCTATAAGATACACGTTGGGTTTATACCCCTAACTACCGGGACCAAGGGTTAAAAAAAGGGCAGTGTTCATTAAAATCATGCCTTCATCATGAACTTCAATGAACTTGTGCCACAGTAGCAGAAAGAGTTAACTGTGCACTATATACCATATTTGCTCGATTATAAGACGAGGTTTTTTTCAGAAAAAAAAAATCTGAAAACTACCCCTCGTCTTATAATCGAGGTCTTCTTATAATCTGACCTCAAACTGAGGTCAGATTATAAGACATGGATCCAGGTCCCCAGCAGAGCTGCAGGGGACCTGGATCCCCCTCTCTAGCAGCAGGGGATGTCTGCGCAACGAGCGCAGACTCCCCTGCTTCCGCCCGGCACGACCGCCGGGGCTTCTGTGAAGAAGCCGGGTACTTCCGCTTTCGTCACAGAAGTCCCGGCGAGCGTGCCGGGCGGCAGCAGGGGAGGTCTGCGCTCATCGCGCGGACTTCCTCTGCTGCCCCACTAGGCATCAGGGAGAATCGGGCAGCTGGGGGATGTCTGCACTATACGTGCAGATATCCTCCATGCTGCCCGACGCGGCAGACTATTATGACGGACAGCTGTCCGTCATAATAGACTGCCGTGTCGGGCAGCATGGAGGATGTCTGCAAGTATCGTGCAGACATCCCCCGGCTGCCCCCACTAGCCACCAGGGATCAAGGTAAGGGGAAGGGAGGGAGGGGGGGGCAGAGAGACAGGGGGAGGGAGGGAGGGGGGCAGAGAGACAGGGGGAGGGAGGGAGGGGGACAGAGAGACAGGGGGGACAGAGAGACAGGGGGGAGGGAGGGGTGCAGAGACAGAGTCAAGGGGAGGGAGGGGGTTAAGAGACAGAGACAAGGGGAGGGAAGGGGTTAAGAGACAGAGACAAGGGGAGTGAGGGGGTTAAGAGACAGAGACAAGGGGAGGGAAGGGGTTAAGAGACAGAGACAAGGGGAGTGAGGGGGTTAAGAGACAGAGACAAGGGGAGGGAAGGGGTTAAGAGACAGAGACAAGGGGAGGGAAGGGGTTAAGAGACAGAGACAAGGGGAGGGAAGGGGTTAAGAGACAGAGACAAGGGGAGTGAGGGGGTTAAGAGACAGACAAGGGGAGGGGGAGAGAGAGAAAAATGGGGCAAGGGAAAGAGAAAGGCAGCATTGGCACATAAAAAGAAATTAAAAACTAGAAATACATTTTTTGATATCATAATTTTTTATTAAAAAATCAATTTACATGTGAATATATACAAGTTGAACTTTTTTCCTATAGGGTAGTCTTATATTCAGGCTTTTAGTTTTTTTCCTAATGGAATATCCAAAGTTTGGGGGTCGTCTTATAATCAGGGTTGTCTTATAATCGAGCAAATACGGTATAATGAATTTCAATCAATTAGGGCATTTAAGGGGTTACACATGATGGCAGCCTCTCTGCACACATCCCTTACTAAGCAAGTTCACAGGAGATAAACACATGTTATGCCACATTGGAGATCTTAACCTCAGCACAATATTAATTACACAAATCACAACATCAATCAAGCTGTCTGGGTTTACACTCAAGGACCCGCCTTCCTTGTGATGTCATCAACCCGCCGCTGCAGCGGGGTAATAATCTTTACTATTCAGACTGAGGTCAGACTGATGACATCACAAAGGGTTAAGCTGAATTCATTCTGAGTGAGGATAGTTTGCATTGTGATGTTCTAATCAATTGTTAAGGTGATAATTAAAACTAGTATTGTGTTTGTTTGTTTTTTGCATCACCCCCACCCACCTTGCTCAACTTTTATAATTAGGCGCAGACTGTGTACCTCCATCATAACTCTCCTTCATTGCTGCGATAGCCAGAGGCGTCACTAGGGTTGGTGTCACCCCCCCAGGATTTCCTCCAATACCATGCCAAACAGATTCCTTAGTAATGCCAGTCAGATGGCTTATTAAATATGTCACACACAGGAGCACATTAAATATGTCACACACAGGAGCCCATTAAATATGTCACACACAAGAGCCCATTAAATATGTCACACACAAGAGCCCCATAAATTATGCCTCACCTTGGAGCCCAATTAATTATGCCACACACATAAGCGCCCCATAATTATGCCACACATGAGACCGCCATTAATTATGCGACACACAGGAGCCCCACAAGGTGACAATTGTACAATTCGAAAACAATACATATCTATAAACACAGACATCTCTCTATAAATAGTTGCATTTATACTTATTTGAATTATTTAATATTCTATTTAATAAAAATGTTATTGAAAAATTGCATTCCTATTTTTTATTCCCTTTCTCTGCACCCACATTGCACCTAAAGGACTTAACACAGCACCATACAGTACCCACAGCACTTGCCATGCACTTATATTGCACCCACAGCACTTGGCTTGCACTCATTTTGCACCTACACGATTTGGCATGCCACAGTGTCACTTTGCCCCACAGAACTAGACAGTGTCACGTTCCTCATAGTACATGTTATTTTGCCCCACAGACCATGCCACAGCATCAATTTGCCACTGGCGATAGCCACCTCACGCCACCAGACAGAACCAGTGCTGTAGGTAGCTGCTCTAATTCACCGGACAGAACCAGTGCTGTAGGTAGCTGCTCTAATTCACCAGACAGAACCAGTGCTGTAGGTAGCTGCTCTGATTCACCAGACAGAACCAGTGCTGTAGGTAGCTGCTCTAATTCACCAGACAGGACCAGTGCTGTAGGTAACTGCTCTAATTCCCCAGACAGAACCAGTGCTGTAGGTAGCTGCTCTAATTCACCAGACAGAACCAGTGCTGTAGGTAGCTGCTCTAATTCACCAGACAGAACCAGTGCTGTAGGTAGCTGCTCTAATTCACCAGACAGAACCAGTGCTGTAGGTAGCTGCTCTAATTCACCAGACAGAACAAGTGCTGTAGGTAGCTGCTCTAATTCACCAGACAGAACCAGTGCTGTAGGTAGCTGCTCTAATTCACCAGTCAGAACCAGTGCTGTAGGTAGCTGCTCTAATTCACCAGACAGAACCAGTGCTGTAGGTAGCTGCTCTAATTCACCAGACAGAACCAGTGCTGTAGGTAACTGCTCTAATTCACCAGACAGAACCAGTGCTGTAGGTAGCTGCTCTAATTCACCGGACAGAACCAGTGCTGTAAGGAGCTGCTCTAATTCACCAGACAAAACCAGCGCTGTAGGTAGCTGCTCTAATTCACCAGACAGGACCAGTGCTGTAGGTAGCTGCTCTAATTCACCAGACAGAACCAGTGCTGTAGGTAGCTGCTCTAATTCACCAGACAGAACCAGTGCTGTAGGTAGCTGCTCTGATTCACCAGACAGAACCAGTGCTGTAGGTAGCTGCTCTAATTCCCCAGACAGAACCAGTGCTGTAGGTAGCTGCTCTAATTCACCAGACAGAACCAGTGCAGTAGGTAGCTGCTCTAATTCACCAGACAGAACCAGTGCTGTAGGTAGCTGCTCCAATTCACCAGACAGAACCAGTGCTGTAGGTAGCTGCTCTAATTCACCAGACAGAACCAGTGCTGTAGGTAGCTGCTCTAATTCACCAGACAGAACCAGTGCAGTAGGTAGCTGCTCTAATTCACCAGGCAGAACCAGTGCTGTAGGTAGCTGCTCTAATTCACCAGACAGAACCAGTTCTGTAGGTAGCTGCTCTAATTCCCCAGACAGGACCAGTGCTGTAGGTAGCTGCTCTAATTCACCAGACAGGACCAGTGCTGTAGGTAGCTGCTCTAATTCACCAGACAGAACCAGTGCTGTAGGTAGCTGCTCTAAGTACCAGATAGAACCAGTGCTGTAGGTAGCTGCTCTAATTCACCAGACAGAACCAGTGCTGTAGGTAGCTGCTCTAATTCACCAGACAGAATCAGTGCTGTAGGTAGCTGCTCTAATTCACCAGACAGAACCAGTGCTGTAGGTAGCTGCTCTAATTCACCAGACAGAATCAGTGCTGTAGGTAGCTGCTCTAAGTACCAGACAGAACCAGTGCTGTAGGTAGCTGCTCTAATTCACCAGACAGGACCAGTGCTGTAGGTAGCTGCTCTAAGTACCAGACACCCATATAGGAGTAGAACAGGAATGAACATTTATTAAACAGCAACAGAGTCTTATATACAGACATAAATTAATCACGTTAACATAACTCAACTCACGTATCAACATACAACCAAACAGGAACTAAAAAGCAATTAATCAGACCTGATACAGATACAGTAACACACATAATTAGTGTATTAGTAAATATAATTAACAGAACAATGGCTATGGAGTACATAGTAGAAGTGTGCATATCAGTATCCGCTTCAGATGGGAAATCACACCTAATCAGCCGACAGACTGTCTGCACTACAGGGGGTAAAGTATCAATCATTGTCCCTGACTCCCCTGTGACACATTGTCTCCTCTCAGGATTATGCATTGGCACAATCTGGGGGCATGAGTAAAGGGGTAAAAACAGCATATACACTGTAACGGCAGTGCAAAGTGAAAACTTACCCACTGTACCCACCTCCCAATAAACAGATCCCCTTTTCAATGCCAAGGCCCATAATCTATAGGGAGGAGGTGGGCCATTATTTCTCTCCAAGAACCCTAGTGTTGAAGGGGTTCTGTCACATGGATAGACTGCCATCTGTAGACACAGAGAAGGTTTCCTTACTGTTAGGGGGTTACATTGTATAATAGACTGCCATCTGAAGACACAGAGAAGGTTTCCTTACTGTTAGGGGGTTACATTGTATAATAGACTGCCATCTGAAGACAAAGAGAAGGTTTCCTTACTGTTAGGGGGTTACATTGTATGATAGACTGCCATCTGTAGACACAGAGAAGGTTTCCTTACTGTTAGGGGGTTACATTGTATAACAGACTGCCGTCTGAAGACACAGAGAAGGTTTCCTTACTGTTAGGGGGTTACATTGTATAACAGACTGCCGTCTGAAGACACAGAGAAGGTTTCCTTACTGTTAGGGGGTTACATTGTATAATAGACTTCCATCTGAAGACACAGAGAAGGTTTCTTTACTGTTAGGGGGTTACATTGTATAATAGACTTCCATCTGAAGACACAGAGAAGGTTTCTTTACTGTTAGGGGGTTACATTGTATAACAGACTGCCATCTGAAGACATAGAGAAGGTTTCTTTACTGTTAGGAGGTTACATTGTATAATAGACTGCCATCTGAAGACACAGAGAAGGTTTCCTTACTGTTAGGGGGTTACATTGTATAATAGACTTCCATCTGAAGACACAGAGAAGGTTTCCTTACTGTTAGGGGGTTACATTGTATAACAGACTGCCATCTGAAGACACAGAGAAGGTGTCCTTACTGTTAGGGGGTTACATTGTATAATAGACTGCCATCTGAAGACATAGAGAAGGTTTCTTTACTGTTAGGGGGTTACATTGTATAATAGACTTCCATCTGAAGACACAGAGAAGGTTTCTTTACTGTTAGGGGGTTACATTGTATAATAGACTTCCATCTGAAGACACAGAGAAGGTTTCTTTACTGTTAGGGGGTTACATTGTATAACAGACTGCCATCTGAAGACATAGAGAAGGTTTCTTTACTGTTAGGAGGTTACATTGTATAATAGACTGCCATCTGAAGACACAGAGAAGGTTTCCTTACTGTTAGGGGGTTACATTGTATAATAGACTTCCATCTGAAGACACAGAGAAGGTTTCCTTACTGTTAGGGGGTTACATTGTATAACAGACTGCCATCTGAAGACACAGAGAAGGTGTCCTTACTGTTAGGGGGTTACATTGTATAATAGACTGCCATCTGAAGACATAGAGAAGGTTTCTTTACTGTTAGGGGGTTACATTGTATAATAGATGCCATCTGAAGACACAGAGAAGGTTTCTTTACTGTTAGGAGGTTACATTGTATAATAGACGGCCATCTGTAGACACAGAGAAGGCTTCCTTACTGTTAGGGGGTTACATTGTATAATAGACTGCCATCTGAAGACACAGAGAAGGTTTCCTTACTGTTAGGAGGTTACATTGTATAACAGACTGCCGTCTGAAGACACAGAGAAGGTTTCCTTACTGTTAGGGGGTTACATTGTATAATAGACTTCCATCTGAAGACACAGAGAAGGTTTCCTTACTGTTAGGGGGTTACATTGTATAACAGACTGCCATCTGAAGACATAGAGAAGGTTTCCTTACTGTTAGGAGGTTACATTGTATAATAGACTGCCATCTGAAGACACAGAGAAGGTTTCCTTACTGTTAGGGGGTTTCATTGTATAATAGACTGCCGACTGAAGACACAGAGAAGGATTCTTTATTGTTAGGGGATTACATTGTATAATAGACGGCCATCTGAAGACACAGAGAAGGTTTCCTTACTGTTAGGGGGTTACATTGTATAATAGACTGCCATCTGAAGACATAGAGAAGGTTTCCTTACTGTTAGGGGGTTACATTGTATAACAGACTGCCATCTGAAGACACAGAGAATGTTTCCTTACTGTTAGGAGGTTACATTGTATAACAGACTGCCATCTGAAGACATAGAGAAGGTTTCCTTACTGTTAGGGGGTTACATTGTATACTAGACTGCCATCTGAAGACACAGAGAAGGTTTCCTTACTGTTAGGGGGTTACATTGTATAATAGACAGCCATCTGAAGACATAGAGAAGGTTTCTTTACTGTTAGGAGGTTACATTGTATAATAGACGGCCATCTGAAGACACAGAGAATGTTTCCTTACTGTTAGGGGGTTACATTGTATAAAAGACTGCCATCTGAAGACACAGAGAATGTTTCTTTACTGTTAGGGGGTTACATTGTATAATAGACTGCCATCTGAAGACACAGAGAATGTTTCCTTACTGTTAGGAGGTTACATTGTATAATAGACGGCCATCTGTAGACACAGAGAAGGTTTCCTTACTGTTAGGGGGTTACATTGTATAACAGACTGCCATCTGAAGACATAGAGAAGGTTTCCTTACTGTTAGGGGGTTACATTGTATACTAGACTGCCATCTGAAGACACAGAGAAGGTTTCTTTACTGTTAGGGGGTTACATTGTATAATAGACTGCCATCTGAAGACATAGAGAAGGTTTCCTTACTGTTAGGGGGTTACATTGTATTATAGACTGCCATCTGAAGACACAGAGAAGGTTTCCTTACTGTTGGGGGGTTACATTGTATAATAGACGGCCATCTGTAGACACAGAGAAGGTTTCCTTACTGTTAGGGGGTTACATTGTATAACAGACTGCCATCTGAAGACACAGAGAAGGTTTCCTTACTGTTAGGAGGTTACATTGTATAACAGACTGCCATCTGAAGACATAGAGAAGGTTTCCTTACTGTTAGGGGGTTACATTGTATACTAGACTGCCATCTGAAGACACAGAGAAGGTTTCCTTACTGTTAGGGGGTTACATTGTATAATAGACAGCCATCTGAAGACATAGAGAAGGTTTCTTTACTGTTAGGAGGTTACATTGTATAATAGACGGCCATCTGTAGACACAGAGAAGGTTTCCTTACTGTTAGGGGGTTACATTGTATAACAGACTGCCATCTGAAGACACAGAGAAGGTTTCCTTACTGTTAGGAGGTTACATTGTATAACAGACTGCCATCTGAAGACATAGAGAAGGTTTCCTTACTGTTAGGGGGTTACATTGTATACTAGACTGCCATCTGAAGACACAGAGAAGGTTTCCTTACTGTTAGGGGGTTACATTGTATAATAGACAGCCATCTGAAGACATAGAGAAGGTTTCTTTACTGTTAGGAGGTTACATTGTATAATAGACTGCCATCTGAAGACACAGATAAGGTTTCCTTACTGTTAGGGGGTTACATTGTATAACAGACTGCCATCTGAAGACACAGAGAAGGTTTCCTTACTGTTAGGAGGTTACATTGTATAACAGACTGCCATCTGAAGACATAGAGAAGGTTTCCTTACTGTTAGGGGGTTACATTGTATACTAGACTGCCATCTGAAGACACAGAGAAGGTTTCCTTACTGTTAGGGGGTTACATTGTATAATAGACTGCCATCTGAAGACACAGATAAGGTTTCCTTACTGTTAGGAGGTTACATTGTATAATAGACTGCGATCTGAAGACACAAAGAAGGTTTCTTTACTGTTAGGGGGTTACATTGTATAATAGACTGCGATCTGAAGACATAGGAAGGTTTCTTTACTGTTAGGGGCAGTGCTGTATTTACCGCGAGTCATCCTAGGCGGATGCCTAGGGCGGCAAATTTTGGGGGGCGGCAGCGACCCCCAGCACTGAGAAAAAATAAAAATGAAAAAAATTTAAAAATTAAAAAAAGACCGCGCTTGCAGGCAGAGACGGAGGTGAGAGGGGATCGGAAGATCCCCCTCACCATCGCTCTGCCTGCCAGGCTGCACGGGGAGCCGAACAAGCAGCACAGAGAAACCTCCGTGCTGCCTGTTTGGCTCACCGTGCAGTGTGCCGACACGGAAGTGCCGACAGTCACGTGACGGGCGCGCTGACATCATACGCGCGCCCGGTCACGTGACCTGTCGGCACAATCGCCGGGAAGCCATGGGACCATGCTGCCTGCCACTAGCCACCAAGGAAAGGTAAGTGCTGATGGGAGACTGTGTGTGTGTGATGGGAGTCAGTGTGTGTGTGATGGGAGACAGTGTGTGTGACTGAGTGTGATGGGAGTCGGATTGTGTGTGATGTGAGGAGTGTGTGACTGAGTGTGATGGGAGTAGGAGTGTGTGACTGAGTGTGATGGGAGTGTGAGCATGATGTGAGTCTGAATGATGGGGCATGTCTTAGGTGTGTAACGTGGGTGTGCAGCTTGGGTAGGGGGGTGCCCGGATTTTGTCTGCCTAGGGCAGCACAAAATCAAGATACACCACTGGTTAGGGGGTTACATTGTGGAATAGACTGCCATCTGAAGACATAGGAAGGTTTCTTTACTGTTAGGGTGTTACATTGTGGAATAGACTGCCAGCATAAAGGTTAAGCAGTTTTGTCTGATTCAGTCAGTATGTTGATTGCACCGACAGTTGGATGCTTTTCTCGATATGAAATCCTCACAGGGTTATCACTAGTAAAATTAGACTAGATAATGTTGTTCCCGAGTGAGTCCAACTGCTCAAGTTGTTTATTTTCCACTTGTGGATCAGCTATAGTATCATTGTATAGAATGGTTGAACTTGAGGGACTGTATATCATTTTTCAATCAAATTAACTATAAAACCTGACCAATGCCTTCATTATTTCCATGGAGTGACAGGGACCGTAGCTGAACACCCATAATAGATGGATATCTAGGTATCTGACCTCTGCGCACAGTTCAGACAGGGATATACTCTTTACAACAGCATAATGTGGGCTTTTTTACAAATTAACATTCCCGGTAAAACGGTTCATTTTACTGTAATCACGCTTCAAGTCTTCTAACTAAATCCTTAACTCTCAGTAACAGCTGAGGCCACAAATGCTTCAACATGTTTATTTTTTATACAATTAGAGACCCCCCATGTAGACCGTTAAACCCACAGAGAGATTTCCCCAGTCAGAAATACGGGAAATAACTTGATATCTGTGGAGCAGAAAAGAGACGAGCTGAATTATTTCCCAAGGTGGTCCCTGCAAGCCTGGCGTGAAGCAAGTGACTGGGCCAAAGACAGACCCACTACTCACCGAACCACGGCTATAAATCACAAGATCCCTAGATGCAGAACAGGCAGCGTGGAACAAGGACTATCATACCTTCCGAACACCTCAATACATGACACTTCTGTTTATAAAAAACCCTCATATTATTTTATATTCTTCTTTTTAGTCCAGGAGGCTGAAACAGGCAGGGGAAGTCTAACAAGGGCATCAAGAGTGATGGAGGAGGACTGGTGTCTATACTCTGTCACTATACCTCAATACAGAATCCACCTGTAATCACTATACCTCAATACAGAATCCACCTGTAATCACTGTACCTCAATACAGAATCCACCTGTAATCACTGTACCTCAATACAGAATCCACCTGTAATCACTGTACCTCAATACAGAATCCACCTGTAATCACTGTACCTCAATACATAATCCACCTGTAATCACTGTACCTCAATACAGAATCCACCTGTAATCACTGTACCTCAATACAGAATCCACCTGTAATCACTGTACCTCAATACAGAATCCACCTGTAATCACTGTACCTCAATACAGAATCCATCTGTAATCACTGTACCTCAATACAGAATCCACCTGTAATCAATGTACCTCAATACAGAATCCACCTGTAATCACTATACCTCAATACAGAATACACCTGTAATCAATGTACCTCAATACAGAATCCACCTGTAATCACTATACCTCAATACAGAATACATCTGTAATCACGATCAATGTCACTGTACCTCAATACAGAATCCACCTGTAATCACTATACCTTAATACAGAATACACCTGTAATCACGATCAATGTCACTGTACCTCAATACAGAATCCACGTGTAATCACTGTACCTCAATACAGAATCCACCTGTAATCACTGTACCTCAATACAGAATCCACCTGTAATCACTGTACCTCAATACAGATTCCACCTGTAATCACTGTACCTCAATACAGAATCCACCTGTAATCACTGTACCTCAATACAGAATCCACCTGTAATCACTGTACCTCAATACAGAATCCACCTGTAATCACTGTACCTCAATACAGAATCCACCTGTAATCACTGTACCTCAATACAGAATCCACCTGTAATCACTGTACCTCAATACAGAATCCACCTGTAATCACTGTACCTCAATACAGAATCCACCTGTAATCACTGTACCTCAATACAGAATCCACCTGTAATCAATGTACCTCAATACAGAATCCACCTGTAATCACTGTACCTCAATACAGAATCCACCTGTAATCACTGTACTTCAATACAGAATCCACCTGTAATCACTGTACCTCAATACAGAATCCACCTGTAATCACTGTACCTCAATACAGAATCCACCTGTAATCACTGTACCTCAATACAGAATCCACCTGTAATCACTGTACTTCAATTCAGAATCCCCTTGTAATCACTGTACCTCAATACAGAATCCACCTGTAATCACTGTACCTCAATACAGAATCCACCTGTAATCACTGTACCTCAATACAGAATCCACCTGTAATCACGCTCTCTGTCACTATACCTCAATACAGAATACACCTGTAATCACGATCTCTGTCACTATACCTCAATTCAGAATGCACTTGTAATCACGCTCTCTGTCACTATACCTCAATACAGAATACACCTGTAATCATGATCTCTGTCACTTTATCTCAATACAGAATAAATCTGTAATCATGATCTGTCACTATACCTCAAGACAGAATTCACCTGTTATCACGATCTGTCACTTTATATCAATACAGAATACACCTGTAATCATGATCTTTGTCATTATACCTTAATACAGAATACACCTATAATCATGATCTCTATCACTATATCTCAGTAAAGAATACACCTGTAATTACAATCTATGTCACTATACCTCAATAGAGAATACACCTGTAATCATGATCTCGGTCACTGTACCTCAATAGAGAATACACCTTTAATCATGATCTTGGTCACTATACCTCAATACAGAATATATCTGTAATCATGATCTCTGTCACTGTACCTTAATACAAAATGCACCTGTAATTACGATCTGTCATTATACCTCAATACAGAATTCACCTGTAATCACGATCTCTGTCACTTTATCTCAATACAGAATACACCTTTAATCATGATCTGTCACTATACCACAAAACAGAATATACCTGTAGTCATGATCTATTACTATACCTCAATATAGTATGCACCTGTAATCACGATTTTGTCACTGTACCTCAATACAGAAAACACATGTAATCACGATCTCTGTCACTATACCTTAATACAGAATACACCTGTAATCACGATCTCTGTCACTATACCTTAATGCAGAATACACCTGTAATTATGATCTATCACAATTCCTCAATACAGAATGCACCTGTAATCACAATCTGTCACAATACCTCAATACAGAATGCACCTGTAATTACGATCTATGTCATTATACATCAATACCGAATACATCTGTAATCATGATCTGACAGGCATACTTGTGAAGTGCAACAAAGTTAAAATACACTGTATTCAATAATGTGCATGTTTAGTGCACTCACAATCATCCAGGTAAAGTAAGCATCAAAGAGGGTAAAATTCCATTAAAACCTCTGTCTAATCTGTAGGAGTCGGAAAAAAACAACAAGGACATAGAGCAGTAAAATCAATAACAATAATGGTCTGCACGTGGTACTGCATTTACAGAATCCATTTGAAAACAAAGCGTCTAATCAAAATAGTCCGCAGCGGCGGATAAGGGTTCCAGTCCGGTTAGGAAGTTGCTCAAAAGCTCAACGCGTTTCTCCGGGTAAAATTTCAAAAGTCCCGGCTTCCTCAGGAGTTTCAGCAATAGAAGACAGCCGAAATCGTCTGTCTTTTATGTTGGATGGAAGGCACTGACGAAAGATCACTCACTTCCGGTACGCGGACAGCATCTGACCGAAAGTGACATTTGCATTCCACAGTGCGTTCTACCATTGAGTTTTGTGTTCCAGGTGGTGATAAGTGCAATACAATGTCCCTGAAGTGAAAAACGGAGCGGAGAAGGGCTCTATATACATATTGTAAAGACATAAAAACAGTAAAAAATACATTTATTAGAAAAGGGGAAAATAAAAATAATAACAATGAATAATAAAGGATCTTCAAGGTACACAAAAAATGGGGCTGGATATAAGTTAGAAATCATGCAATTAAAAAGAAATCATGCAATTTAAATATAAAGTACTTATAAAATAAAGTAAAAATAAAACAAAGATAAATCATGATGCGTAATGTTGGTAGATGTGCAGTGTAACATAGTTGAATATATAAACAAACTTTTGTGTATAAATAGAATACAGATTTTGGAATATAGATTTTTTTGATGGATCATTATATATTATAACCTAAAGGTTTTTTTAAATGTGGAAAATGTTAAATGTGTAAAGATCTCCGCAGAAATACCACGCGATCTAAGAGTAAGACAACTAACAGAGAATGTCACATTAAAATCTTTATAAACTGTAACACCAACAATGTCATATATCTCATACAATGCCCTTACGGCATCCAATACATTGTCAGAACCATCAGACCCCTGAAAGAAAGAACACAAGGGAGGCATTGGGGATGAAAAAAACAACATTTACTGTATCCAAACATTGTAACAAATGCCCCTTTTTTTCTTTAGAGAAACTTTTATTGGTCGGTATAGATAAATCACGAACTCCGTCACTATACCTCAATACAGAATACACCTGTAATCACTATCTCTGTCACTATACCTCAATACAGAATACACCTGTAATCACTATCTCTGTCACTATACCTCAATACAGAATACACCTGTAATCATGATCTCTGTCACTTTACCTCAATACAGAATACACCTGTAATCACTATCTCTGTCACTATACCTCAATACAGAATACACCTGTAATCACTATCTCTGTCACTATACCTCAATACAGAATACACCTGTAATCACAATCTGTCAGTATACCTCAATACAGAATACACCTGTAATCACTATCTCTGTCACTATACCTCAATACAGAATACATCTGTAATCACTATCTCTGTAACTGTACCAGAATACAGAATACACCTGTAATCACGATCTACGTCACTATACCTCAACACAGAATACACCTGTAATCACAATCTCTGTCACTATACCTCAATACAGAATACACCTGTAATCACGATCTCGGTCACTTTACCTCAATACAGAATACACCTGTAATCACGATCTCTGTCACTATACCTCAACACAGAATACACCTGTAATCACAATCTCTGTCACTATACCTCAATACAGAATACACCTGTAATCACGATCTCTGTCACTTTACCTCAATACAGAATACACCTGTAATCATGATCTCTGTCACTTTACCTCAATACAGAATACACCTGTAATCACGATCTCTGTCACTATACCTCAACACAGAATACACCTGTAATCACAATCTCTGTCACTATACCTCAATACAGAATACACCTGTAATCACGATCTCTGTCACTTTACCTCAATACAGAATACACCTGTAATCATGATCTCTGTCACTTTACCTCAATACAGAATACACCTGTAATCATGATCTCTGTCACTTTACCTCAATACAGAATACACCTGTAATCACTATCTCTGTCACTATACCTCAATACAGAATACACCTGTAATCACTATCTCTGTCACTATACCTCAATACAGAATACACCTGTAATCACAATCTGTCAGTATACCTCAATACAGAATACACCTGTAATCACTATCTCTGTCACTATACCTCAATACAGAATACATCTGTAATCACTATCTCTGTCACTGTACCTGAATACAGAATACACCTGTAATCACGATCTACGTCACTATACCTCAACACAGAATACACCTGTAATCACAATCTCTGTCACTATACCTCAATACAGAATACACCTGTAATCACGATCTCTGTCACTTTACCTCAATACAGAATACACCTGTAATCACGATCTCTGTCACTATACCTCAATACAGAATACACCTGTAATCACTATCTCTGTCACTATACCTCAATACAGAATACACCTGTAATCACGATCTCTGTCACTATACCTCAATACAGAATACACCTGTAATCACGATCTGTCACTATACCTCAATGCAGAATACACCTGTAATCACAATCTCTGTCACTATACCTCAATACATAATTATATAACATTATTAAATCCCCTCTAAGCCGCCGTTTCTCTGGCGTGTACATATTTATATAACATTATCATATCCCCTCTAAGCCGCCGTTTCTCTGGCGTGTACATATTTATATAACATTATCATATCCCCTCTAAGCCGCCGTTTCTCTGGCGTGTACATATTTATATAACATTATTATATCCCCTCTAAGCCGCCGTTTGTCTAGCGCGTACATATTTATATAACATTATCATATCCCCTCTAAGCCGCCGTTTCTCTGGCGTGTACATATTTATATAACATTATCATATCCCCTCTAATCCGCCGTTTCTCTGGCGTGTACATATTTATATAACATTATCATATCCCCTCTAAGCCGCCGTTTCTCTGGCGCGTACATATTTATATAACATTATTATATCCCCTCTAAGCCGCCGTTTCTCTAGCGCGTACATATTTTTAAAAACATTATCATATCCCCTCTAAGCCGCCGTTTCTCTGGCGTGTACATATTTATATAACATTATTATATCCCCTATAAGCCGCCGTTTCTCTAGCGCGTACATATTTATATAACATTATCATATCCCCTCTAAGCCGCCGTTTCTCTAGCGTGCACATATTTATATAACATTATCATATCCCCTCTAAGCCGCCGTTTCTCTGGCGTGTACATATTTATATAACATTATTATATCCCCTCTAAGCCGCCGTTTCTCTAGCGCGTACATATTTATATAACATTATCATATCCCCTCTAAGCCGCCGTTTCTCTAGCGCGTACATATTTATATAACATTATCATATCTCGTCTAAGCCGCCGTTTCTCTAGAGCGTACATATTTATATAACATTATCATATCCCCTCTAAGCCGCCGTTTCTCTAGCGTGCACATATTTATATAACATTATCATATCCCCTCTAAGCCGCCGTTTCTCTGGCGTGTACATATTTATATAACATTATTATATCCCCTCTAAGCCGCCGTTTCTCTAGCGCGTACATATTTATATAACATTATCATATCCCCTCTAAGCCGCCGTTTCTCTAGCGCGTACATATTTATATAACATTATCATATCTCGTCTAAGCCGCCGTTTCTCTAGAGCGTACATATTTATATAACATTATCATATCCCCTCTAAGCCGCCGTTTCTCTGGCGCGTACATATTTATATAACATTATCATATCCCCTCTAAGCCGCCGTTTCTCTAGCGCGTACATATTTATATAACATTATCATATCCCCTCTAAGCCGCCGTTTCTCTGGCGTGTACATATTTATATAACATTATCATATCCCCTCTAAGCCGCCGTTTCTCTAGCGTGTACATATTTATATAACATTATTATATCCCCTCTAAGCCGCCGTTTCTCTGGCGTGTACATATTTATATAACATTATCATATCCCCTCTAAGCCGCCATTTCTCTAGCGCGTACATATTTATATAACATTATCATATCCCCTCTAAGCCGCCGTTTCTCTAGCGTGTACATATTTATATAACATTATCATATCCCCTCTAAGCCGCCGTTTCTCTAGCGTGTACATATTTATATAACATTATCATATCCCCTCTAAGCCGCCGTTTCTCTGGCGTGTACATATTTATATAACATTATCATATCCCCTCTAAGCCGCCGTTTCTCTGGCGTGTACATATTTATATAACATTATCATATCCCCTCTAATCCGCCGTTTCTCTGGCGTGTACATATTTATATAACATTATCATATCCCCTCTAAGCCGCCGTTTCTCTGGCGCGTACATATTTATATAACATTATTATATCCCCTCTAAGCCACCGTTTCTCTAGCGTGTACATATTTATATAACATCATATCCCCTCTAAGCCGCCGTTTCTCTAGCGCGTACATATTTATATAACATTATCATATCCCCTCTAAGCCGCCGTTTCTCTAGCGTGTACATATTTATATAACATTATCATATCCCCTCTAAGCCGCCGTTTCTCTGGCGTGTACATATTTATATAACATTATCATATCCCCTCTAAGCCGCCGTTTCTCTGGCGTGTACATATTTATATAACATTATCATATCCCCTCTAAGCCGCCGTTTCTCTGGCGTGTACATATTTATATACCATTATCATATCCCCTCTAAGCCGCCGTTTCTCTGGCGCGTATATATTTATATAACATTATCATATCCCCTCTAAGCCGCCGTTTCTCTAGCGTGTACATATTTATATAACATTATCATATCCCCTCTAAGCCGCCGTTTCTCTGGCGTGTACATATTTATATAACATTATCATATCCCCTCTAAGCCGCCGTTTCTCTGGCGTGTACATATTTATATAACATTATTATATCCCCTCTAAGCCGCCGTTTCTCTGGCGTGTACATATTTATATAACATTATCATATCCCCTCTAAGCCGCCGTTTCTCTGGCGCGTACATATTTCTATAACATCATATCCCCTCTAAGCCGCCGTTTCTCTAGCGCGTACATATTTATATAACATTATCATATCCCCTCTAAGCCGCCGTTTCTCTAGCGTGTACATATTTATATAACATTATCATATCCCCTCTAAGCCGCCGTTTCTCTGGCGTGTACATATTTATATAACATTATCATATCCCCTCTAAGCCGCCGTTTCTCTGGCGTGTACATATTTATATAACATTATCATATCCCCTCTAATCCGCCGTTTCTCTGGCGTGTACATATTTATATAACATTATCATATCCCCTCTAAGCCGCCGTTTCTCTGGCGTGTACATATTTATATAACATTATCATATCCCCTCTAAGCTGCCGTTTCTCTGGCGCGTACATATTTATATAACATTATCATATCCCCTCTAAGCCGCCGTTTCTCTGGCGCGTACATATTTATATAACATTATCATATCCCCTCTAAGCCGCCGTTTCTCTAGCGCGTACATATTTATATAACATTATCATATCCCCTCTAAGCCGCCGTTTCTCTAGCGTGTACATATTTATATAACATCATATCCCCTCTAAGCCGCCGTTTCTCAGGCGTGTACATATTTATATAACATTATCATATCCCCTCTAAGCCGCCGTTTCTCTGGCGCGTACATATTGATATAACATTATCATATCCCCTCTAAGCCGCCGTTTCTCTGGTGTGTACATATTTATATAACATCATATCCCCTCTAAGCCCCCGTTTCTCTAGCGTGTACATATTTATATAACATTATCATATCCCCTCTAAGCCGCCGTTTCTCTGGCGTGTACATATTTATATAACATTATCATATCCCCTCTAAGCCGCCGTTTCTCTAGCGTGTACATATTTATATAACATTATCATATCCCCTCTAAGCCGCCGTTTCTCTAGTGTACATATTTATATAACATTATCATATCCCCTCTAAGCTGCATTTTCTCTAGCGCGTACATATTGATATAACATTATCATATCCCCTCTAAGCCGCCGTTTCTCTGGCGTGTACATATTTATATAACATTATCATATCCCCTCTAAGCCGCCGTTTCTCTAGTGTACATATTAATATAACATTATCATATCAGCTCTAAGCCGCCGTTTCTCTAGCGCGTACATATTTATATAACATTATCATATCCCCTCTAAGCCGCCGTTTCTCTAGCGTGTACATATTTATATAACATTATCATATCCCCTCTAAGCCGCCGTTTCTCTGGCGCGTACATATTTATATAACATTATCATATCCCCTCTAAGCCGCCGTTTCTCTGGCGTGTACATATTTATATAACATTATCATATCCCCTCCAAGCCGCCGTTTCTGTAACGTGTCGAAACTTTACTTTTCCAGACTTTCTTCATAACTTAACCCCTTCCCGACGCTAGGACGTGTGTGATATGGATGGGGCAGTGTGTGTGTGTGTGTGAGATATGGATGGGGCAGTGTGTGTGTGTGTGTGAGATATGGATGGGGCAGTGTGTGTGTGTGAGATATGGATGGGGCAGTGTGTGTGTGTGTGTGAGATATGGATGGGGCAGTGTGTGTGATATGGATGGGGCAGTGTGTGTGTGTGTGATATGGATGGGGCAGTGTGTGTGTGTGTGTGAGATATGGATGGGGCAGTGTGTGTGTGTGTGTGTGAGATATGGATGGGGCAGTGTGTGTGTGTGTGTGTGAGATATGGATGGGGCAGTGTGTGTGTGTGTGTGTGTGATATGGATGGGGCAGTGTGTGTGTGTGTGTGATATGGATGGGGCAGCGTGTGTGTGTGTGTGATATGGATGGGGCAGTGTGTGTGTGTGTGTGTGATATGGATGGGGCAGTGTGTGTGTGTGTGATATGGATGGGGCAGTGTGTGTGTGTGTGTGTGAGATATGGATGGGGCTGTGTGTGTGTGTGAGATATGGATGGGTCAGTTTGTGTGTGTGTGTGAGATATGGATGGGGCAGTGTGTGTGTGTGTGTGAGATATGGATGGGGCAGTGTGTGTGTGTGTGAGATATGGATGGGGGAGTGTGTGTGTGTGATAGGGATGGGGCAGTGTGTGTGTGTGTGTGTGTGATAGGGCAGTGTGTGTGTGTGTGTGATAGGGATGGGGCAGTGTGTGTGTGTGTGATAGGGATGGGGCAGTGTGTGTGTGTGTGTGATAGGGATGGGGCAGTGTGTGTGTGTGTGTGATAGGGATGGGGCAGTGTGTGTGTGTGTGTGTGTGATAGGGATGGGGCAGTGTGTGTGTGTGTGTGTGATATGGATGGGGCAGTGTGTGTGTGTGTGTGATATGGATGGGGCAGTGTGTGTGTGTGTGTGATATGGATGGGGCAGTGTGTGTGATATGGATGGGGCAGTGTGTGTGTGTGTGTGTGTGTGATATGGATGGGGCAGTGTGTGTGTGTGTGTGTGTGTGATATGGATGGGGCAGTGTGTGTGTGTGTGTGATATGGATGGGGCAGTGTGTGTGTGTGTGTGTGTGTGTGAAATGGATGGGGCAGTGTGTGTGTGTGTGTGTGTGTGTGATATGGATGGGGCAGTGTGTGTGTGTGTGTGTGTGTGATATGGATGGGGCAGTGTGTGTGTGTGTGTGTGTGTGTGTGATATGGATGGGGCAGTGTGTGTGTGTGTGTGTGTGATATGGATGGGGCAGTGTGTGTGTGTGTGTGATATGGATGGGGCAGTGTGTGTGTGTGTGTGTGTGTGATATGGATGGGGCAGCGTGTGTGTGTGTGTGATATGGATGGGGCAGTGTGTGTGTGTGATATGGATGGGGCAGTGTGTGTGTGTGTGATTGTGATATGGATGGGGCAGTGTGTGTGTGTGTGAGATATGGATGGGGCAGTGTGTGTGTGTGTGAGATATGGATGGGGCAGTGTGTGTGTGTGTGAGATATGGATGGGGCAGTGTGTGTGTGATAGGGATGGGGCAGTGTGTGTGTGTGTGTGTGTGTGTGTGTGATAGGGATGCGGCAGTGTGTGTGTGTGTGATAGGGATGGGGCAGTGTGTGTGTGTGTGATAGGGATGGGGCAGTGTGTGTGTGTGTGTGTGATAGGGATGGGGCAGTGTGTGTGTGTGTGTGTGTGAGATATGGATGGGGCAGTGTGTGTGTGTGTGAGATATGGATGGGGCAGCGTGTGTGTGTGAGATATGGATGGGGCAGCGTGTGTGTGTGAGATACAGGGAGTGCAGAATTATTAGGCAAGTTGTATTTTTGAGGATTAATTTTATTATTGAACAACAACCATGTTCTCAATGAACCCAAAAAACTCATTAATATCAAAGCTGAATATTTTTGGAAGTAGTTTTTAGTTTGTTTTTAGTTTTAGCTATTTTAGGGGGATATCTGTGTGTGCAGGTGACTATTACTGTGCATAATTATTAGGCAACTTAACAAAAAACAAATATATACCCATTTCAATTATTTATTTTTACCAGTGAAACCAATTTAACATCTCAACATTCACAAATATACATTTCTGACATTCAAAAACAAAACAAAAACAAATCAGTGACCAATATAGCCACCTTTCTTTGCAAGGACACTCAAAAGCCTGCCATCGATGGATTCTGTCAGTGTTTTGATCTGTTCACCATCAACATTGCGTGCAGCAGCAACCACAGCCTCCCAGACACTGTTCAGAGAGGTGTACTGTTTTCCCTCCTTGTAAATCTCACATTTGATGATGGACCACAGGTTCTCAATGGGGTTCAGATCAGGTGAACAAGGAGGCCATGTCATTAGATTTTCTTCTTTTATACCCTTTCTTGCCAGCCACGCTGTGGAGTACTTGGACGCGTGTGATGGAGCATTGTCCTGCATGAAAATCATGTTTTTCTTGAAGGATGCAGACTTCTTCCTGTACCACTGCTTGAAGAAGGTGTCTTCCAGGAACTGGCAGTAGGACTGGGAGTTGAGCTTGACTCCATCCTCAACCCGAAAAGGCCCCACAAGCTCATCTTTGATGATACCAGCCCAAACCAGTACTCCACCTCCACCTTGCTGGCGTCTGAGTCGGACTGGAGCTCTCTGCCCTTTACCAATCCAGCCACGGGCCCATCAAGACTCACTCTCATTTCATCAGTCCATAAAACCTTAGAAAAATCAGTCTTGAGATATTTCTTGGCCCAGTCTTGACGTTTCAGCTTGTGTGTCTTGTTCAGTGGTGGTCGTCTTTCAGCCTTTCTTACCTTGGCCATGTCTCTGAGTATTGCACACCTTGTGCTTTTGGGCACTCCAGTGATGTTGCAGCTCTGAAATATGGCCAAACTGGTGGCAAGTGGCATCGTGGCAGCTGCACGCTTGACTTTTCTCAGTTCATGGGCAGTTATTTTGCGCCTTGGTTTTTCCACACGCTTCTTGCGACCCTGTTGACTATTTTGAATGAAACGCTTGATTGTTCGATGATCACGCTTCAGAAGCTTTGCAATTTTAAGAGTGCTGCATCCCTCTGCAAGATATCTCACTATTTTTGACTTTTCTGAGCCTGTCAAGTCCTTCTTTTGACCCATTTTGCCAAAGGAAAGGAAGTTGCCTAATAATTATGCACACCTGATATAGGGTGTTGATGTCATTAGACCACACCCCTCCTCATTACAGAGATGCACATCACCTAATATGCTTAATTGGTAGTAGGCTTTCGAGCCTATACAGCTTGGAGTAAGACAACATGCATAAAGAGGATGATGTGGTCAAAATACTCATTTGCCTAATAATTCTGCACTCCCTGTATGGATGGGGCAGCGTGTGTGTGCGAGATATGGATAGGGCAGCGTGTGTGTGTGAGATATGGATGGGGCAGTGTGTGTGTGTGTGTGAGATATGGATGGGTAGTGTGTTTGTGTGTGTGAGATATGGACGGGGCAGTGTGTGTGAGATATGGACTGGGCAGTGTGAGCGTGTGTGTGATATGGATGGGGCAGTGTGAGTGTGTGTGTGATATGGATGGGGCAGTGTGTGTGTGTGTGAGATATGGATGGGGCAGTGTGTGTGTGTGTGTGTGTGAGATATGGATGGGGCAGTGTGTGTGTGTGTGAGATATGGATGGGGCAGTGTGTGTGTGTGTGTGAGATATGGATGGGGCAGTGTGTGTGTGTGTGTGTGAGATATGGATGGGGCAGTGTGTGTGTGTGTGTGAGATATGGATGGGGCAGTGTGTGTGTGTGTGAGATATGGATGGGGCAGCGTGTGTGTGTGTGAGATATGGATGGGGCAGCGTGTGTGTGTGTGTGAGATATGGATGGGGCAGTGTGTGTGTGTGTGTGTGTGAGATATGGATGGGGCAGCGTGTGTGTGTGTGAGATATGGATGGGGCAGCGTGTGTGTGTGTGAGATATGGATGGGGCAGCGTGTGTGTGTGAGATATGGATGGGGCAGTGTGTGTGTGTGTGTGTGTGAGATATGGATGGGCAGTGTGTGTGTGTGTGTGAGATATGGATGGGGCAGTGTGTGTGTGTGTGTGAGATATGGATGGGGCAGCGTGTGTGTGTGTGAGATATGGATGGGGCAGCGTGTGTGTGTGTGAGATATGGATGGGGCAGCGTGTGTGTGTGAGATATGGATGGGGCAGTGTGCGTGTGTGTGTGAGATATGGATGGGCAGTGTGTGTGTGTGTGAGATATGGATGGGGCAGTGTGTGTGTGTGTGAGATATGGATGGGGCAGTGTGTGTGTGTCTGTGTGTGTGAGATATGGATGGGGCAGTGTGTGTGTGTGTGAGATATGGATGGGGCAGTGTGTGTGATATGGATGGGGCAGTGTGTGTGTGTGTGTGTGATATGGATGGGCAGTGTGTGTGTGTGAGATATGGATGGGTAGTGTGTTTGTGTGTGTGAGATATGGATGGGGCAGTGTGTGTGTGTGTGTGTGTGTGAGATATGGACGGGGCAGTGTGTGTGTGAGATATGGACTGGGCAGTGTGTGTGTGTGTGATATGGATGGGGCAGTGTGTGTGTGTGTGTGATATGGATGGGGCAGTGTGTGTGTGTGTGTGTGAGATATGGATGGGGCAGTGTGTGTGTGTGTGTGATATGGATGGGGCAGTGTGTGTGTGTGTGTGTGATATGGATGGGGCAGTGTGTGTGTGTGTGTGATATGGATGGGGCAGTGTGTGTGTGTGTGATATGGATGGGGCAGTGTGTGTGTGTGATATGGATGGGGCAGTGTGTGTGTGTGTGTGTGTGTGTGATATGGATGGGGCAGTGTGTGTGTGTCTGTGTGATATGGATGGGGCAGTGTGTGTGTGTGTGAGATATGGATGGGGCAGTGTGTGTGTGTGTGAGATATGGATGGGGCAGTGTGTGTGTGTGAGATATGGATGGGGCAGTGTGTGTGTGTGTGAGATATGGATGGGGCAGTGTGTGTGTGTGTGAGATATGGATGGGGCAGTGTGTGTGTGTGTGTGTGTGAGATATGGATGGGGCAGTGTGTGTGTGTGTGTGTGTGTGTGTGTGTGTGTGAGATATGGATGGGGCAGTGTGTGTGCCTGAGATATGGATGGGGCAGTGTATGTGCGTGAGATATGGATGGGGCAGTGTGTGTGTGTGAGATAAGGATGGGGTAGTATGTGTGTGTGTGAGATATGGATGGGGCAGTGTGTGTGTGTGATATGGATGGGGCAGTGCGTGTGTGTGTGTGTGTGATATGGATGGGGCAGTGTGTGTGTGTGTGTGTGATATGGATGGGGCAGTGTGTGTGTGTGTGTGATATGGATGGGGCAGTGTGTGTGTGTGTGTGATATGGATGGGGCAGTGTGTGTGTGAGATATGGATGGGGCAGTGTGTGTGTGAGATATGGATGGGGCAGTGTGTGTGTGAGATATGGATGGGGCAGTGTGTGAGCGTGTGTGTGATATGGATGGGGCAGTGTGTGTATGTGTGTGTGATATTGATGGGGCAGTGTGTGTGTGTGTGTGTGTGTGTGTGTGTGTGTGTGATATGGATGGGGCAGTGTGTGTGTGTGTGATATGGATGGGGCAGTGTGTGTGATATGGATGGGGCAGGAGATGTGCCTGTTAGTTGCACCTTACACAGTGGGGCATGGGAATTCAAAACTTGCAAAAGCTCGGACTGAAAGTATTCAATTGCACAGTGTAGATCTGGGATTAGTTTAATCTGTGCCACGGGAGATTCCTGAGATCATTTAGAAAAGATTCAATTTCTTGAAAGACCTGGTGATTATGACCTTGGGAGAGGATTTGGTTATTAGGGTTAGTGCACTAGGCAGTGCTCACTGTCAGGGAGACGTCTGACTGCTGGATTCAATCAGAGTATGGTGGGGAGGAGATCAATTAGCTCCATATACAGGATTCATTTTAGAATAACGCCAATTAATATCACATAGTAGTTTGGGGCCATCAAGTTCACCCTTTTCCTAGCCCTTGTTTAACACAGTTGTTTCAAACACCAAATCTCTAAAAATCATTGGTTGCCTTATTTTGGAGGGGATTCACTGGGCAGCGAGGTGGGTGGTAGATTCCCAAATCATTGATTGGTTTACTGAAGAGGAAGCGATTGCAGCAGATAGGAAATCAGTGGTGGCAGGGGAGGAATAGTGTTGTAATGATTGCAGCAGTGGATTAACGATGATATGTTAATATCAAGTCACAGGTGATGTCATAAGCAGGAGACACATTTCTTAGTTTATGCATTTGCTGCCATTTTGTCAACACAATGGGATTATGTATAAAAACTGTGGGGAGTTTGACAGTAAGTCGCCGTATGTTACGTATCGCGGGGGTGATATCCGCCAGAGGTAGATGAAGGCTCCTCCACACACATCAGGACACTTTAAGCACATGATGGATTTTTTCCCTTGGCTGCATCAGCACACGGTCACACGTCGCACACGGTCACACGTCGCACACGGTCACACGTCGGACACGGTCACACGTCGGACACAGTCACACGTCGCACACGGTCACACGTCGGACACGACGTTCTGGCGACGGAAGGGGAAACGGGAGTCTGGTTTATACATAGGGGCACATGGCAAGCATATAGGAGGGAAACCAGGGGTTAATATTGGTCACGTGACTCATTCACCAAACATTTAAATATAGATCTTACTAGTGACTGAGTCACACTCTGCGCCCCTCTCACATCCTCAATTTAAATATATGGAACATAACTATGTGTGTGATATGGATGGGGCAGTGTGTGTGTGTGATATGGATGGGGCAGTGTGTGTGTGTGTGTGATATGGATGGGGCAGTGTGTGTGTGTGTGTGATATGGATGGGGCAGTGTGTGTGTGTGATATGGATGGGGCAGTGTGTGTGTGTGTGTGATATGGATGGGGCAGTGTGTGTGTGTGTGTGATATGGATGGGGCAGTGTGTGTGTGTGTGTGTGAGATATGGATGGGGCAGTGTGTGTGTGTGTGTGAGATATGGATGGGGCAGTGTGTGTGTGTGTGTGTGTGTGATATGGATGGGGCAGTGTGTGTGTGTGTGTGTGATATGGATGGGGCAGTGTGTGTGTGTGTGTGTGTGATATGGATGGGGCAGTGTGTGTGTGTGTGTGTGTGATATGGATGGGGCAGTGTGTGTGTGTGTGTGTGTGTGATATGGATGGGGCAGTGTGTGTGTGTGTGTGTGTGTGATATGGATGGGGCAGTGTGTGTGTGTGTGTGTGATATGGATGGGGCAGTGTGTGTGTGTGTGTGATATGGATGGGGCAGTGTGTGTGTGTGTGATATGGATGGGGCATTGTGTGTGTGTGTGAGATATGGATGGGGCAGTGTGTGTGTGTGTGTGATATGGATGGGGCAGTGTGTGTGTGTGTGTGTGTGAGATATGGATGGGGCAGTGTGTGTGTGAGATATGGATGGGGCAGTGTGTGTGTGTGTGAGATATGGATGGGGCAGTGTGTGTGTGTGATATGGATGGGGCAGTGTGTGTGTGTGTGTGATATGGATGGGGCAGTGTGTGTGTGTGTGTGATATGGATGGGGCAGTGTGTCTGTGTGTGTGATATGGATGGGGCAGTGTGTGTGTGTGTGTGATATGGATGGGGTAGTGTGTGTGTGTGATATGGATGGGGCAGTGTGTGTGTGTGTGATATGGATGGGGTAGTGTGTGTGTGTGATATGGATGGGGTAGTGTGTGTGTGTGATATGGATGGGGTAGTGTGTGTGTGTGATTTGGATGGGGCAGTGTGTGTGTGTGTGTGATATGGATGGGGCAGTGTGTGTGTGTGTGATATGGATGGGGCAGTGCATGTGTGTGTGATATGGATGGGGCAGTGTGTGTGTGTGATATGGATGGGGCAGTGTGTGTGTGTGTGATATGGATGGGGCAGTGTGTGTGTGTGATATGGATGGGGCAGTGTGTGTGTGTGTGTGATATGGATGGGGCAGTGTGTGTGTGTGTGTGATATGGATGGGGCAGTGTGTGTGTGTGTGTGATATGGATGGGGCAGTGTGTGTGTGTGTGTGATATGGATGGGGCAGTGTGTGTGTGTGTGTGTGATATGGATGGGGCAGTGTGTGTGTGTGTGTGATATGGATGGGGCAGTGTGTGTGTGTGTGATATGGATGGGGCAGTGTGTGTGTGTGATATGGATGGGGCAGTGTGTGTGTGTGTGTGTGTGTGTGATATGGATGGGGCAGTGTGTGTGTGTGTGTGTGATATGGATGGGGCAGTGTGTGTGTGTGTGAGATATGGATGGGGCAGTGTGTGTGTGTGTGAGATATGGATGGGGCAGTGTGTGTGTGTGAGATATGGATGGGGCAGTGTGTGTGTGTGTGAGATATGGATGGGGCAGTGTGTGTGTGTGTGAGATATGGATGGGGCAGTGTGTGTGTGTGTGTGTGTGAGATATGGATGGGGCAGTGTGTGTGTGTGTGTGTGTGTGTGTGTGTGTGTGAGATATGGATGGGGCAGTGTGTGTGCCTGAGATATGGATGGGGCAGTGTATGTGCGTGAGATATGGATGGGGCAGTGTATGTGCGTGAGATATGGATGGGGCAGTGTGTGTGTGTGAGATAAGGATGGGGTAGTATGTGTGTGTGTGAGATATGGATGGGGCAGTGTGTGTGTGTGATATGGATGGGGCAGTGCGTGTGTGTGTGTGTGTGATATGGATGGGGCAGTGTGTGTGTGTGATATGGATGGGGCAGTGTGTGTGTGTGTGATATGGATGGGGCAGTGTGTGTGTGTGTGATATGGATGGGGCAGTGTGTGTGTGTGTGTGTGATATGGATGGGGCAGTGTGTGTGTGTGTGTGTGATATGGATGGGGCAGTGTGTGTGTGTGATATGGATGGGGCAGTGTGTGTGTGTGATATGGATGGGGCAGTGTGTGTGTGTGATATGGATGGGGCAGTGTGTGTGTGTGTGTGATATGGATGGGGCAGAGTGTGTGTGTGTGTGTGTGATGTGGATGGGGCAGTGTGTGTGTGTGTGATATGGATGTGGCAGTGTGTGTGTGTGTGTGTGTGTGATATGGATGGGGCAGTGTGTGTGTGTGAGATATGGATGGGGCAGTGTGTGTGTGTGAGGTATGGATGGGGCAGTGTGTGTGTGTGAGATATGGATGGGGCAGTGTGTGTGTGTGAGATATGGATGGGGCAGTGTGTGTGTGTGATATGGATGGGGCAGTGTGTGTGTGTGAGATATGGATGGGGCAGTGTGTGTGTGTGAGATATGGATGGGGCAGTGTGTGTGTGTGTGTGTGTGATATGGATGGGGCAGTGTGTGTGTGTGTGAGATATGGATGGGGCAGTGTGTGTGTGTGTGAGATATGGATGGGGCAGTGTGTGTGTGTGTGTGTGTGTGTGTGTATGAGATATGGATGGGGCAGTGTGTGTGTGTGTGTGTGTGTGAGAGATATGGATGGGGCAGTGTGTGTGTGAGATATGGATGGGGCAGTGTGTGTGCCTGAGATATGGATGGGGCAGTGTGTGTGAGATATGGATGGGGCAGTGTGTGTGTGTGTGAGATATGGATGGGGCAGTGTGTGTGTGTGTGAGATATGGATGGGGCAGTGTGTGTGTGTGAGATATGGATGGGGCCGTGTGTGTGTGTGTGATATGGATGGGGCAATGTGTGTGTGTGTGTGAGATATGGATGGGGCAGTGTGTGTGTGTGTGTGTGAGATATGGATGGGGCAGTGTGTGTGTGTGTGTGTGAGATATGGATGGGGCAGTGTGTGTGTGTGTGAGATATGGATGGGGCAGTGTGTGTGTGTGTGAGATATGGATGGGGCAGTGTGTGTGTGTGTGTGTGTGAGAGATATGGATGTGGCAGTGTGTGTGTGAGTGTGTGAGATATGGATGGGGCAGTGTGTGTGCGTGAGATATGGATGGGGCAGTGTGTGTGCGTGAGATATGGATGGGGCAGTGTGTGTGCGTGAGATATGGATGGGGCAGTGTGTGTGTGTGTGAGATATGGATGGGGCAGTGTGTGAGATATGGATGGGGCAGTGTGTGTGTGTGTGTGAGATATGGATGGGGCAGTGTGTGTGTGTGTGTGAGATATGGATGGGGCAGTGTGTGTGTGTGTGTGAGATATGGATGGGGCAGTGTGTGTGTGTGTGTGAGATATGGATGGGGCAGTGTGTGTGTGTGTGAGATATGGATTGGGCAGTGTGTGAGATATGGATGGGGCAGTGTGTGTGTGTGTGAGATATGGATGGGGCAGTGTGTGTGTGTGTGTGTGAGATATGGATGGGGCAGTGTGTGTGTGTGTGAGATATGGATGGGGCAGTGTGTGTGTGTGTGTGTGTGTGTGTGAGATATGGATGGGGCAGTGTGTGTGTGTGTGTGTGTGTGTGTGAGATATGGATGGGGCAGTGTGTGTGTGTGTGATATGGATGGGGCAGTGTGTGTGATATGGATGGGGCAGTGTGTGTGATATGGATGGGGCAGTGTGTGTGTGAGAGATATGGATGGGGCAGTGTGTGTGTGAGAGATATGGATGGGGCAGTGTGTGTGTGAGATATGGATGGGGCAGTGTGTGTGTGTGAGATATGGATGGGCCAGTGTGTGTGTGAGATATGGATGGGGCAGTGTGTGTGTGAGATATGGATGGGGCAGTGTGTGTGATATGGATGGGGCAGTGTGTGTGATATGGATGGGGCAGTGTGTGTGTGTGTGGTGATATGGATGGGGCAGTGTGTGTGTGAGATATGGATGGGGCAGTGTGTGTGATATGGATGGGGCAGTGTGTGTGTGTGTGTGAGATATGGATGGGGCAGTGTGTGTGTGTGTCTGTGATATGGATGGGGCAGTGTGTGTGTGTGAGATATGGATGGGGCAGTGTGTGTGTGTGAGATATGGATGGGGCAGTGTGTGTGTGTGATATGGATGGGGCAGTGTGTGTGAGATATGGATGGGGCAGTGTGTGTGAGATATGGATGGGGCAGTGTGTGTGAGATATGGATGGGGCAGTGTGTGTGTGTGTGTGTGTGTGTGAGATATGGATGGGGCAGTGTGTGTGTGTGTGTGTGAGATATGGATGGGGCAGTGTGTGTGTGTGAGATATGGATGGGGCAGTGTGTGTGTGTGTGAGATATGGATGGGGCAGTGTGTGTGTGTGTGAGATATGGATGGGGCAGTGTGTGTGTGTGTGAGATATGGATGGGGCAGTGTATGTGTTTGAGATATGGATGGGGCAGTGTGTGTGTGTGTGAGATATGGATGGGGCAGTGTGTGTGTGAGAGATATGGATGGGGCAGTGTGTGTGTGTGTGAGATATGGATGGGGCAGTGTGTGTGTGTGTGAGATATGGATGGGGCAGTGTGTGTGTGTATGTGTGTGTGAGATATGGATGGAGTAGTGTGTGTGTGTGTAATATATGGATGGGGCAGTCCTTTGTAGAAGGAGGGGATAGATTGATATAGGGGAGGGCAGTTGTGCAAGGTCTCTGTGCAGAGCTGCTAATCTTTCAGCTGAGCGATGCTGAGCTGCTGAGACCAGGTATGTGTCTGTGTCGCTGCCCAGATCGGGTATGTATGTGTCTGTGTCGCTGCCCAGATCGGGTATGTATGTGTCTGTGTCGCTGCCCAGATCGGGTATGTATGTGTCTGTGTCGCTGCCCAGATCGGGTATGTATGTGTCTGTGTCGCTGCCCAGATCGGGTATGTATGTGTCTGTGTCGCTGCCCAGATCGGGTATGTATGTGTCTGTGTCGCTGCCCAGATCGGGTATGTATGTGTCTGTGTCGCTGCCCAGATCGGGTATGTATGTGTCTGTGTCGCTGCCCAGATCGGGTATGTATGTGTCTGTGTCGCTGCCCAGATCGGGTATATATGTGTCTGTGTCGCTGCCCAGATCTCTGGGGACACAACTTGCTTGTTCTAGTTGTTTGTGTATTTGTTGAGATGTCTTGGACAGAGTATACATGGAATATATATATAATTGCCCCAATAAAGCACTCGGCATAGTGACACCCCCCCAGTCACACACTCTGTATAGTGACCCCCCCCCCAGTCACACACTCTGTATAGTGACCCCCCCCCCAGTCACACACTCTGTATAGTGACCCCCCCCAGTCACACACTCTGTATAGTGACCCCCCCAGTCACACACTCTGTATAGTGACCCCCCCCAGTCACACACTCTGTATAGCGACCCCCCCCAGTCACACACTCTGTATAGCGACCCCCCCCAGTCACACACTCTGTATAGCGACCCCCCCCCAGTCACACACTCTGTATAGCGACCCCCCCCCAGTCACACACTCTGTATAGCGACCCCCCCCAGTCACACACTCTGTATAGCGACCCCCCCCGTCACACACTCTGTATAGTGACCCCCCCGTCACACACTCTGTATAGTGACCCTCCCCAGTCACACACTCTGTATAGTGACCCCCCCCCAGTCACACACTCTGTATAGTGACCCCCCCCCAGTCACACACTCTGTATAGTGACCCCCCCCCCAGTCACACACTCTGTATAGCGACCCCCCCCAGTCACACACTCTGTATAGCGACCCCCCCCCAGTCACACACTCTGTATAGCGACCCCCCCCCAGTCACACACTCTGTATAGCGACCCCCCCCCAGTCACACACTCTGTATAGTGACCCCCCCCAGTCACACACTCTGTATAGTGACCCCCCCGTCACACACTCTGTATAGTGACCCCCCCGTCACACACTCTGTATAGTGACCCCCCCCCAGTCACACACTCTGTATAGTGACCCCCCAGTCACACACTCTGTATAGTGACCCCCCCCCCCAGTCACACACTCTGTATAGTGACCCCCCCCCAGTCACACACTCTGTATAGTGACCCCCCCCAGTCACACACTCTGTATAGTGACCCCCCCCCAGTCACACACTCTGTATAGTGACCCCCCCCAGTCACACACTCTGTATAGTGACCCCCCCCCAGTCACACACTCTGTATAGTGACCCCCCCAGTCACACACTCTGTATAGTGACCCCCCCCCCCAGTCACACACTCTGTATAGTGACCCCCCCCCCAGTCACACACTCTGTATAGTGACCCCCCCCCAGTCACACACTCTGTATAGTGACCCCCCCCCCAGTCACACACTCTGTATAGTGACCCCCCCCAGTCACACACTCTGTATAGTGACCCCCCCCCCAGTCACACACTCTGTATAGTGACCCCCCCCCCAGTCACACACTCTGTATAGTGACCCCCCCAGTCACACACTCTGTATAGTGACCCCCCCCAGTCACACACTCTGTATAGTGACCCCCCCCAGTCACACACTCTGTATAGTGACCCCCCCCAGTCACACACTCTGTATAGTGACCCCCCCCAGTCACACACTCTGTATAGCGACCCCCCCCCCCAGTCACACACTCTGTATAGTGACCCCCCCAGTCACACACTCTGTATAGTGGCTCCCCCAGTCACACACTCTGTATAGTGACCCCCCCCCCAGTCACACACTCTGTATAGCGACCCCCCCCCAGTCACACACTCTGTATAGCGACCCCCCCCCCAGTCACACACTCTGTATAGTGACCCCCCCCCAGTCACACACTCTGTATAGTGACCCTCCCCCCAGTCACACACTCTGTATAGTGACCCTCCCCCCAGTCACACACTCTGTATAGTGACCCCCCCCAGTCACACACTCTGTATAGTGACCCCCCCCAGTCACACACTCTGTATAGTGACCCCCCCCAGTCACACACTCTGTATAGTGACCCCCCCCCCAGTCACACACTCTGTATAGTGACCCCCCCCCAGTCACACACTCTGTATAGTGACCCCCCCAGTCACACACTCTGTATAGTGACCCCCCCCCCAGTCACACACTCTGTATAGTGAACCCCCCAGTCACACACTCTGTATAGTGACCCCCCCCAGTCACACACTCTGTATAGCGACCCCCCCCCAGTCACACACTCTGTATAGTGACCCCCCCAGTCACACACTCTGTATAGTGACCCCCCCCAGTCACACACTCTGTATAGTGACCCCCCCCCAGTCACACACTCTGTATAGCGACCCCCCCCCAGTCACACACTCTGTATAGTGACCCCCCCCCAGTCACACACTCTGTATAGTGACCCTCCCCCCAGTCACACACTCTGTATAGTGACCCCCCCCAGTCACACACTCTGTATAGTGACCCCCCCCCCAGTCACACACTCTGTATAGTGACCCCCCCCCAGTCACACACTCTGTATAGCGACCCCCCCCCAGTCACACACTCTGTATAGTGACCCCCCCCCAGTCACACACTCTGTATAGTGACCCCCCCCAGTCACACACTCTGTATAGTGACCCCCCCCGTCACACACTCTGTATAGCGACCCCCCCCAGTCACACACTCTGTATAGCGACCCCCCCCAGTCACACACTCTGTATAGTGACCCCCCCCAGTCACACACTCTGTATAGCGACCCCCCCCCCCAGTCACACACTCTGTATAGTGACCCCCCCAGTCACACACTCTGTATAGTGGCTCCCCCAGTCACACACTCTGTATAGTGACCCCCCCCCCAGTCACACACTCTGTATAGCGACCCCCCCCCCAGTCACACACTCTGTATAGCGACCCCCCCCCCAGTCACACACTCTGTATAGTGACCCCCCCCCAGTCACACACTCTGTATAGTGACCCTCCCCCCAGTCACACACTCTGTATAGTGACCCTCCCCCCAGTCACACACTCTGTATAGTGACCCCCCCCAGTCACACACTCTGTATAGTGACCCCCCCCAGTCACACACTCTGTATAGTGACCCCCCCCAGTCACACACTCTGTATAGTGACCCCCCCCCCAGTCACACACTCTGTATAGTGACCCCCCCCCAGTCACACACTCTGTATAGTGACCCCCCCCAGTCACACACTCTGTATAGTGACCCCCCCCCCAGTCACACACTCTGTATAGTGAACCCCCCAGTCACACACTCTGTATAGTGACCCCCCCCAGTCACACACTCTGTATAGCGACCCCCCCCCAGTCACACACTCTGTATAGTGACCCCCCCAGTCACACACTCTGTATAGTGACCCCCCCCAGTCACACACTCTGTATAGTGACCCCCCCCCAGTCACACACTCTGTATAGCGACCCCCCCCCCAGTCACACACTCTGTATAGTGACCCCCCCCCAGTCACACACTCTGTATAGTGACCCTCCCCCCAGTCACACACTCTGTATAGTGACCCCCCCCAGTCACACACTCTGTATAGTGACCCCCCCCCCCAGTCACACACTCTGTATAGTGACCCCCCCCCAGTCACACACTCTGTATAGTGACCCCCCCCCAGTCACACACTCTGTATAGTGACCCCCCCCAGTCACACACTCTGTATAGTGACCCCCCCCAGTCACACACTCTGTATAGCGACCCCCCCCCAGTCACACACTCTGTATAGTGACCCCCCCCCAGTCACACACTCTGTATAGTGACCCCCCCCAGTCACACACTCTGTATAGTGACCCCCCCCCAGTCACACACTCTGTATAGTGACCCCCCCCAGTCACACACTCTGTATAGCGACCCCCCCCAGTCACACACTCTGTATAGTGACCCCCCCCCAGTCACACACTCTGTATAGTGACCCCCCCCCAGTCACACACTCTGTATAGTGACCCCCCCCAGTCACACACTCGGGGGTCCCAGTCGGCAGTGGGATGGGTGGTCTCCTGTAAGAAGTGGGGGGAGAGGGTCTGTGTGATTTCCCAGCATGCTGCGCAGGTCACGTGATTCCCTGTCAGACCGGGTCACGTGACAGAGAGCGAGCGGTGAGTAGAGAGGTGAGCGGAGTAACCCTTTGCCCGCCGGCACCCAGTGCTAGCCCCGCCCATTAACCCCTCCCCTGCCAGTGACTCCCATTAACCCCTCCCCTGCCAGTGACTCCCATTAACCCCTCCCCTGCCAGAGTCATTAACATCTCCCTTGCCAGAATCTCACATTAACCCCTTCAATGCCTGAGACTCTAATTAACCCTTACCCTGCCAGACTCACATTAACCCCTCCCCTGCTAGACACTCACATTTACCCCCTCCCTCCAATACTCATTAACCCCTCCCCTGCCAGACTCTCAGATTAACCCTTTCCCTGCTAGATACTCACATTTACCCCTCCCCTGCCTGACTCTCACATTAACCCCTCCCCTGCCAGACCTCACATTAACCCTTCCCTTGCCAGAGACTCTCATCAATCCCTCCCTGCCAGACTCTCATTAACCCCTTCCCTGCCAAACTCTCACATTAACCTCTCTCTCCTGCCTGACTCTCACATTAACCCCTCCCCTCCCAGACTTTCATATTAACCCCTCCCCTGACATTCTCTCACATTAACCCCCCCCGCCAGACTTGTACATTAACCCCTCCAATGCCAGAATCTCAGATTAACCCCTCCCCTGCCAGAGACTCTCATTAACCCCTCCCCTGCCAGACTTTCACATTTATCCCTCCCCTGCCAGGCTGCCAGACTCTCACATTAACCCTTCCCCTGCCAGAGACTCTCAACACCCCTCCCCTGCCAGACTCTAATTAACCCCTTCTCTGCCAGACTCACATTAACCCCCTGCCAAACTCTTACATTAACCCCTCCCCTGACAGACTCTCACATTAACACCTCCCCTGCCAGAGACTCTCAAATTAACCCCTTCCCTGCCAGACTCTCAAATTAACCACTCCCCTGCAAGACTCTCATGAACCCCTCCTCTACCATGCTCATTAACCCCTCCCCTGCCAGACTCTCACATTAACCCCTCCCCTTCCAGACCTCACATTAAACCCGCCCCTGTGAAACTCTCTTTAACCCCTCCCTTACCAGACTCTCACATTTACCCCTCCCCTGACATTCTCTCACATTAACCCCCCTGCCAGACATGTACGTTAATCCCTCCAATGCCACACTCTCCGATTAACCCCTCCCCTGCCAGAGACTCTCATTAACCCCTCCCCTGCCAGGCTCTCACATTAACCTTTCCCCTGCCAGAGACTCTTATCAACCCCTCCCTTGCCAGACTCTTATTAACCCCTACCCTGCCAGTTTCACATTAACCCCTGCCAAACTCTCCCATTAACCCATCCCCTGCCAAACCCTCACATTAACCCCTCCCCCGCCAGACTCTCACATTAACACCTCCCCTGCCAGAAACTCTTATTATCCCCTCCCCTGCTAGATACTCACCTTAACCCGTCCCCTGCCAGACTCTCACATTAACCGCTCCCCTTCCATACTCTCACATTAACCCCTCCCCTGCCAGACTCTCACATTAATTTCTCCCCTGCCAGACCTCACATTAACCCCTCCCCTTTGAAACTCTCTTTAACCCCTCCCCTACCAGACTCTCACATGTATCCCTCCCCTGCCAGACTCCCAAATTAACCCCTCCCCTACCATACACATTAACACCTCCCCTGCCAGAAACTCTTATTATCCCCTCCCCTGCTAGACACTCACCTTAACCCGTCCCCTGCCAGACTCTCACATTAACCGCTCCCCTGCCAGACTCTCACCATTAACTACTCCCCTTCCATACTCTCACATTAACCCCTCCCCTGCCAGACTCTCACATTATTTCTCCCCTGCCAGACCTCACATTAACCCCTCCCCTTTGAAACTCTCTTTAACCCCTCCCCTACCAGACTCTCACATGTATCCCTCCCCTGCCAGACTCCCAAATTAACCCCTCCCCTACCATACACATTAACCCCTCCCCTGCCATACTCATTAACCCCTCCCCTGCCAGACCTCACATTAGCCCTTATCTTGCCAGAGACTCTCATCAATCCCTCCCTGCCAGAGACTCTCATCAATCCCTCCCTGCCAGACTCTCATTAACCCCTTCCCTGCCAAACTCTCACATTAACCCCTCTCTCCTGCCTGACTCTCACATGAACCCCTCCCCTGCCAAAAACTCCCATTAACTCACTGTGTTTCTGTTAGAAAGGGTGTGATTCACTAAAACTGTACTGACATGTGAACTGTTTGAATCAGACATTACTAGTTGAGCTGGAAACATTGTTCACAGTGACCTGTCTCTCCAGATCGGCTAGTAAGGTTTCAGTGAATCTGGCACTGTATACCGGGGACTGCTAACAGGATTAATCTGATTAATCCACAAATCATATCTGGTCTCCAAATCTAACTAGTTACGACATCGGGAATCGCACAAGTGGAGACAAGCGCCTCTAATGATCCCCCATTCCTAACCTGCGGCCCCATATACAGCAGTGTATCTTCCACAAGTCAAACAAGGCACTCGCCTAGGGCGGCACTTTGCCAGAGGGCGTTAAAGCACATCTCTGGTGCTTCAAACATTTTCGCTCCCTCCCCCACCATTCAGCAAGCTTTAGCTTTAGAGGGGGGATGTAATGAGGGTGATGGGGCATCTAGTGTGTGCGCAATGTGGGTGATGGGGCATTTAGTGTGTGCGCAATGTGGGTGATGGGGCATTTAGTGTGTGCGCAATGTGGGTGATGGGGCATTTAGTGTGTGCGCAATGTGGGTGATGGGGCATGTAATGGGGGTGATGGGGCATTTAGTGTGTGCGCAATGTGGGTGATGGGGCATGTAATGGGGGTGATGGGGCATTTAGTGTGTGTGCAATGTGGGTGATGGGGCATGTAATGGGGGTGATGGGGCATTTAGTGTGTGCGCAATGTGGGTGATGGGGCATGTAATGGGGTGATGGGGCATTTAGTGTGTGCGCAATGTGGGTGATGGGGCATTTAGTGTGTGCGCAATGTGGGTGATGGGGCATGTAATGGGGGTGATGGGGCATTTAGTGTGTGCGCAATGTGGGTGATGGGGCATGTAATGGGGGTGATGGGGCATTTAGTGTGTGTGCAATGTGGGTGATGGGGCATGTAATGGGGGTGATGGGGCATTTAGTGTGTGCGCAATGTGGGTGATGGGGCATGTAATGGGGTGATGGGGCATTTAGTGTGTGCGCAATGTGGGTGATGGGGCATTTAGTGTGTGCGCAATGTGGGTGATGGGGCATGTAATGGGGGTGATGGGGCATTTAGTGTGTGCGCAATGTGGGTGATGGGGCATGTAATGGGGGTGATGGGGCATTTAGTGTGTGTGCAATGTGGGTGATGGGGCATGTAATGGGGGTGATGGGGCATTTAGTGTGTGCGCAATGTGGGTGATGGGGCATGTAATGGGGTGATGGGGCATTTAGTGTGTGCGCAATGTGGGTGATGGGGCATTTAGTGTGTGCGCAATGTGGGTGATGGGGCATGTAATGGGGGTGATGGGGCATTTAGTGTGTGCGCAATGTGGGTGATGGGGCATGTAATGGGGGTGATCGGGCATTTAGTGTGTGTGCAATGTGGGTGATGGGGCATGTAATGGGGGTGATGGGGCATTTAGTGTGTGCGCAATGTGGGTGATGGGGCATGTAATGGGGTGATGGGGCATTTAGTGTGTGCGCAATGTGGGTGATGGGGCATTTAGTGTGTGCGCAATGTGGGTGATGGGGCATGTAATGGGGGTGATGGGGCATTTAGTGTGTGTGCAATGTGGGTGAAGGGCATTTAGTATGTGCGCAATGTGTGTGATGGGGCATGTAATGGGGTGATGGGGCATGTCGTGGGTGTGCAATATTGTTGGGGGGGCCCCGAATTTTGTCTGCCTAGGGCAGCACAAAACCAAGATCCACTACTGCCCATATGCAAATCAGCTTGTGCAGTGGAGATTAGGTGATTTACATGTAGTGTCAGAGGATGAGGTGTTTAATACTCTGCTCACACTGGGGGGCTTGGTGTTTCACTGTGATGGGGTTAATATATGGTAACTTCCCCATAATTAATGAATAAATAGCCCCCTGGGGGCAGTGGGCTGCCGCCAGCCCCATAATTAATGAATAAATAGCCCCCTGGGGGCAGTGGGCTGCCGCCAGCCCCATAATTAATGAATAAATAGCCCCCTGGGGTGAGCGGTCTGCCGCCAGCCCCATAATTAATGAATAAATACCCCCTCCGGGGTGAGCGGTCTGCCGCCAGCCCCATAATTAATGAATAAATAGCCCCCTGGGGGGAACGGGCTGCCGCTGATAAAAGTGCTTACAGCCCATATATAGCATACCCAGGGGGGGGGGGGGGGGGGTCAGGGCATGTTGTCCTGCCTTTCCCTTCCCCCATAATAAATGGGACTGGGAGCGGCACAAATAGCTTCTAGACTCCCCTTGGTATTAATGGTATTAATTCATTTATTTCTACTTACCCCCCTCCCTCTATCTTGCCTAGGTAGGGGGTCAAATGAATTAGATAACCTGCAACAAGTCACACAAACCCCAGACCTATGTTGTTATGGGGGAGACGGGTTATTAACAGGCTAGGGGTCCTTGGCCAGCTGCTGGCCCATTACTACCGAGGGGCTTGGAGCCATTTGGGGGGTTTCTGCGTAGACTGACGCAGATCACCAATGCAATAAAAATGAAGCCCTTATATCTATCCCATGCATGCTTAAACTCCTTCACTGTATTAACCTCTACCACTTCTACTGGAAGACTATTCCATGCATCCACTACCCTCTCAGTAATGTAATACTTTCATTGGTCCCTGGCCTTATCTTATATCTAGGATAGCCTTATACCTATCCCATGCATGCTTAAACTCCTTCACTGTATTAACCTCTACCACTTCTACTGGAAGACTATTCCATGCATCCACTACCCTCTCAGTAATGTAATACTTTCATTAGTCCCTGGCCTTATCTTATATCTAGAATAGCCTTATACCTATCCCATGCATGCTTAAACTCCTTCACTGTATTAACCTCTACCACTTCTACTGGAAGACTATTCCATGCATCGACTACCCTCTCAGTAAAGTAATACTTTCATTAGTCCCTGGCCTTATCTTATATCTAGGATAGCCTTATACCTATCCCATGCATGCTTAAACTCCTTCACTGTATTAACCTCTACCACTTCTACTGGAAGACTATTCCATACATCCACTACCCTCTCAGTAATGTAATACTTTCATTAGTCCCTGACCTTATCTTATATCTAGGATAGCCTTATACCTATCCCATGCATGCTTAAACTCCTTCACTGTATTAACCTCTACCACTTCTACTGGAAGACTATTCCATACATCCACTACCCTCTCAGTAATGTAATACTTTCATTAGTCCCTGGCCTTATCTTATATCTAGGATAGCCTTATACCTATCCCATGCATGCTTAAACTCCTTCACTGTATTAACCTCTACCACTTCTACTGGAAGACTATTCCATACATCCACTACCCTCTCAGTAATGTAATACTTTCATTAGTCCCTGACCTTATCTTATATCTAGGATAGCCTTATACCTGTCCCACGCATGCTTAAACTCCTTCACTGTATTAACCTCTACCACTTCTATTGGAAGACTATTCCATACATCCACTACCCTCTCAGTAATGTAATACTTTCATTAGTCCCTGGCCTTATCTTATATCTAGGATAGCCTTATACCTATCCCATGCATGCTTAAACACCTTCACTGTATTAACCTCTACCACTTCTACTGGAAGACTATTCCATGCATCCACTACCCTCTCAGTAAAGTTATATTTACTTTTCTATCTTTGCCCCTCTAATTTAAGGCTATGTCCTCTTTGGTGACCTTGTCTTTCCATTGGTGTTTTGTGTGTTGCTGTCATTTTCATACTGTTCCCACACAAATGATAAATTGTTTATTATCACCATAAGAAGGTGATGAAAAATAATAATAATAATTTACACAAATACAACTGGTAACAAGGACCCATCTAAATATTGACTAAGTTTTGTCCGAGTTTAGAAATATGCTTTTCTGAAGTTTTTTTAGCGAGTCATAGGGCAATCACCAATACTTGTGGGTGATTGCCCTATAACGGTCCAATGTCAGGAAGGGGTTAAATATACTCTCTTCCTTTACTGTGCTGATTCCTCTCCCTATACAACCAAGCATTCTGCTAATACCTCTCCCTATGCAACCAAGCATTCTGCTAATACCTCTCCCTATACAGCCAAGCATTCTGCTAATACCTCTCCCTATACAGCCAAGCATTCTGCCAATACCTCTCCCTATACAACCAAGCATTCTGCTAATACCTCTCCCTATACAACCAAGCATTCTGCTAATACCTCTCCCTATACAGCCAAGCATTCTGCTAATACCTCTCCCTATACAACCAAGCATTCTGCTAATACCTCTCCCTATACAACCAAGCATTCTGCTAATACCTCTCCCTATACAGCCAAGCATTCTGCTAATACCTCTCCCTATACAGCCAAGCATTCTGCCAATACCTCTCCCTATACAACCAAGCATTCTGCTAATACCTCTCCCTATACAACCAAGCATTCTGCTAATACCTCTCCCTATACAGCCAAGCATTCTGCTAATACCTCTCCCTATACAACCAAGCATTCTGCTAATACCTCTCCCTATACAACCAAGCATTCTGCTAATACCTCTCCCTATACAACCAAAACATTCTGCTAATACCTCTCCCAGAAGGTGCAACGGGGAGTTTTTCCTTCTCCTAGGATGAGGCTTGTATTGCTCATTCAGTGCTGTCCCAGATTCAGCCTCTATATTATCCTTCCCATTATTAACCCTTGTTTAAAATACACCACCTTCAACATTCCATTTGCTACATTTCGAATGTACCTGGTGACTAGACCGGTATTAGATATTTTTTCTTTACAGAAGGAGTAGTGGACGCATGGAATAGACGTCCATTAGAATTGGAATTGCCCAATTCATTATGAAGACTGAAGATTGCTTGGAACTGGCCTAAGGCTTTTGTAAGTAAAACATGATTCAATTATTACACATTGTTATTGAATGGGCATTTCGTTCGGGACAAATGTAATATGTATAATTTGATGCATATTTTAGAATATTATACAGTCTTAGGAGCCAGGAAAGGATCCAGTCATTACGATCAGCAGACTTGGAGAGTTTTTCCTAATTCTCTTCTCAAGTGCCTGCAGACAGCTCTTACAATAGTCTCTTTGGATGCTCTTTTAACATATCCACTGTCCGTGGGAAATTGGCGCCACCTTGTGGCCGTTATGTCTTATTTTATTAAGAGAAGGTGACAACACAATATTTCTAAAAATCGCTGAAACAAATGTTTGTGAGAAAAAGAAAGCGAATATTTTATTTCTTATCGGTTTCCATTGCCCATTGATATCCTATCCAAGCCTCTGACTGCACGGTGTGTAAGGGTAATACATACTACAGCAAGGCTTCTCATTCATATCGAAGATAATACCTCCCTGGATCTCTGCTCTTATTAGAATAAGTAGACAGCACTACTAGCATTCAGCACAGCAGGATAATAACTCCCTGGATCTCTGCTCTTAGTATTAGAATAAGTAGACAGCACTACTAGCATTCAGCACAGCAGGATAATAACTCCCTGGATCTCCGCTCTTAGTATTAGAATAAGTAGACAGCACTACTAGCATTCAGCACAACAGGATAATAACTCCATGGATCTCCGCTCTTAGTATTAGAATAAGTAGACAGCACTACTAGCATTCAGCACAGCAGGATAATAACTCCCTGGATCTCTGCTCTTAGTATTAGAATAAGTAGACAGCACTACTAGCATTCAGCACAGCACGATAATAACTCCCTGGATCTCTGCTCTTAGTATTAGAATAAGTAGACAGCACTACTAGCATTCAGCACAGCAGGATAATAACTCCCTGGATCTCCGCTCTTAGTATTAGAATAAGTAGACAGCACTACTAGCATTCAGCACAACAGGATAATAACTCCATGGATCTCCGCTCTTAGTATTAGAATAAGTAGACAGCACTACTAGCATTCAGCACAGCAGGATAATAACTCCCTGGATCTCTGCTCTTAGTATTAGAATAAGTAGACAGCACTACTAGCATTCAGCACAGCAGGATAATAACTCCCTGGATCTCTGCTCTTAGTATTAGAATAAGTAGACAGCACTACTAGCATTCAGTACAGCAGGATAATAACTCCCTGGATCTCCGCTCTTAGTATTAGAATAAGTAGACAGCACTACTAGCATTCAGTACAGCAGGATAATAACTCCCTGGATCTCCGCTCTTAGTATTAGAATAAGTAGACAGCACTACTAGCATTCAGCACAGCAGGATAATAACTCCCAGGATCTCTGCTCTTAGTATTAGAATAAGTAGACAGCACTACTAGCATTCAGCACAGCAGGATAATAACTCCCTGGATCTCCGCTCTTAGTATTAGAATAAGTAGACAGCACTACTAGCATTCAGTACAGCAGGATAATAACTCCCTGGATCTCCGCTCTTAGTATTAGAATAAGTAGACAGCACTACTAGCATTCAGCACAGCAGGATAATAACTCCCTGGATCTCTGCTCTTAGTATTAGAATAAGTAGACAGCACTACTAGCATTCAGCACAACAGGATAATAACTCCCTGGATCTCCGCTCTTAGTATTAGAATAAGTAGACAGCACTACTAGCATTCAGCACAGCAGGATAATAACTCCCTGGATCTCCACTCTTAGTATTAGAATAAGTAGACAGCACTACTAGCATTCAGCACAGCAGGATAATAACTCCCTGGATCTCCGCTCTTAGTATTAGAATAAGTAGACAGCACTACTAGCATTCAGCACAGCAGGATAATAACTCCCTGGATCTCTGCTCTTAGTATTAGAATAAGTAGACAGCACTACTAGCATTCAGCACAGCAGGATAATAACTCCCTGGATCTCCGCTCTTAGTATTAGAATAAGTAGACAGCACTACTAGCATTCAGCACAGCAGGATAATAACTCCCTGGATCTCCGCTCTTAGTATTAGAATAAGTAGACAGCACTACTAGCATTCAGCACAGCAGGATAATAACTCCCTGGATCTCCGCTCTTAGTATTAGAATAAGTAGACAGCACTACTAGCATTCAGTACAGCAGGATAATAACTCCCTGGATCTCCACTCTTAGTATTAGAATAAATAGACAGCACTACTAGCATTCAGCACAGCAGGATAATAACTCCCTGGATCTCCACTCTTAGTATTAGAATAAGTAGACAGCACTACTAGCATTCAGCACAGCAGGATAATAACTCCCTGGATCTCCGCTCTTAGTATTACAATAAGTAGACAGCACTACTAGCATTCAGCACAGCAGGATAATAACTCCCTGGATCTCTGCTCTTAGTATTAGAATAAGTAGACAGCACTACTAGCATTCAGCACAGCAGGATAATAACTCCCTGGATCTCTGCTCTTAGTATTAGAATAAGTAGACAGCACTACTAGCATTCAGCACAGCAGGATAATAACTCCCTGGATCTCTGCTCTTAGTATTAGAATAAGTAGACAGCACTACTAGCATTCAGCACAGCAGGGTAATAACTCCTTGGATCTCCGCTCTTAGTACTAGAATAAGTAGACAGCACTACTAGCATTCAGTACAGCAGGATAATAACTCCCTGGATCTCCGCTCTTAGTATTAGAATAAGTAGACAGCACTACTAGCATTCAGCACAGCAGGATAATAACTCCCAGGATCTCTGCTCTTAGTATTAGAATAAGTAGACAACACTACTAGCATTCAGCACAGCAGGATAATAACTCCCTGGATCTCCGCTCTTAGTATTAGAATAAGTAGACAACACTACTAGCATTCAGCACAGCAGGATAATAACTCCCTGGATCTGAGCTCTTAGTATTAGAATAAGTAGACAACACTACTAGCATTCAGCACAGCAGGATAATAACTCCCTGGATCTCCGCTCTTAGTATTAGAATAAGTAGACAACACTACTAGCATTCAGCACAGCAGGATAATAACTCCCTGGATCTCCGCTCTTAGTATTAGAATAAGTAGACAACACTACTAGCATTCAGCACAGCAGGATAATAACTCCCTGGATCTCTGCTCTTATTACTAGAATAAGTAGACAGCACTACTAGCATTCAGCACAGCAGAATAATAACTCCCCGGATCTCCACTCTTAGTATTAGAATAAGTAGACAGCACTACTAGCATTCAGCACAGCAGGATAATAACTCCCAGGATCTCCGCTCTTAGTACTAGAATAAGTAGACAGCACTACTAGCATTCAGCACAGCAGGATAATAACTCCCCGGATCTCCGCTCTTAGTATTAGAATAAGTAGATAGCACTACTAGCATTCAGCACAGCAGGATAATAACTCTCTGGATTTCCGCTCTTACTATTAGAATAAGTAGACAGCACTACTAGCATTCAGCACAGCAGGATAATAACTCCCTGGACCTCCGCTCTTAGTATTAGAATAAGTAGACAGCACTACTAGCATTCAGCACAGCAGGATAATAACTCCCTGGATCTCCGCTCTTAGTATTAGAATAAGTAGACAACACTACTAGCATTTAGCACAGCAGGATAATAACTCCATGGATCTCTGCTCTTATTACTAGAATAAGTAGACAGCACTACTAGCATTCAGCACGGCAGGATAATAACTCCCTGGATCTCCGCTCTTAGTATTAGAATAAGTAGACATCACTACTAAGATTCAGCACAGCAGGATAATAACTCCCTGGATCTCCGCTCTTAGTATTAGAATAAGTAGACAGCACTACTTGCATTCAGCATAGCAGGATAATAACTCCCTGGATCTCCGCTCTTAGTATTAGAATAAGTAGACAGCACTACTAGGATTCAGCACAGCAGGATTATAACTCCCTGGATCTCCGCTCTTAGTATTAGAATAAGTAGACAGCACTACTTGCATTCAGCATAGCAGGATAATAACTCCCTGGATCTCCGCTCTTAGTATTAGAATAAGTAGACAACACTACTAGCATTCAGCACAGCAGGATAATAACTCCCTGGATCTCCGCTCTTAGTATTAGAATAAGTAGACAACACTTCTAGCATTCAGCACAGCAGGATAATAACTCCCTGGATCTCTGCTCTTATTACTAGAATAAGTAGACAGCACTACTAGCATTCAGCACAGCAGAATAATAACTCCCCGGATCTCCACTCTTAGTATTAGAATAAGTAGACAGCACTACTAGCATTCAGCACAGCAGGATAATAACTCCCTGGATCTCTGCTCTTAGTATTAGAATAAGTAGACAGCACTACTAGCATTCAGCACAGCAGGATAATAACTCCCAGGATCTCCGCTCTTAGTATTAGAATAAGTAGACAGCACTACTAGCATTCAGCACAGCAGGATAATAACTCCCAGGATCTCCGCTCTTAGTACTAGAATAAGTAGACAGCACTACTAGCATTCAGCACAGCAGGATAATAACTCCCCGGATCTCCGCTCTTAGTATTAGAATAAGTAGACAGCACTACTAGCATTCAGCACAGCAGGATAATAACTCTCTGGATCTCCGCTCTTACTATTAGAATAAGTAGACAGCACTACTAGCATTCAGCACAGCAGGATAATAACTCCCTGGACCTCCGCTCTTAGTATTAGAATAAGTAGACAGCACTACTAGCATTCAGCACAGCAGGATAATAACTCCCTGGATCTCCGCTCTTAGTATTAGAATAAGTAGACAACACTACTAACATTTAGCACAGCAGGATAATAACTCCATGGATCTCTGCTCTTATTACTAGAATAAGTAGACAGCACTACTAGCATTCAGCACGGCAGGATAATAACTCCCTGGATCTCCGCTCTTAGTATTAGAATAAGTAGACATCACTACTAAGATTCAGCACAGCAGGATAATAACTCCCTGGATCTCCGCTCTTAGTATTAGAATAAGTAGACAGCACTACTTGCATTCAGCATAGCAGGATAATAACTCCCTGGATCTCCGCTCTTAGTATTAGAATAAGTAGACAGCACTACTAGCATTCAGCACAGCAGGATAATAACTCCCCGGATCTCCGCTCTTAGTATTAGAATAAGTAAACAGCACTACTAGCATTCAGCACAGCAGGATAATAACTCCCTGGATCTCCCTCTTAGTATTAGAATAAGTAGACAGCACTACTAGCATTCAGCACAGCAGGATAATAACTCCCTGGATCTCCGCTCTTAGTATAAGAATAAGTAGACAGCACTACTAGCATTCAGCACAGCAGGATAATAACTCCCTGGATCTCCGCTCTTAGTACTAGAATAAGTAGACAGCACTACTAGCATTCAGCACAGCAGGATAATAACTCCCTGGATCTCCGCTCTTAGTATTAGAATAAGTAGACAGCACTACTAGCATTCAGCACAGCAGGATAATAACTCACTGGATCTCTGCTCTTAGTATTAGAATAAGTAGACAGCACTACTAGCATTCAGCACAGCAGGATAATAACTCCTTGGATCTCCGCTCTTAGTATTAGAATAAGTAGACAGCACTACTAGCATTCAGTACAGCAGGATAATAACTCCCTGGATCTCCACTCTTAGTATTACAATAAGTAGACAGCACTACTAGCATTCAGCACAGCAGGATAATAACTCCTTGGATCTCCGCTCTTAGTATTAGAATAAGTAAACAGCACTACTAGCATTCAGCATAGCAGGATAATAACTCCCTGGATCTCCGCTCTTAGTATTAGAATAAGTAGACAACACTACTAGCATTCAGCACAGCAGGATAATAACTCACTGGATCTCTGCTCTTAGTATTAGAATAAGTAGACAGCACTACTAGCATTCAGCACAGCAGGATAATAACTCCTTGGATCTCCGCTTTTAGTATTAGAATAAGTAGACAGCACTACTAGCATTCAGCACAGCAGGATAATAACTCCCTGGATCTCAGTATTAGAATAAGTAGACAGCACTACTAGCATTCAGCATAGCAGGATAATAACTCCCTGGATCTCCGCTCTTAGTATTAGAATAAGTAGACAGCACTACTAGCATTCAGCACAGCTTGATAATAACTCCCTGGATCTCCGCTCTCAGTATTAGAATAAGTAGACAGCACTACTAGCATTCAGCACAGCAGGATAATAACTCCCTGGATCTCCGCTCTTAGTATTAGAATAAGTAGACAGCACTACTAGCATTCAGCACAGCAGGATAATAACTCCCTGGATCTCTGCTCTAAGTATTAGAATAAGTAGACAGCACTACTAGCATTCAGCACAGCAGGATAATAACTCCCTGGATCTCTGCTCTAAGTATTAGAATAAGTAGACAGCACTACTAGCATTCAGTACAGCAGGATAATAACTCCCCGGATCTCCGCTCTTAGTATTAGACTAAGTAAACAGCACTACTAGCATTCAGCACAGCAGGATAATAACTCCCTGGATCTCTGCTCTTAGTATTAGAATAAGTAGACAGCACTACTAGCATTCAGCACAGCAGGATAATAACTCCCTGGATCTCCCTCTTAGTATTAGAATAAGTAGACAGCACTACTAGCATTCAGCACAGCAGGATAATAACTCCCTGGATCTCTGCTCTTAGTATTAGAATAAGTAGACAGCACTACTAGCATTCAGTACAGCAGGATAATAACTCCCTGGATCTCTGCTCTTAGTATTAGAATAAGTAGACAGCACTACTAGCATTCAGTACAGCAGGATAATAACTCCCCGGATCTCCGCTCTTAGTATTAGAATAAGTAGACAGCACTACTATCATTAAGCACAGCAGGATAATAACTCCCTGGATCTCCGCTCTTAGTATTAGAATAAGTAGACAGCACTACTAGCATTCAGCACAGCAGGATAATAACTCCCTGGACCTCCGCTCTTAGTATTAGAATAAGTAGACAGCACTACTAGCATTCAGCACAGCAGGATAATAACTCCCTGGATCTCCGCTCTTAGTATTAGAATAAGTAGACAGCACTACTAGCATTCAGCACAGCAGGATAATAACTCCCTGGATCTCTGCTCTTAGTATTAGAATAAGTAGACAGCACTACTAGCATTCAGCACAGCAGGATAATAACTCCCTGGATCTCCGCTCTTATTATTAGAATAAGTAGACAGCACTACTAGCATTCAGCACAGCAGGATAATAACTCCCCGGATCTCCGCTCTTAGTACTAGAATAAGTAGACAGCACTACTAGCATTCAGCACAGCAGGATAATAACTCCCCGGATCTCTGCTCTTAGTATTAGAATAAGTAGACAGCACTACTAGCATTCAGTACAGCAGGATAATAACTGCCTGGATCTCCGCTCTTAGTATAAGAAAAAGTAGACAGCACTACTAGCATTCAGCACAGCAGGATAATAACTCCCTGGACCTCCGCTCTTAGTATTAGAATAAGTAGACAGCACTACTAGCATTCAGCACAGCAGGATAATAACTCCCTGGATCTCCGCTCTTAGTATTAGAATAAGTAGACAACACTACTAGCATTTAGCACAGCAGGATAATAACTCCATGGATCTCTGCTCTTATTACTAGAATAAGTAGACAGCACTACTAGCATTCAGCACAGCAGGATAATAACTCCCTGGATCTCCGCTCTTAGTATTAGAATAAGTAGACATCACTACTAAGATTCAGCACAGCAGGATAATAACTCCCTGGATCTCCGCTCTTAGTATTAGAATAAGTAGACAGCACTACTAGCATTCAGCACAGCACGATAATAACTCCCTGGATCTCCACTCTTAGTATTACAATAAGTAGACAGCACTACTAGCATTCAGCACAGCAGGATAATAACTCCCTGGATCTCTGCTCTTAGTATTAGAATAAGTAGACAGCACTACTAGCATTCAGCACAGCAGGATAATAACTCCCTGGATCTCTGCTCTTAGTATTAGAATAAGTAGACAGCACTACTAGCATTCAGCACAGCAGGATAATAACTCCCTGGATCTCCGCTCTTAGTATTAGAATAAGTAGACAGCACTACTAGCATTCAGCACAGCAGGATAATAACTCCTTGGATCTCATCTCTTAGTATTAGAATAAGTAGACAGCACTACTAGCATTCAGCACAGCAGGATAATAACTCCCTGGATCTCCGCTCTTATTATTAGAATAAGTAGACAGCACTACTAGCATTCAGCACAGCAGGATAATAACTCCCCTGATCTCCGCTCTTAGTACTAGAATAAGTAGACAGCACTACTAGCATTCAGCACAGCACGATAATAACTCCCTGGATCTCCACTCTTAGTATTACAATAAGTAGACAGCACTACTAGCATTCAGCACAGCAGGATAATAACTCCCTGGATCTCTGCTCTTAGTATTAGAATAAGTAGACAGCACTACTAGCATTCAGCACAGCAGGATAATAACTCCCTGGATCTCTGCTCTTAGTATTAGAATAAGTAGACAGCACTACTAGCATTCAGCACAGCAGGATAATAACTCCCTGGATCTCCGCTCTTAGTATTAGAATAAGTAGACAGCACTACTAGCATTCAGCACAGCAGGATAATAACTCCTTGGATCTCATCTCTTAGTATTAGAATAAGTAGACAGCACTACTAGCATTCAGCACAGCAGGATAATAACTCCCTGGATCTCCGCTCTTATTATTAGAATAAGTAGACAGCACTACTAGCATTCAGCACAGCAGGATAATAACTCCCCTGATCTCCGCTCTTAGTACTAGAATAAGTAGACAGCACTACTAGCATTCAGCACAGCAGGATAATAACTCCCCGGATCTCTGCTCTTAGTATTAGAATAAGTAGACGGCACTACTAGCATTCAGTACAGCAGGATAATAACTGCCTGGATCTCTGCTCTTAGTATTAGAATAAGTAGACAGCACTACTAGCATTCAGCACAGCAGGATAATAACTCCCTGGATCTCTGCTCTTAGTATTAGAATAAGTAGACAGCACTACTAGCATTCAGCACAGCAGGATAATAACTCCCTGGATCTCCACTCTTAGTATTAGAATAAGTAGACAGCACTACTAGCATTCAGCACAGCAGGATAATAACTCACTGGATCTCTGCTCTTAGTATTAGAATAAGTAGACATTAGGTAGATATACTCCACAGTTATATAGCGGCAAGAGGAAACGAAGGAGTAGACATTAGGTAGATATACTCCACAGTTATATAGCGGCAAGAGGAAACAAAGGAGCAGACATTAGGTAGATATAATCTACAGTTATTTAGCGGCAAGAGGAAATGAAGGAGCAGACATTAGGTAGATATACTCCACAGTTATATAGCAGCAAGAGCAAACGAAGGAGCAGACATTAGGTAGATATACTCCACAGTTATATAGCAGCAAGAGGAAACGAAGGAGCAGACATTAGGTAGATATACTCCACAGTTATATAGTGACAAGAGGAAACGAAGGAGCAGACATTAGGTAGATATACTCCACAGTTATATAGCAGCAAGAGGAAACGAAGGAGCAGACATTAGGTAGATATACTCCACAGTTATATAGCGGCAAGAGGAAACGAAGGAGCAGACATTAGGTAGATATACTCCATAGTTATATAGCAGCAAGAGGAAACGAAGGAGTAGACATTAGGTAGATATACTCCATAGTTATATAGTGACAAGAGGAAACGAAGGAGTAGACATTAGGTAGATATACTCCACAGTTATATAGCAGCAAGAGGAAACGAAGGAGCAGACATTAGGTAGATATACTCCATAGTTATATAGCAGCAAGAGGAAACGGAGGAGCAGACATTAGGTAGATATACTCCACAGTTATATAGCAGCAAGAGGAAACGAAGGAGCAGACATTAGGTAGATATACTCCACAGTTATATAGCGACAAGAGGAAACGAAGGAGCAGACATTAGGTAGATATACTCCACAGTTATATAGCGACAAGAGGAAACGAAGGAGCAGACATTAGGTAGATATACTCCACAGTTATATAGCGGCAAGAGGAAACGAAGGAGCAGACATTAGGTAGATATACTCCATAGTTATATAGCAGCAAGAGGAAACGAAGGAGCAGACATTAGGTAGATATACTCCACAGTTATATAGCGGCAAGAGGAAACGAAGGAGCAGACATTAGGTAGATATACTCCACAGTTATATAGCAGCAAGAGGAAACGGAGGAGCAGACATTAGGTAGATATACTCCACAGTTATATAGCAGCAAGAGGAAACGAAGGAGCAGACATTAGGTAGATATACTCCATAGTTATATAGCAGCAAGAGGAAACGAAGGAGTAGACATTAGGTAGATATACTCCACAGTTATATAGCAGCAAGAGGAAACGAAGGAGCAGACATTAGGTAGATATACTCCACAGTTATATAGCGACAAGAGGAAACGAAGGAGCAGACATTAGGTAGATATACTCCACAGTTATATAGCGACAAGAGGAAACGAAGGAGCAGACATTAGGTAGATATACTCCACAGTTATATAGCAGAAAGAGGAAACGAAGGAGCAGACATTAGGTAGATATACTCCACAGTTATATAGCAGCAAGAGGAAACGAAGGAGCAGACATTAGGTAGATATACTCCATAGTTATATAGCAGCAAGAGGAAACGAAGGAGCAGACATTAGGTAGATATACTCCACAGTTATATAGCAGCAAGAGGAAACGAAGGAGCAGACATTAGGTAGATATACTCCACAGTTATATAGCAGCAAGAGGAAACGAAGGAGCAGACATTAGGTAGATATACTCCACAGTTATATAGCGACAAGAGGAAACGAAGGAGCAGACATTAGGTAGATATACTCCATAGTTATATAGCAGCAAGAGGAAACGAAGGAGCAGACATTAGGTAGATATACTCCACAGTTATATAGCGGCAAGAGGAAACGAAGGAGTAGACATTAGGTAGATATACTCCACAGTTATATATCAGCAAGAGGAAACGGAGGAGCAGACATTAGGTAGATATACTCCACAGTTATATATCAGCAAGAGGAAACGAAAGAGCAGACATTAGGTAGATATACTCCACAGTTATATAGCGGCAAGAGGAAACGAAGGAGCAGACATTAGGTAGATATACTCCACAGTTATATAGCGGCAAGAGGAAACGAAGGAGCAGACATTAGGTAGATATACTCCACAGTTATATAGCAGTAAGAGGAAACGAAGGAGCAGACATTAGGTAGATATACTCCACAGTTATATAGTGACAAGAGGAAACGAAGGAGCAGACATTAGGTAGATATACTCCACAGTTATATAGCAGCAAGAGGAAACGAAGGAGCAGACATTAGGTAGATATACTCCACAGTTATATAGCGGCAAGAGGAAACGGAGGAGCAGACATTAGGTAGATATACTCCACAGTTATATAGCAGCAAGAGGAAACGAAGGAGCAGACATTAGGTAGATATACTCCACAGTTATATAGCAGCAAGAGGAAACGGAGGAGCAGACATTAGGTAGATATACTCCATAGTTATATAGCAGCAAGAGGAAACGAAGGAGTAGACATTAGGTAGATATACTCCATAGTTATATAGCAGCAAGAGGAAACGAAGGAGCAGACATTAGGTAGATATACTCCACAGTTATATAGCAGCAAGAGGAAACGGAGGAGCAGACATTAGGTAGATATACTCCATAGTTATATAGCAGCAAGAGGAAACGAAGGAGTAGACATTAGGTAGATATACTCCATAGTTATATAGCGGCAAGAGGAAACGAAGGAGCAGACATTAGGTAGATATACTCCACAGTTATATAGCGACAAGAGGAAACGAAGGAGCAGACATTAGGTAGATATACTCCATAGTTATATAGCGACAAGAGGAAACGAAGGAGCAGACATTAGGTAGATATACTCCACAGTTATATAGCAGCAAGAGGAAACGAAGGAGCAGACATTAGGTAGATATACTCCACAGTTATATAGCAGCAAGAGGAAACGAAGGAGCAGACATTAGGTAGATATACTCCACAGTTATATAGCGACAAGAGGAAACGAAGGAGTAGACATTAGGTAGATATACTCCACAGTTATATAGCGACAAGAGGAAACGAAGGAGCAGACATTAGGTAGATATACTCCATAGTTATATAGCGACAAGAGGAAACGAAGGAGCAGACATTAGGTAGATATACTCCACAGTTATATAGCAGCAAGAGGAAACGAAGGAGCAGACATTAGGTAGATATACTCCACAGTTATATAGCAGCAAGAGGAAACGAAGGAGCAGACATTAGGTAGATATACTCCACAGTTATATAGCAGCAAGAGGAAACGAAGGAGCAGACATTAGGTAGATATACTCCACAGTTATATAGCAGAAAGAGGAAACGAAGGAGTAGACATTAGGTAGATATACTCCACAGTTATATAGTGACAAGAGGAAACGAAGGAGTAGACATTAGGTAGATATACTCCATAGTTATATAGCAGCAAGAGGAAACGAAGGAGCAGACATTAGGTAGATATACTCCATAGTTATATAGTGACAAAAGGAAACGAAGGAGTAGACATTAGGTAGATATACTCCACAGTTATATAGCAGCAAGAGGAAACGGAGGAGCAGACATTAGGTAGATATACTCCACAGTTATATAGCAGCAAGAGGAAACGAAGGAGCAGACATTAGGTAGATATACTCCACAGTTATATAGTGACAAGAGGAAACGAAGGAGTAGACATTAGGTAGATATACTCCACAGTTATATAGCAGCAAGAGGAAACGAAGGAGCAGACATTAGGTAGATATACTCCACAGTTATATAGTGACAAGAGGAAACGAAGGAGTAGACATTAGGTAGATATACTCCACAGTTATATAGCAGCAAGAGGAAACGAAGGAGCAGACATTAGGTAGATATACTCCACAGTTATATAGCGACAAGAGGAAACGAAGGAGCAGACATTAGGTAGATATACTCCACAGTTATATAGCAGCAAGAGGAAACGAAGGAGTAGACATTAGGTAGATATACTCCACAGTTATATAGCGGCAAGAGGAAACGAAGGAGCAGACATTAGGTAGATATACTCCACAGTTATATAGCGGCAAGAGGAAACGAAGGAGCAGACATTAGGTAGATATACTCCACAGTTATATAGCAGCAAGAGGAAACGAAGGAGCAGACATTAGGTAGATATACTCTGCAGTTATATAGCAGCAAGAGGAAACTAAGGAGCAGACATTAGGTAGATATACTCCATAGTTATATAGTGACAAGAGGAAACGAAGGAGCAGACATTAGGTAGATATACTCCACAGTTATATAGCAGCAAGAGGAAACGAAGGAGTAGACATTAGGTAGATATACTCCACAGTTATATAGCGGCAAGAGGAAACAAAGGAGTAGACATTAGGTAGATATACTCCACAGTTATATAGCGGCAAGAGGAAACGAAGGAGTAGACATTAGGTAGATATACTCCACAGTTATATAGCAGCAAAAGGAAACGAAGGAGCAGACATTAGGTAGATATACTCCACAGTTATATAGCGGCAAGAGGAAACGAAGGAGTAGACATTAGGTAGATATACTCCACAGTTATATAGCGGCAAGAGGAAACGAAGGAGCAGACATTAGGTAGATATACTCCACAGTTATATAGCAGCAAGAGGAAACTAAGGAGCAGACATTAGGTAGATATACTCCATAGTTATATAGTGACAAGAGGAAACGAAGGAGCAGACATTAGGTAGATATACTCCACAGTTATATAGCGACAAGAGGAAACGAAGGAGCAGACATTAGGTAGATATACTCCACAGTTATATAGCAGCAAGAGGAAACGAAGGAGCAGACATTAGGTAGATATACTCCATAGTTATATAGCGACAAGAGGAAACGAAGGAGCAGACATTAGGTAGATATACTCCACAGTTATATAGTGACAAGAGGAAACGAAGGAGCAGACATTAGGTAGATATACTCCACAGTTATATAGCAGCAAGAGGAAACGAAGGAGCAGACATTAGGTAGATATACTCCATAGTTATATAGCAGCAAGAGGAAACGAAGGAGCAGACATTAGGTAGATATACTCCACAGTTATATAGCGCCAAGAGGAAACGAAGGAGCAGACATTAGGTAGATATACTCCACAGTTATATAGTGACAAGAGGAAACGAAGGAGCAGACATTAGGTAGATATACTCCACAGTTATATAGCGGCAAGAGGAAACGAAGGAGCAGACATTAGGTAGATATACTCCACAGTTATATAGCAGCAAGAGGAAACGAAGGAGCAGACATTAGGTAGATATACTCCATAGTTATATAGCAGCAAGAGGAAACGAAGGAGCAGACATTAGGTAGATATACTCCATAGTTATATAGCAGCAAGAGGAAACGAAGGAGCAGACATTAGGTAGATATACTCCACAGTTATATAGTGACAAGAGGAAACGAAGGAGTAGACATTAGGTAGATATACTCCATAGTTATATAGTGACAAGAGGAAATGAAGGAGTAGACATTAGGTAGATATACTCCACAGTTATATAGCAGCAAGAGGAAACGAAGGAGCAGACATTAGGTAGATATACTCCACAGTTATATAGTGACAAGAGGAAACGAAGGAGTAGACATTAGGTAGATATACTCCACAGTTATATAGCAGCAAGAGGAAACGAAGGAGTAGACATTAGGTAGATATACTCCACAGTTATATAGCGGCAAGAGGAAACGAAGGAGTAGACATTAGGTAGATATACTCCACAGTTATATAGCAGCAAGAGGAAACGAAGGAGCAGACATTAGGTAGATATACTCCACAGTTATATAGCAGCAAGAGGAAACGAAGGAGCAGACATTAGGTAGATATACTCCACAGTTATATAGCGACAAGAGGAAACGAAGGAGCAGACATTAGGTAGATATACTCCACAGTTATATAGCAGCAAGAGGAAACGAAGGAGTAGACATTAGGTAGATATACTCCACAGTTATATAGCGGCAAGAGGAAACGAAGGAGCAGACATTAGGTAGATATACTCCACAGTTATATAGCAGCAAGAGGAAACGAAGGAGTAGACATTAGGTAGATATACTCCACAGTTATATAGCAGCAAGAGGAAACGAAGGAGCAGACATTAGGTAGATATACTCCATAGTTATATAGCGGCAAGAGGAAACGAAGGAGCAGACATTAGGTAGATATACTCCACAGTTATATAGCAGCAAGAGGAAACGAAGGAGTAGACATTAGGTAGATATACTCCACAGTTATATAGCAGCAAGAGGAAACGAAGGAGCAGACATTAGGTAGATATACTCCACAGTTATATAGCAGCAAGAGGAAACGAAGGAGCAGACATTAGGTAGATATACTCCACAGTTATATAGTGACAAGAGGAAACGAAGGAGCAGACATTAGGTAGATATACTCCATAGTTATATAGCAGCAAGAGGAAACGAAGGAGCAGACATTAGGTAGATATACTCCACAGTTATATAGCGACAAGAGGAAACGAAGGAGCAGACATTAGGTAGATATACTCCACAGTTATATAGCAGCAAGAGGAAACGAAGGAGCAGACATTAGGTAGATATACTCCATAGTTATATAGCGACAAGAGGAAACGAAGGAGCAGACATTAGGTAGATATACTCCACAGTTATATAGCAGCAAGAGGAAACGGAGGAGCAGACATTAGGTAGATATACTCCATAGTTATATAGTGACAAGAGGAAACGAAGGAGCAGACATTAGGTAGATATACTCCACAGTTATATAGCAGCAAGAGGAAACGAAGGAGTAGACATTAGGTAGATATACTCCACAGTTATATAGCGGCAAGAGGAAACGAAGGAGCAGACATTAGGTAGATATACTCCACAGTTATATAGCGGCAAGAGGAAACGAAGGAGCAGACATTAGGTAGATATACTCTATAGTTATATAGCAGCAAGAGGAAACGAAGGAGCAGACATTAGGTAGATATACTCCATAGTTATATAGCAGCAAGAGGAAACGAAGGAGCAGACATTAAGTAGATATACTCCACAGTTATATAGCAGCAAGAGGAAACGGAGGAGCAGACATTAGGTAGATATACTCCATAGTTATATAGCAGCAAGAGGAAACGAAGGAGCAGACATTAGGTAGATATACTCCACAGTTATATAGCGGCAAGAGGAAACGAAGGAGCAGACATTAGGTAGATATACTCCACAGTTATATAGCGACAAGAGGAAACGAAGGAGCAGACATTAGGTAGATATACTCCACAGTTATATAGCAGCAAGAGGAAACGAAGGAGCAGACATTAGGTAGATATACTCCACAGTTATATAGTGACAAGAGGAAACGAAGGAGCAGACATTAGGTAGATATACTCCATAGTTATATAGCAGCAAGAGGAAACGAAGGAGCAGACATTAGGTAGATATACTCCACAGTTATATAGCGACAAGAGGAAACGAAGGAGCAGACATTAGGTAGATATACTCCATAGTTATATAGCGGCAAGAGGAAACGAAGGAGTAGACATTAGGTAGATATACTCCATAGTTATATAGCGGCAAGAGGAAACGGAGGAGCAGACATTAGGTAGATATACTCCATAGTTATATAGTGACAAGAGGAAACGAAGGAGCAGACATTAGGTAGATATACTCCATAGTTATATAGTGACAAGAGGAAACGAAGGAGCAGACATTAGGTAGATATACTCCACAGTTATATAGCAGCAAGAGGAAACGAAGGAGCAGACATTAGGTAGATATACTCCACAGTTATATAGTGACAAGAGGAAACGAAGGAGCAGACATTAGGTAGATATACTCCACAGTTATATAGCAGCAAGAGGAAACGAAGGAGCAGACATTAGGTAGATATACTCCATAGTTATATAGCAGCAAGAGGAAATGAAGGAGCAGACATTAGGTAGATATACTCCATAGTTATATAGCAGCAAGAGGAAACGAAGGAGCAGACATTAGGTAGATATACTCCACAGTTATATAGCGGCAAGAGGAAACGAAGGAGCAGACATTAGGTAGATATACTCCATAGTTATATAGCAGCAAGAGGAAACGAAGGAGCAGACATTAGGTAGATATACTCCACAGTTATATAGCGGCAAGAGGAAACGAAGGAGCAGACATTAGGTAGATATACTCCATAGTTATATAGCAGCAAGAGGAAACGAAGGAGCAGACATTAGGTAGATATACTCCATAGTTATATAGCGACAAGAGGAAACGAAGGAGCAGACATTAGGTAGATATACTCCACAGTTATATAGCGACAAGAGGAAACGAAGGAGCAGACATTAGGTAGATATACTCCATAGTTATATAGCGACAAGAGGAAACGAAGGAGCAGACATTAGGTAGATATACTCCATAGTTATATAGCAGCAAGAGGAAACGAAGGAGCAGACATTAGGTAGATATACTCCATAGTTATATAGCAGCAAGAGGAAACGAAGGAGCAGACATTAGGTAGATATACTCCACAGTTATATAGCAGCAAGAGGAAACGAAGGAGCAGACATTAGGTAGATATACTCCACAGTTATATAGCAGCAAGAGGAAACGAAGGAGCAGACATTAGGTAGATATACTCCATAGTTATATAGCAGCAAGAGGAAACGAAGGAGTAGACATTAGGTAGATATACTCCACAGTTATATAGTGACAAGAGGAAACGAAGGAGTAGACATTAGGTAGATATACTCCATAGTTATATAGCAGCAAGAGGAAACGAAGGAGCAGACATTAGGTAGATATACTCCACAGTTATATAGTGACAAAAGGAAACGAAGGAGTAGACATTAGGTAGATATACTCCACAGTTATATAGCGACAAGAGGAAACGAAGGAGCAGACATTAGGTAGATATACTCCATAGTTATATAGCAGCAAGAGGAAACGAAGGAGCAGACATTAGGTAGATATACTCCACAGTTATATAGCAGCAAGAGGAAACGAAGGAGCAGACATTAGCTAGATATACTCCACAGTTATATAGCAGCAAGAGGAAACGAAAGAGCAGACATTAGGTAGATATACTCCATAGTTATATAGCAGCAAGAGGAAACGAAGGAGCAGACATTAGGTAGATATACTCCACAGTTATATAGCGGCAAGAGGAAACGAAGGAGCAGACATTAGGTAGATATACTCCACAGTTATATAGCAGCAAGAGGAAACGAAGGAGCAGACATTAGGTAGATATACTCCACAGTTATATAGCAGCAAGAGGAAACGAAGGAGCAGACATTAGGTAGATATACTCCACAGTTATATAGCGGCAAGAGGAAACGAAGGAGCAGACATTAGGTAGATATACTCCATAGTTATATAGCAGCAAGAGGAAACGGAGGAGCAGACATTAGGTAGATATACTCCACAGTTATATAGCAGAAAGAGGAAACGAAGGAGCAGACATTAGGTAGATATACTCCATAGTTATATAGCAGCAAGAGGAAACGAAGGAGCAGACATTAGGTAGATATACTCCACAGTTATATAGCAGCAAGAGGAAACGAAGGAGCAGACATTAGGTAGATATACTCCATAGTTATATAGTGACAAGAGGAAACGGAGGAGTAGACATTAGGTAGATATACTCCATAGTTATATAGCAGCAAGAGGAAACGGAGGAGCAGACATTAGGTAGATATACTCCACAGTTATATAGCAGCAAGAGGAAACGAAGGAGCAGACATTAGGTAGATATACTCCATAGTTATATAGTGACAAGAGGAAACGGAGGAGTAGACATTAGGTAGATATACTCCATAGTTATATAGCAGCAAGAGGAAACGGAGGAGCAGACATTAGGTAGATATACTCCACAGTTATATAGCAGAAAGAGGAAACGAAGGAGCAGACATTAGGTAGATATACTCCATAGTTATATAGCAGCAAGAGGAAACGAAGGAGCAGACATTAGGTAGATATACTCCACAGTTATATAGTGACAAGAGGAAACGAAGGAGCAGACATTAGGTAGATATACTCCATAGTTATATAGCAGCAAGAGGAAACGAAGGAGCAGACATTAGGTAGATATACTCCATAGTTATATAGCAGCAAGAGGAAACGAAGGAGCAGACATTAGGTAGATATACTCCATAGTTATATAGCAGCAAGAGGAAACGAAGGAGCAGACATTAGGTAGATATACTCCACAGTTATATAGCAGCAAGTTGAAATGGAGGAGCAGACATTAGGTAGATATACTCCACCGTTATATAGCAGCAAGAGGAAACGAAGGAGTAGACATTAGGTAGATATACTCCACAGTTATATAGCAGCAAGAGGAAACGGAGGAGCAGACATTAGGTAGATATACTCCACAGTTATATAGCAGCAAGAGGAAACGGAGGAGTAGACATTAGGTAGATATACTCCACAGTTATATAGCAGCAAGAGGAAACGAAGGAGCAGACATTAGGTAGATATACTCTGCAGTTATATAGCAGCAAGAGGAAACGAAGGAGCAGACATTAGGTAGATATACTCCACAGTTATATAGTGACAAGAGGAAACGAAGGAGCAGACATTAGGTAGATATACTCCACAGTTATATAGCAGCAAGAGGAAACGGAGGAGTAGACATTAGGTAGATATACTCCACAGTTATATAGCGGCAAGAGGAAACGAAGGAGTAGACATTAGGTAGATATACTCCACAGTTATATAGTGACAAGAGGAAACGAAGGAGCAGACATTAGGTAGATATACTCCACAGTTATATAGCAGCAAGAGGAAACGAAGGAGCAGACATTAGGTAGTTATACTCCACAGTTATATAGCAGCAAGAGGAAACGAAGGAGCAGACATTAGGTAGATATACTCCATAGTTATATAGCAGCAAGAGGAAACGAAGGAGCAGACATTAGGTAGATATACTCCACAGTTATATAGCAGCAAGAGGAAACGAAGGAGCAGACATTAGGTAGATATACTCCATAGTTATATAGCAGCAAGAGGAAACGAAGGAGCAGACATTAGGTAGATATACTCCACAGTTATATAGCAGAAAGAGGAAACGAAGGAGCAGACATTAGGTAGATATACTCCACAGTTATATAGCAGAAAGAGGAAACGAAGGAGCAGACATTAGGTAGATATACTCCACAGTTATATAGCAGAAAGAGGAAACGAAGGAGCAGACATTAGGTAGATATACTCCACAGTTATATAGCAGAAAGAGGAAACGAAGGAGCAGACATTAGGTAGATATACTCCACAGTTATATAGCGACAAGAGGAAACGAAGGAGCAGACATTAGGTAGATATACTCCATAGTTATATAGCAGCAAGAGGAAACGAAGGAGCAGACATTAGGTAGATATACTCCACAGTTATATAGCAGCAAGAGGAAACGAAGGAGCAGACATTAGGTAGATATACTCCACAGTTATATAGCAGCAAGAGGAAACGAAGGAGCAGACATTAGGTAGATATACTCCACAGTTATATAGCGGCAAGAGGAAACGAAGGAGCAGACATTAGGTAGATATACTCCACAGTTATATAGCGACAAGAGGAAACGAAGGAGCAGACATTAGGTAGATATACTCCACAGTTATATAGCAGCAAGAGGAAACGAAGGAGCAGACATTAGGTAGATATACTCCACAGTTATATAGCGGCAAGAGGAAACGAAGGAGCAGACATTAGGTAGATATACTCCACAGTTATATAGCGACAAGAGGAAACGAAGGAGCAGACATTAGGTAGATATACTCCACAGTTATATAGCAGCAAGAGGAAACGAAGGAGCAGACATTAGGTAGATATACTCCACAGTTATATAGCGACAAGAGGAAACGAAGGAGTAGACATTAGGTAGATATACTCCACAGTTATATAGCGACAAGAGGAAACGAAGGAGCAGACATTAGGTAGATATACTCCACAGTTATATAGCAGCAAGAGGAAACGAAGGAGCAGACATTAGGTAGATATACTCCACAGTTATATAGCGACAAGAGGAAACGAAGGAGTAGACATTAGGTAGATATACTCCACAGTTATATAGCGACAAGAGGAAACGAAGGAGCAGACATTAGGTAGATATACTCCACAGTTATATAGCAGCAAGAGGAAACGAAGGAGCAGACATTAGGTAGATATACTCCACAGTTATATAGCAGCAAGAGGAAACGAAGGAGCAGACATTAGGTAGATATACTCCACAGTTATATAGCAGCAAGAGGAAACGAAGGAGCAGACATTAGGTAGATATACTCCACAGTTATATAGCGACAAGAGGAAACGAAGGAGTAGACATTAGGTAGATATACTCCACAGTTATATAGCGACAAGAGGAAACGAAGGAGCAGACATTAGGTAGATATACTCCACAGTTATATAGCAGCAAGAGGAAACGAAGGAGCAGACATTAGGTAGATATACTCCACAGTTATATAGCAGCAAGAGGAAACGGAGGAGCAGACATTAGGTAGATATACTCCACAGTTATATAGCAGCAAAAGGAAACGAAGGAGTAGACATTAGGTAGATATACTCCACAGTTATATAGCGACAAGAGGAAACGAAGGAGCAGACATTAGGTAGATATACTCCACAGTTATATAGCAGCAAGAGGAAACGAAGGAGCAGACATTAGGTAGATATACTCCATAGTTATATAGCGGCAAGAGGAAACGAAGGAGCAGACATTAGGTAGATATACTCCACAGTTATATAGCGACAAGAGGAAACGAAGGAGCAGACATTAGGTAGATATACTCCACAGTTATATAGCAGCAAGAGGAAACGAAGGAGCAGACATTAGGTAGATATACTCCACAGTTATATAGCGACAAGAGGAAACGAAGGAGTAGACATTAGGTAGATATACTCCACAGTTATATAGCGACAAGAGGAAACGAAGGAGCAGACATTAGGTAGATATACTCCACAGTTATATAGCAGCAAGAGGAAACGAAGGAGCAGACATTAGGTAGATATACTCCACAGTTATATAGCGACAAGAGGAAACGAAGGAGTAGACATTAGGTAGATATACTCCACAGTTATATAGCGACAAGAGGAAACGAAGGAGCAGACATTAGGTAGATATACTCCACAGTTATATAGCAGCAAGAGGAAACGAAGGAGCAGACATTAGGTAGATATACTCCACAGTTATATAGCAGCAAGAGGAAACGAAGGAGCAGACATTAGGTAGATATACTCCACAGTTATATAGCGGCAAGAGGAAACGAAGGAGTAGACATTAGGTAGATATACTCCACAGTTATATAGCGACAAGAGGAAACGAAGGAGCAGACATTAGGTAGATATACTCCACAGTTATATAGCAGCAAGAGGAAACGAAGGAGCAGACATTAGGTAGATATACTCCACAGTTATATAGCAGCAAGAGGAAACGGAGGAGCAGACATTAGGTAGATATACTCCACAGTTATATAGCAGCAAAAGGAAACGAAGGAGTAGACATTAGGTAGATATACTCCACAGTTATATAGTGACAAGAGGAAACGGAGGAGTAGACATTAGGTAGATATACTCCACAGTTATATAGCAGCAAGAGGAAACGAAGGAGCAGACATTAGGTAGATATACTCCACAGTTATATAGCAGCAAGAGGAAACGAAGGAGCAGACATTAGGTAGATATACTCCACAGTTATATAGCGACAAGAGGAAACGAAGGAGCAGACATTAGGTAGATATACTCCATAGTTATATAGTGACAAGAGGAAACGGAGGAGTAGACATTAGGTAGATATACTCCACAGTTATATAGCAGCAAGAGGAAACGAAGGAGCAGACATTAGGTAGATATACTCCACAGTTATATAGCGACAAGAGGAAACGAAGGAGCAGACATTAGGTAGATATACTCCATAGTTATATAGCAGCAAGAGGAAACGAAGGAGCAGACATTAGGTAGATATACTCCATAGTTATATAGTGACAAGAGGAAACGAAGGAGTAGACATTAGGTAGATATACTCCACAGTTATATAGCGGCAAGAGGAAACGAAGGAGTAGACATTAGGTAGATATACTCCACAGTTATATAGCAGCAAGAGGAAACGAAGGAGCAGACATTAGGTAGATATACTCCATAGTTATATAGCAGCAAGAGGAAACGAAGGAGCAGACATTAGGTAGATATACTCCATAGTTATATAGCAGCAAGAGGAAACGAAGGAGCAGACATTAGGTAGATATACTCCACAGTTATATAGCAGCAAGAGGAAACGAAGGAGCAGACATTAGGTAGATATACTCCACAGTTATATAGCGACAAGAGGAAACGAAGGAGCAGACATTAGGTAGATATACTCCACAGTTATATAGCAGCAAGAGGAAACGAAGGAGCAGACATTAGGTAGATATACTCCACAGTTATATAGCAGCAAGAGGAAACGAAGGAGCAGACATTAGGTAGATATACTCCACAGTTATATAGCGGCAAGAGGAAACGAAGGAGCAGACATTAGGTAGATATACTCCATAGTTATATAGCAGCAAGAGGAAACGAAGGAGTAGACATTAGGTAGATATACTCCACAGTTATATAGCGGCAAGAGGAAACGAAGGAGCAGACATTAGGTAGATATACTCCACAGTTATATAGCGGCAAGAGGAAACGAAGGAGCAGACATTAGGTAGATATACTCCATAGTTATATAGCAGCAAGAGGAAACGAAGGAGCAGACATTAGGTAGATATACTCCACAGTTATATAGCAGCAAGAGGAAACGAAGGAGCAGACATTAGGTAGATATACTCCACAGTTATATAGTGACAAGAGGAAACGAAGGAGCAGACATTAGGTAGATATACTCCATAGTTATATAGCAGCAAGAGGAAACGAAGGAGCAGACATTAGGTAGATATACTCCACAGTTATATAGTGACAAGAGGAAACGAAGGAGCAGACATTAGGTAGATATACTCCACAGTTATATAGCGACAAGAGGAAACGAAGGAGTAGACATTAGGTAGATATACTCCACAGTTATATAGCAGCAAGAGGAAACGAAGGAGCAGACATTAGGTAGATATACTCCACAGTTATATAGCAGCAAGAGGAAACGAAGGAGCAGACATTAGGTAGATATACTCCACAGTTATATAGCAGCAAGAGGAAACGAAGGAGCAGACATTAGGTAGATATACTCCACAGTTATATAGCAGCAAGAGGAAACGAAGGAGCAGACATTAGGTAGATATACTCCACAGTTATATAGCAGCAAGAGGAAACGAAGGAGCAGACATTAGGTAGATATACTCCACAGTTATATAGCAGCAAGAGGAAACGAAGGAGCAGACATTAGGTAGATATACTCCACAGTTATATAGTGACAAGAGGAAACGAAGGAGCAGACATTAGGTAGATATACTCCACCGTTATATAGCAGCAAGAGGAAACGAAGGAGCAGACATTAGGTAGATATACTCCACAGTTATATAGTGACAAGAGGAAACGAAGGAGCAGACATTAGGTAGATATACTCCACCTTTATATAGCAGCAAGAGGAAACGAAGGAGCAGACATTAGGTAGATATACTCCACAGTTATATAGCAGCAAGAGGAAACGGAGGAGCAGACATTAGGTAGATATACTCCACAGTTATATAGCGGCAAGAGGAAACGAAGGAGCAGACATTAGGTAGATATACTCCACAGTTATATAGCAGCAAGAGGAAACGAAGGAGCAGACATTAGGTAGATATACTCCATAGTTATATAGCGACAAGAGGAAACGAAGGAGCAGACATTAGGTAGATATACTCCATAGTTATATAGCGACAAGAGGAAACGAAGGAGCAGACATTAGGTAGATATACTCCACAGTTATATAGCAGCAAGAGGAAACGAAGGAGCAGACATTAGGTAGATATACTCCATAGTTATATAGCAGCAAGAGGAAACGAAGGAGCAGACATTAGGTAGATATACTCCATAGTTATATAGCAGCAAGAGGAAACGAAGGAGCAGACATTAGGTAGATATACTCCACAGTTATATAGCAGCAAGAGGAAACGAAGGAGCAGACATTAGGTAGATATACTCCACAGTTATATACCAGCAAGAGGAAACGAAGGAGCAGACATTAGGTAGATATACTCCATAGTTATATAGCAGCAAGAGGAAACGAAGGAGCAGACATTAGGTAGATATACTCCATAGTTATATAGCAGCAAGAGGAAACGAAGGAGCAGACATTAGGTAGATATACTCCACAGTTATATAGCAGCAAGAGGAAACGAAGGAGCAGACATTAGGTAGATATACTCCATAGTTATATAGCGACAAGAGGAAACGAAGGAGTAGACATTAGGTAGATATACTCCATAGTTATATAGCAGCAAGAGGAAACGAAGGAGCAGACATTAGGTAGATATACTCCACAGTTATATAGCAGCAAGAGGAAACGAAGGAGCAGACATTAGGTAGATATACTCCATAGTTATATAGCAGCAAGAGGAAACGAAGGAGCAGACATTAGGTAGATATACTCCACAGTTATATAGCAGCAAGAGGAAACGAAGGAGCAGACATTAGGTAGATATACTCCACAGTTATATAGCAGCAAGAGGAAACGAAGGAGCAGACATTAGGTAGATATACTCCACAGTTATATAGCAGCAAGAGGAAACGAAGGAGCAGACATTAGGTAGATATACTCCACAGTTATATAGCAGCAAGAGGAAACGAAGGAGCAGACATTAGGTAGATATACTCCACAGTTATATAGCAGCAAGAGGAAACGAAGGAGCAGACATTAGGTAGATATACTCCATAGTTATATATCAGCAAGAGGAAACGAAGGAGCAGACATTAGGTAGATATACTCCACAGTTATATAGCGGCAAGAGGAAACGAAGGAGCAGACATTAGGTAGATATACTCCATAGTTATATAGCAGCAAGAGGAAACGAAGGAGCAGACATTAGGTAGATATACTCCACAGTTATATAGCAGAAAGAGGAAACGAAGGAGCAGACATTAGGTAGATATACTCCACAGTTATATAGCAGCAAGAGGAAACGAAGGAGCAGACATTAGGTAGATATACTCCATAGTTATATAGCAGCAAGAGGAAACGAAGGAGTAGACATTAGGTAGATATACTCCACAGTTATATAGCAGCAAGAGGAAACGAAGGAGCAGACATTAGGTAGATATACTCCACAGTTATATAGCGGCAAGAGGAAACGAAGGAGCAGACATTAGGTAGATATACTCCACAGTTATATAGCAGCAAGAGGAAACGGAGGAGCAGACATTAGGTAGATATACTCCACAGTTATATAGCAGCAAGAGGAAACGGAGGAGCAGACATTAGGTAGATATACTCCACAGTTATATAGCAGCAAGAGGAAACGGAGGAGTAGACATTAGGTAGATATACTCCACAGTTATATAGCAGCAAGAGGAAACGAAGGAGCAGACATTAGGTAGATATACTCCACAGTTATATAGCGGCAAGAGGAAACGAAGGAGCAGACATTAGGTAGATATACTCCACAGTTATATAGCGACAAGAGGAAACGAAGGAGTAGACATTAGGTAGATATACTCCACAGTTATATAGCGGCAAGAGGAAACGAAGGAGCAGACATTAGGTAGATATACTCCACAGTTATATAGCGGCAAGAGGAAACGAAGGAGCAGACATTAGGTAGATATACTCCATAGTTATATAGCAGCAAGAGGAAACGAGGGAGCAGACATTAGGTAGATATACTCCACAGTTATATAGCAGCAAGAGGAAACGAAGGAGCAGACATTAGGTAGATATACTCCACAGTTATATAGCGACAAGAGGAAACGAAGGAGCAGACATTAGGTAGATATACTCCATAGTTATATAGCGACAAGAGGAAACGAAGGAGTAGACATTAGGTAGATATACTCCATAGTTATATAGCAGCAAGAGGAAACGAAGGAGCAGACATTAGGTAGATATACTCTGCAGTTAACGGATTTGCTAGAACCACCTCTTCAGGCAGTGAATTCCACACCTTTATTGTCCTTACTGTAAAGAATCCCTTCCGCTGTCATAGACTAAATCTCCTTTCTTCCAGTCTTAGCCGGTGACCTCTTGTCCTTTGTTCTGTTCTGTAAATGATCAGGTCTTTAGAAAGCCCTCTGCATGAGCCCTGTACATATTTATATAACATTATCATATCCCCTCTAAGCCGCCTTTTCTCTGGCGTGTACATATTTATATAACATTATCATATCCCCTCTAAGCCGCCGTTTCTCTGGCGCGTACATATTTATATAACATTATCATATCCCCTCTAAGCTGCCGTTTCTCTGGCGTGTACATATTTATATAACATTATCATATCCCCTCTAAGCCGCCGTTTCTCTAGCGTGTACATATTTATATAACATTATCATATCCCCTCTAAGCCGCCGTTTCTCTAACGTGTACATATTGATATAACATTATCATATCCCCTCTAAGCCGCCGTTTCTCTGGCGTGTACATATTTATATAACATTATCATATCCCCTCTAAGCCGCCGTTTCTCTAGTGTACATATTTATATAACATTATCATATCCCCTCTAAGCCGCCGTTTCTCTAGTGTACATATTTATATAACATTATCATATCCCCTCTAAGCCGCCGTTTCTCTAGCGTGTACATATTTATATAACATTATCATATCCCCTCTAAGCCGCCGTTTCTCTAACGTGTACATATTGATATAACATTATCATATCCCCTCTAAGCCGCCGTTTCTCTGGCGTGTACATATTTATATAACATTATCATATCCCCTCTAAGCCGCCGTTTCTCTAGTGTACATATTTATATAACATTATCATATCCCCTCTAAGCCGCCGTTTCTCTAGTGTACATATTTATATAACATTATCATATCCCCTCTAAGCCGCCGTTTCTCTAGCGTGTACATATTGATATAACATTATCATATCCCCTCTAAGCCGCCGTTTCTCTAGCGTGTACATATTTATATAACATTATTATATCCCCTCTAAGCCGCCGTTTCTCTGGCGTGTACATATTTATATAACATTATCATATCCCCTCTAAGCTGCCTTTTCTCTGGCGTGTACATATTTATATAACATTATCATATCCCCTCTAAGCCGCCGTTTCTCTAGCGTGTACATATTTATATAACATTATCATATCCCCTCTAAGCCGCCGTTTCTCTAGCGCGTACATATTTATATAACATTATCATATCCCCTCTAAGCCGCCGTTTCTCTAGCGCGTACATATTTATATAACATTATCATATCCCCTCTAAGCCGCCGTTTCTCTAACGTGTACATATTTATATAACATTATCATATCCCCTCTAAGCCGCCGTTTCTCTAGCGTGTACATATTTATATAACATTATCATATCCCCTCTAAGCCGCCGTTTCTCTAGCGTGTACATATTTATATAACATTATCATATCCCCTCTAAGCCGCCGTTTCTCTGGCGTGTACATATTTATATAACATTATCATATCCCCTCTAAGCCGCCGTTTCTCTAGCGCGTACATATTTATATAACATTATCATATCCCCTCTAAGCCGCCGTTTCTCTAGCGTGTACATATTTATATAACATTATCATATCCCCTCTAAGCCGCCGTTTCTCTGGCGTGTACATATTTATATAACATTATCATATCCCCTCTAAGCCGCCGTTTCTCTAGCGCGTACATATTTATATAACATTATTATATCCCCTCTAAGCCGCCGTTTCTCTAGCGTGTATATATTTATATAACATTATCATATCCCCTCTAAGCCGCCGTTTCTCTAGCGCGTACATATTTATATAACATTATCATATCCCCTCTAAGCCGCCGTTTCTCTGGCGTGTACATATTTATATAACATTATCATATCCCCTCTAAGCCGCCGTTTCTCTAGCGTGTACATATTTATATAACATTATCATATCCCCTCTAAGCCGCCGTTTCTCTGGCGCGTACATATTTATATAACATTATCATATCCCCTCTTAGCCGCCGTTTCTCTGGCGCGTACATATTTATATAACATTATCATATCCCCTCTAAGCCGCCGTTTCTCTAGCGTGTACATATTTATATAACATTATCATATCCCCTCTAAGCCGCCGTTTCTCTGGCGTGTACATATTTATATAACATTATCATATCCCCTCTAAGCCGCCGTTTCTCTGGCGCGTACATATTGATATAACATTATCATATCCCCTCTAAGCCGCCGTTTCTCTGGCGTGTACATATTTATATAACATTATCATATCCCCTCTAAGCCGCCGTTTCTCTGGCGTGTACATATTTATATAACATTATCATATCCCCTCTAAGCCGCCGTTTCTCTAGTGTACATATTTATATAACATTATCATATCCCCTCTAAGCCGCCGTTTCTCTAGTGTACATATTTATATAACATTATCATATCCCCTCTAAGCCGCCGTTTCTCTAGCGTGTACATATTGATATAACATTATCATATCCCCTCTAAGCCGCCGTTTCTCTGGCGTGTACATATTGATATAACATTATCATATCCCCTCTAAGCCGCCGTTTCTCTGGCGTGTACATATTTATATAACATTATCATATCCCCTCTAAGCCACCGTTTCTCTAGCGTGTACATATTTATATAACATTATCATATCCCCTCTAAGCCGCCGTTTCTCTAGCGTGTACATATTGATATAACATTATCATATCCCCTCTAAGCCGCCGTTTCTCTAGCGTGTACATATTTATATAACATTATCATATCCCCTCTAAGCCGCCGTTTCTCTAGCGTGTACATATTTATATAACATTATCATATCCCCTCTAAGCCGCCGTTTCTCTGGCGTGTACATATTTATATAACATTATCATATCCCCTCTAAGCCGCCGTTTCTCTAGCGTGTACATATTTATATAACATTATCATATCCCCTCTAAGCCGCCGTTTCTCTGGCGTGTATATATTTATATAACATTATCATATCCCCTCTAAGCCGCCGTTTCTCTAGCGCGTACATATTTATATAACATTATTATATCCCCTCTAAGCCGCCGTTTCTCTAGCGTGTATATATTTATATAACATTATCATATCCCCTCTAAGCCGCTGTTTCTCTGGCGTGTACATATTTATATAACATTATCATATCCCCTCTAAGCCGCCGTTTCTCTGGCGTGTACATATTTATATAACATTATCATATCCCCTCTAAGCCGCCGTTTCTCTGGCGTGTACATATTTATATAACATTATCATATCCCCTCTAAGCCGCCGTTTCTCTGGCGTGTACATATTTATATAACATTATCATATCCCCTCTAAGCCGCCGTTTCTCTGGCGTGTACATATTTATATAACATTATCATATCCCCTCTAAGCCGCCGTTTCTCTAGCGCGTACATATTTATATAACATTATCATATCCCCTCTAAGCCGCCGTTTCTCTAGCGTGTACATATTGATATAACATTATCATATCCCCTCTAAGCCGCCGTTTCTCTGGCGTGTACATATTTATATAACATTATCATATCCCCTCTAAGCCGCCGTTTCTCTAGCGTGTACATATTTATATAACATTATCATATCCCCTCTAAGCCGCCGTTTCTCTAGCGTGTACATATTTATATAACATTATCATATCCCCTCTAAGCCGCCGTTTCTCTAGCGTGTACATATTAATATAACATTATCATATCCCCTCAAAGCCGCCGTTTCACTAGCGTGTACATATTTATATAACATTATCATATCCCCTCTAAGCCGCCGTTTCTCCGGCGTGTACATATTTATATAACATTATCTTATCCCCTCTAAGCCGCCGTTTCTCTAGCGTGTACATATTTATATAACATTATCATATCCCCTCTAAGCCGCTGTTTCTCTGGCGTGTACATATTTATATAACATTATCATATCCCCTCTAAGCCGCCGTTTCTCTAGCGTGTACATATTTATATAACATTATTATATCCCCTCTAAGCCGCCGTTTCTCTGGCGTGTACATATTTATATAACATTATTATATCCCCTCTAAGCCGCCGTTTCTCTAGCGTGTACATATTTATATAACATTATCATATCCCCTCTAAGCCGCCGTTTCTCTAGCGTGTACATATTGATATAACATTATCATATCCCCTCTAAGCCGCCGTTTCTCTAGCGCGTACATATTGATATAACATTATCATATCCCCTCTAAGCCGCCGTTTCTCTAGCGTGTACATATTTATATAACATTATCATATCCCCTCTAAGCCGCCGTTTCTCTAGCGTTGTATATATTTATATAACATTATCATATCCCCTCTAAGCCGCCGTTTCTCTGGTGTGTACATATTTATATAACATTATCATATCCCCTCTAAGCCGCCGTTTCTCTGGCGTGTACATATTTATATAACATTATCATATCCCCTCTAAGCCGCCGTTTCTCTGGCGCGTACATATTTATATAACATTATCATATCCCCTCTATATAATAATATTCACATCGTTGCACCAGATATTGCGCACTATGAATGTGTATCTCTCCCTAAGTGTCCAGCCACCTGTTGGCGGTGCCATATCCTGACTACCCTTTCCTCCTCCACGCAAGCTGCCTGGTTGGCCTTTATATTGGAGTGTGTTAGTTGAGCCTATTTGATGATTAGCATTAGTCTCCTGGTGATTGTCAGTGTCTTGTTCATTAAGTTGCTGGTAATATTGTGAGCCGCGGTCCCGTCGGTAAGTACTGTGTGGGAAGTGTCTGCTCTTCATACTCTCTGTCTCTTCCTCAGGTTATGTTGTCTCAAAGGGTCCAGTTTCGAGAGCGAGATAAGGAGAAGGGCTGAGGGTTATAAGCCACCTCTACTGAGACTCCATTTGGCCAATTTTACCCCATCATCTGCAATGAACAGTCCTGAGGTATTGTCTGATATTCAAATTGTATCATGTGTTATCAACAGTGTAAGTCTCACCAAAGCTTCACAGTATGAGTATCCCAGGGTACTGTGTGAGTATCCCAGGATGTGTGTCCCAGGGTACTGTGTGAGTATCCCAGGGTACTGTGTGAGTATCCCAGGATGTGTGTCCCAGGGTACTGTGTAAGTATCCCATGGTACTGTGTGAGTGTCCCAGGGTACTGTGTGAGTGTCCCAGGGTACCGTGTGAGTGTCCCAGGGTACTGTGTGAGTGTCCCAGGGTACTGTGTGAGTATCCCAGGGTGAGTATCCCAGGGTACCGTGTGAGTATCCCAGGGTACTGTGTGAGTATCCCAGGGTACTGTGTGAGTGTCCCAGGGTGATCTTTATATAGAATTTCCCATCCAGTCAAGTCAGACATGTAAAATGTTACACAAAGGTGACTGTGGGTTACAGGAGAGTCACTGTGAATGTGGGGTATGGGAGAGTCACTGTGACTGTGGGGTATAGGAGAGTCACTTTGACTGTGGGGTATAGCAGAGTCACTGTGACTGTGGGGTATAGGAGAGTCACTGTGACTGTGGGGTAAAGGAGAGTCACTGTGACTGTGGGGTATAGGAGAGTCACTGTGACTGTGGGGTATAGGAGAGTCACTGTGACTGTGGGGTATAGGAGAGTCACTGTGACTGTGGGGTATAGGAGAGTCACTGTGACTGTGGAGTATAGGAGAGTCACTGTGACTGTGGGGTATAGGAGAGTCACTGTGACTGTGGGGTATAGGAGAGTCACTGTGACTGTGGGGTATAGGAGAGTCACTGTGACTGTGGGGTATAGGAGAGTCACTGTGATTGTGGGGTATAGGAGAGTCACTGTGACTGTGGGGTATAGGAGAGTCACTGTGATTGTGGGGTATAGGAGAGTCACTGTGACTGTGGGGTATAGGAGAGTCACTGTGACTGTGGGGTATAGGAGAGTCACTGTGATTGTGGGGTATAGGAGAGTCACTGTGACTGTGGGGTATAGGAGAGTCACTGTGATTGTGGGGTATAGGAGAGTCACTGTGACTGTGGGGTATAGGAGAGTCACTGTGACTGTGGGGTATAGGAGAGTCACTGTGACTGTGGGGTATAGAAGAGTCACTGTGACTGTGGGGTATAGGAGAGTCACTGTGACTGTGGGGTATAGGAGAGTCACTGTGACTGTGGGGTATAGGAGAATCACTGTGAGTGTGGGGTATAGGAGAGTCACTGTGACTGTGGGGTATAGGAGAGTCACTGTGACTGTGGGGTATAGGAGAGTCACTGTGACTGTGGGGTATAGGAGAGTCACTGTGGGGTATAGGAGAGTCACTGTGACTGTGGGGTATAGGAGAGTCACTGTGACTGTGGGGTATAGGAGAGTCACTGTGAGTGTGGGGTATAGGAGAGTCACTGTGACTGTGGGGTATAGGAGAGTCACTGTGACTGTGGGGTATAGGAGAGTCACCGTGACTGTGGGGTATAGGAGAGTCACCGTGACTGTGGGGTATAGGAGAGTCACTGTGACTGTGGGGTATAGGAGAGTCACTGTGACTGTGGGGTATAGGAGAGTCACTGTGACTGTGGGGTATAGAAGAGTCACTGTGACTGTGGGTATAGGAGAGTCACTGTGACTGTGGGGTATAGGAGAGTCACTGTGACTGTGGGGTATAGGAGAGTCACTGTGACTGTGGGGTATAGGAGAGTCACTGTGACTGTGGGGTATAGGAGAGTCACTGTGGGGTATAGGAGAGTCACTGTGGGGTATAGGAGAGTCACTGTGACTGTGGGGTATAGGAGAGTCACTGTGAGTGTGGGGTATAGGAGAGTCACTGTGACTGTGGGGTATGGGAGAGTCACTGTGAGTGTGGGGTATAGGAGAGTCACTGTGACTGTGGGGTATAGGAGAGTCACTGTGACTGTGGGGTATAGGAGAGTCACTGTGACTGGGGTATAGGAGAGTCACTGTGAGTGTGGGGTATAGGAGAGTCACTGTGACTGTGGGGTATAGGAGAGTCACTGTGACTGTGGGGTATAGGAGAGTCACTGTGACTGTGGGGTATAGGAGAGTCACTGTGACTGTGGGGTATAGGAGAGTCACTGTGACTGTGGGGTATAGGAGAGTCACTGTGACTGTGGGGTATAGGAGAGTCACTGTGACTGTGGGGTATAGGAGAGTCACTGTGACTGTGGGGTATAGGAGAGTCACTGTGGGGTATAGGAGAGTCACTGTGACTGTGGGGTATAGGAGAATCACGGTGACTGTGGGGTATAGGAGAGTCACTGTGACTGTGGGGTATAGGAGAGTCACTGTGGGGGTATAGGAGAGTCACTGTGACTGTGGGGTATAGGAGAGTCACTGTGACTGTGGGGTATAGGAGAGTCACTGTGACTGTGGGGTATAGGAGAGTCACTGTGGGGTATAGGAGAGTCACTGTGGGGTATAGGAGAGTCACTGTGGGGTATAGGAGAGTCACTGTGACTGTGGGGTATAGGAGAGTCACTGTGACTGTGGGGTATAGGAGAGTCACTGTGGGGTATAGGAGAGTCACTGTGGCGTATAGGAGAGTCACTGTGGGGTATAGGAGAGTCACTGTGACTGTGGGGTATAGGAGAGTCACTGTGACTGTGGGGTATAGGAGAGTCACTGTGGGGTATAGGAGAGTCACTGTGGGGTATAGGAGAGTCACTGTGGGGTATAGGAGAGTCACTGTGGGGTATAGGAGAGTCACTGTGACTGTGGGGTATAGGAGAGTCACTGTGACTGTGGGGTATAGGAGAGTCACTGTGGGGTATAGGAGAGTCACTGTGACTGTGGGGTATAGGAGAGTCACTGTGGGGTATAGGAGAGTCACTGTGGGGTATAGGAGAGTCACTGTGGGGTATAGGAGAGTCACTGTGACTGTGGGGTATAGGAGAGTCACTGTGACTGTGGGGTATAGGAGAGTCACTGTGGGGTATAGGAGAGTCACTGTGGGGTATAGGAGAGTCACTGTGGGGTATAGGAGAGTCACTGTGACTGTGGGGTATAGGAGAGTCACTGTGACTGTGGGGTATAGGAGAGTCACTGTGGGGTATAGGAGAGTCACTGTGGCGTATAGGAGAGTCACTGTGGGGTATAGGAGAGTCACTGTGGGTTATGACTGGGTGGTGACTCTGGAGGTGAGTGTGGTATTAGGGATTGTGTCACACAGCAGACGGTACTCACTATCAGTTGGATGATTGTATTTCCTCACTGTTTATCCTCCTGTTAATTAGTAACTGAGTGAGTCTCACCTGGTTACACAGAGCTGCGGCTGGGGCTGCGGCTGGGATGTCAGGAAGTGAGCCAGTAATGATTACACAGAGCTCTGCTCCGATAAGGGTTAATTGCCGGTTTGATGAATGGGAGGTAGAGGGAGCATAAGTCTCACGTGATACTCACTACTCCTCTATTCTTCATGGACTTCTTACTAAATCAGGTGAGGACACGAGGCACCAAGTTTGTGATACAGAGCTCCCTATACTGTGTGTGATACAGAGCTCCCTATACTGTGTGGGATACAGAGCTCCCTATACTGTGTGGGATACAGTGCTCCCTATACTGTGTGTGATACAGAGCAGAGCTCCCTATACTGTGTGTGATACAGAGCTCTCTATACTGTGTGTGTGATACAGAGCTCCCTATACTGTGTGTGATACAGAGCTCCCTATACTGTGTGTGATACAGAGCTCCCTATACTGTGTGTGATACAGAGCTCCCTATACTGTGTGTGATACAGAGCTCCCTATACTGTGTGTGATACAGTGCTCCCTATACTGTGTGTGTGATACAGAGCTCCCTATACTGTGTGTGATACAGAGCTCCCTATACTGTGTGTGATACAGAGCTCTCTATACTGTGTGTGTGATACAGAGCTCCCTATACTGTGTGTGATACAGAGCTCCCTATACTGTGTGGGATACAGAGCTCCCTATACTGTGTGTGATACAGTGCTCCCTATACTGTGTGTGTGATACAGAGCTCCCTATACTGTGTGTGATACAGAGCTCCCTATACTGTGTGTGATACAGAGCTCCCTATACTGTGTGTGATACAGAGCTCCCTATACTATGTGTGATACAGTGCTCCCTATACTGTGTGTGTGATACAGAGCTCCCTATACTGTGTGTGTGATACAGTGCTCCCTATACTGTGTGTGTGATACAGAGCTCCCTATACTGTGTGTGATACAGAGCTCCCTATACTGTGTGTGATACAGAGCTCCCTATACTGTGTGTGATACAGTGCTCCCTATACTGTGTGTGATACAGAGCTCCCTATACTGTGTGTGTGATACAGAGCTCCCTATACTGTGTGTGATACAGAGCTCCCTATACTGTGTGTGATACAGAGCTCCCTATACTGTGTGTGTGATACAGAGCTCCCTATACTGTGTGTGATACAGAGCTCCTTATACTGTGTGTGATACAGAGCTCTCCATACTGTGAGTGATTCAGATCTCCCTATACTGTGAGTAATACAGAGCTCCCTATACTGTGAGTGATACAGAGCTCCGTATACTGTGTGTGATACAGAGCTCTCCATACTGTGTGTGATACAGAGCTCCGTATACTGTGTTTGATACAGAGCTCTCCATACTGTGAGTAATACAGAGCTCCCTGTACTGTGTGTGATACAGAGCTCCGTATACTGTGTATGATACAGAGCTCTCCATACTGTGAGTGATACAGAGCTCCGTATACTGTGTTTGATACAGAGCTCTCCATACTGTGAGTAATACAGAGCTCCCTGTACTGTGTGTGATACAGAGCTCCGTATACTGTGTATGATACAGAGCTCTCCATACTGTGAGTGATACAGAGCTCCGTATACTGTGTGTGATACAGATCTCCGTATACTGTGTGTGATACAGAGCTCCATATACTATCATAAAATGCTATCCATTTAGTTTAAAAAACATTTATTGTCTATATTAAAATGTTTGTCTTCTTTCTTATTCTGGTTTTTAGTATTTAAATAAAGCCTAAAATACGTTTCTTTACTTTAAACTGTGTAGTCAGCATTACGGTAAAGATATGTTTTACAAATCAAGGGGTTTCTGCCTTGATCTCCCTCCATTAGCTCAGAGATCAGTACGGCTTTAGTTTTGTTATTTGCCACTTGTCCACGGGATTCGAGGAAATCTGCGTTTCAGATTGTCGTACCCTTGCTACATCCAAATCCTCTTATCACATCCCACCACTGCCACCAATGTAACGGAACCCTCGGTACTCCGACAGAGTACCTCCGTTAAAAGCCCTGCTTCCTTGCTCTGAGCTGCTTTTCCAAGAACAGCCTATTGTGGCGATAACCATGGGTGTTGCCAGGTCTCCAAAAGATCAGGGGCTGGAGCCCATGTCAGATTTCAAGAAGTGGAGTAAAAGAAAAAGCTCACATACTTAGTGGGGCATACAGACGGATATATATATATATATAAATATAATGCCAATAAACAATAGTAGGTTTAACAATAGGGCTAGAAACAAAGATGGTCTGTTCCTGTGTGAGAGGCACAGACCAGGCTGGAATGATATGTAGTAGCAAGAAGGGGGGGACTAGAGTTGCAACCTGGTCGGTATTTTACCGACAGGCTAGTAAAAAAATTGGTGTGAGGCCAATGTTAACTCCGTGGAGGCAGTAGAATGGGCAGTATTTTTATGTAGAAAAGGTGGCAACCGTAGGAGGGACATATTGATAGATGTACTATTTTTGTATCTTAAACAACAACAAAAACTGCTGACTTGTGTTTCTGTCTGTATAGTACCAACTGTATGTGTGTGTCTGTCTGTATAGTACCGACTGTATGTGTGTGTCTGTCTGTATAGTACCGACTGTATGTGTGTGTCTGTCTGTATAGTACCAACTGTATGTGTGTGTCAGTCTGTATAGTACCAACTGTATGTGTGTGTCTGTCTGTATAGTACTAACTGTATGTGTGTGTCTGTCTGTATAGTACCGACTGTATGTGTGTGTCAGTCTGTATAGTGCTAACTGTATGTGTTTGTCTGTATAGTACTAACTGTATGTGTGTGTCTGTCTGTATAGTACCAACTGTATGTGTGTGTCTGTCTTTATAGTACTAACTGTATGTGTGTGTCTGTCTGTATAGTACCGACTGTATGTGTGTGTCTGTCTGTCTTTGACTGACTGTGTATGTGACTTCATGTGATTGTGTGTATGTGTTTTGAGATTTTTTTTGCTGGCTCCTTAAAAGTTAAATATGTCAAGCCCTGTTATATATAATTTTAACAATAAAAGCCTATTTATACATGATTGATATGCTTATGCCAATGAGCAATAGGTACCCACACGCTGTCTCACACACTGTCTTTCTCACACAAAACAAGCACTCTATCTCACACAGACACATATAACAAGGACACAGTCTCACACAGACACACATAACAAGCATGCTGTCTCACACAGACACATATAACAAACACGCAGTCTCACACAGACACACATAATAAGCACACTGTCTCACACAGACACACATAATAAACACACTGTCTCACACAGACACATATAACAAGCACTCTGTCTCACACAGACACATATAACAAGCACTCTGTCTCACACAGACATACATAACAAGCACTCTGTCTCACACAGACACACATAATAAGCACACTGTCTCACACAGACACATATAACGAGCACTCTGTCTCACACAGACACACATAACAAGCACTCTGTCTCACACAGACACACATAACAAGCATGCTGTCTTACACAGACACACATAACAAGCACTCTGTCTCACACAGACACACATAACAAGCATGCTGTCTTACACAGACACACATAACAAGCATGCTGTCTCACACAGACATACATAACAAGCACTCTGTCTCACACAGACACACATAATAAGCACACTGTCTCACACAGACACATATAACAAGCACTCTGTCTCACACAGACACATATAACAAGCACTCTGTCTCACACAGACACACATAACAAGCACTCTGTCTCACACAGACATACATAACAAGCACGCTGTCTCACACAGACACACATAACAAGCACTCTGTCTCACACAGACACATATAACAAGCACTCTGTCTCACACAGACACACATAACAAGCACTCTGTCTCATACAGACATACATAACAAGCATTCTGTCTCACACAGACATACATAACAAGCACTCTGTCTCACACAGACATACATAACAAGCACGCTGTCTCACACAGACATACATAACAAGCATGCTGTCTCACACAGACATACATAACAAGCAAACAAGCACTCTGTCTCATACAGACACACATAACAAGCATGCTGTCTCACACAGACACAAATAACAAGCACGCAGTCTCACACAGACACACATAACAAGCACTGTCTCACACAGACACACATAACAAGCACTCTGTCTCACACAGACACATATAACAAACATTCTGTCTCACACAGACATACATGACAAGCATGCTGTCTCACACAGACATACATAACAAGCACTCTGTCTCACACAGACACACATAACAAGCATGCTGTCTCACACAGACACATATAACAAGCACTCTGTCTCACACAGACACACATAACAAGCATGCTGTCTTACACAGACACACATAACAAGCATGCTGTCTTACACAGACACACATAACAAGCACTCTGTCTCACACAGACATACATAACAAGCACTCTGTCTCACACAGACACACATAACAAGCATGCTGTCTTACACAGACACACATAACAAGCATGCTGTCTTACACAGACACACATAACAAGCACTCTGTCTCACACAGACATACATAACAAGCACTCTGTCTCACACAGACATACATAACAAGCATGCTGTCTCACACAGACACATATAACAAGCACTTAAGAAATACAACACTATATAATAAATGTGTAAATTAAAATAATAAAGATAAAATCAAAGTGATCCAGTCACCAATATTGTGTGTATAAAATACCAAACAGTATAGAGAGGGTTAAATAGACTCCCTATTAAAGAATAGCTGTTAGTGCGGCAACAGAATCCCTGCTTAGAAAAGATTCGCCTGTCAGCGAATAAAAAAACCTGCAGACAGAACTTACTAACTAACAATGTCTAATGATTCAAATGTGCAAATAATAATTTCATACATATAAATAAAAGATAATAAATTAAAATATACACAAGAATTTGACAAACACAATTAAATAAACACATGTTCTCTGGCATAAATGTACATAGATTACCAACAGACCATCATTATACATAGATATATAAAACACTATCTAAAATAGCTGCTAAAAATCCAAATAGGGATAATACCTTACCTGATAACCGTCTGGGCTCCATGGGTGAGATCTGGCCACGGACCCCAACACTAGCTGTCACCACAATCTCCATGGAAACATTGCACGTGGTCCCGCCTACAGGGGGTGAGGAGAGGTGCGTGTGCCCACTGGCTGCACATTGCTTCTGGGAAAGCACTTCACCTGGCTTTTTTTGCGAGCCGGGTGTCATAGGACACCTTGCAAGGTTAGGTTAGGTTGCGTGCAGTCCTAGCGCAACATGGGACCCCACTTTAAGCAGCCGGCTCTCACTATCACCCCTGCAAGAAGTGGCGGAACAAGAAACCACAGAGCCCATCATTCTACCCTAACGGCCGGCCTGGGGACCCAGCGCATGGTGACCCGAACCAAACTGGCTGACACCCCAAGGCAGGAGTGTTCAAGTCTTTCTGTAGTGGGCGAGGGCCGCATTCATCGAGAGAAAATGACGTTATATATATTCATGTAATGTGCATTGTGTGAGTGTATCACACATTACTATAACACAATGCACCATAAGACTCACAGCAACAAAAAGCTCACATTAATTACTCACTTATACACATACTTACACAGCCACAAATACGCAAACATATACGCAGTCACACATACACCAGTCACACATACACACATACACCAGCCACACATACACACATACACCAGTCACACATACACCAGTCACACATACACACATACACCAGCCACACATACACACATACACCAGTCACACATACACACATACACCACTCAAACATTCACACATACACCAGTCACACATACACACATACACCAGTCACACATACACACATACACCAGTCACACATACACACACCAGCCACACATACACACATACACCAGTCACACATACACACATACACCAGTCACACATACACACATACACCAGCCACACATACACACATACACCAGTCACACATACACCAGTCACACATACACACATACACCACTCACACATTCACACATACACCAGTCACACATACACCAGTCACACATTCACACATACACCAGTCACACATACACACATACACCAGTCACACATACACCAGTCACACATACACCACTCACACATTCACACATACACCAGTCACACATACACCAGTCACACATTCACACATACACCAGTCACACATACACACATACACCAGTCACACATACACCACTCACACATACACCACTCACACATTCACACATACACCAGTCACACATTCACACATACACCAGTCACACATACACCACTCACACATTCACACATACACCAGTCACACATACACCAGTCACACATTCACACATACACCAGTCACACATACACACATACACCAGTCACACATACACCAGTCACACATACACACATACACCAGTCACACATACACACATACACCACTCACACATTCACACATACACCAGTCACACATACACCAGTCACACATTCACACATACACCAGTCACACATACACACATACACCAGCCACACATACACCAGTCACACATACACCAGTCACACATTCACACATACATCAGCCACACATTCACACATACACCAGTCACACATACACACATACACCAGTCACACATACACCAGTCACACATTCACACATACACCAGCCACACATTCACACATACACCAGCCACACATACACCAGTCACACATACACCAGTCACACATACACCACTCACACATACACCAGTCACACATACACCAGTCACACATTCACACATACACCAGTCACACATTCACACATACACCAGTCACACATACACCAGTCACACATACACACATACACCAGTCACACATACACCATTCACACATACACCACTCACACATACACCACTCACACATTCACACATACACCAGCCACACATTCACACATACACCAGCCACACATTCACACATACACCAGTCACACATACACCAGTCACACATTCACACATACACCACTCACACATACACCACTCACACATTCACACATACACCACTCACACATTCACACATACACCAGCCACACATTCACACATACACCAGCCACACATTCACACATACACCAGTCACACATACACCAGTCACAAATTCACACATACACCAGTCACACACACACACACACACACCAGTCACACATACACCAGTCACACATACACACATACACCACTCACACATTCACACATACACCAGTCACACATACACACATACACCAGTCACACATACACCAGTCACACATTCACACATACACCAGCCACACATACACACATACACCAGCCACACATACACACATACACCAGTCACACATACACACATACACCAGTCACACATTCACACATACACCAGTCACACATTCACACATACACCAGCCACACATTCACACATACACCACTCACACATTCACACATACACCAGTCACACATTCACACATACACCAGTCACACATTCACACATACACAAATACACCACTCAAACATTCACACATACACCAGTCACACATACAAACATACACCAGTCACACATTCACACATACACCAGCCACACATTCACACATACACCAGCCACACATACACACATACACCAGCCACACATACACACATACACCAGTCACACATACACACATACACCAGTCACACATTCACACATACACCAGCCACACATTCACACATACACCAGCCACACATACACACATACACCAGCACACATACACCAGTCACACATACACCAGCCACACATACACCAGTCACACATACACACATACACCAGTCACACATTCACACATACACCAGTCACACATTCACACATACACACATACACCACTCAAACATTCACACATACACCACTCACATATTCACACATACACCAGTCACACATTCACACATACACCAGTCACACATTAAAACATACACCAGTCACACAGTCACACATACACCACTCACACATTCACACATACACCAGTCACACATACACATTCACACATACACCACTCACACATTCACACATACACCAGCCACACATTCACACATACACCAGCCACACATTCACACATACACCAGTCACACATTCACACATACACCAGTCACACATACACACATACACCAGTCACACATTCACACATACACCAGTCACACATTCACACATACACCAGTCACACATACACCAGTCACACATGCACACATAGTGACACATTCACACATACACCAGCCACACATTCACGCATACACCAGTCACACATTCACACATACACCAGTCACACATTCACACATGCACCAGTTACACATTCAAACATACACCAGTCACACAGTCATACATACACCAGTCACACAGTCACACATACACCAGTCACACATACACCAGTCACACATTCACACATACACCAGTCACACATACACCAGTCACACAGTCACGCATACACCAGTCACACATTCACACATACACCAGTCACACATTCACACATGCACCAGTTACACATTCAAACATACACCAGTCACACAGTCATACATACACCAGTCACACAGTCACACATACACCAGTCACACATACACCAGTCACACATTCACACATACACCAGTCACACATACACCAGTCACACAGTCACACATACACCAGTCACACAGTCACACATACACCAGTCACACATTCACACATACACCAGTCACACAGTCACACATACACCAGTCACACATTCACACATACACCAGTCACACATTCACACATACACCAGTCACACATACACCAGTCACACATTCACACATACACCAGTCACACATACACCAGTCACACATACACCAATCACACATACACCAGTCACACATACACACATACACCAGTCACACATACACTAGTCACACATACACCAGTCACACATACACCAGTCACACATACACACATACACCAGTCACACATACACACATACACCAGTCACACATACACCAGTCACACATACACACATACACCAGCCACACATTCACACATACACCTGTCCCACAGACCCTTACACACACACACCTACATACAGAGAGATTTATTTTCCTCCAATCCCTGCAGCTGGGGTTCTATCAACAAGTTCCCAAGCCTTCCGGTTCTCCTACAGTATCAGAGCGTGAGGGGGCAGAGCATGCACCCCTTGCGCTATTCTCTGCTGCATGCGCCTGACTTTGCAACTGCTCTAATACTGTACCCACAGGGAACTGGCCTTGTGCCATCTGAGCCCAAACAGCTTGTAACACACACACACACACTCCCTCGGACACTCACTCACATGGACACTCAGCCAGCACACTCACATGGACACTCACCCAGCACACTCACTCAGCACACTCACTTACATGGAAACTCAGCCGCACACACACTCACATGGACACTCAGCCAGCACACTCACTCAGCACACTCACTTACATGGAAACTCAGCTGCACACACACTCACATGGACACTCACCCAGCACACTCACTCAGCACACACACTCACATGGACACTCAGCCAGCACAGACACTCACATGGACACTCAGCCAGCACACTCACTCACATGGACACTCGGTCAGCACACACACTCACATGGACACTCAGCCAGCACACTCACTCACATGGACACTCGGTCAGCACACACACTCACATGGACACTCACCCAGCACACTCACTCAGCACACTCACTTACATGGACACTCAGCCAGCACAGACACTCACATGGACACTCACTCAGCACACTCACTCACATGGACACTCAGCCACACACACCCTCACATGGACACTCAGCCAGCACACACACTCACATGGACACTCAGCCAGCACACACACTCACATGGACACTCAGCCACACACACCCTCACATGGACACTCAGCCAGCACACACACTCACATGGACACTCAGCCAGCACACACACTCACATGGGCACTCAGCCAGCACAGACACATCCGCATATTTTTTTTAAAATAAATTACCATTTGCTCACTGAGCATCAGGGCTGCAGGGAGAGTCTTCTTTCATAATAAAGTAAAAAGCTTGCTTTCCAGGAGAACCGCGGGACCGCACACAAAGAGCAAAAAAAACGTGTCGCAGTGAGGGCGGCGTGAGGGCTGCGTGAGGGGCTGCGTGAGGGCTGCGTGAGAGGCTGCGTGAGGGGCTGCATGAGAGCTGCGTGAGGGGCTGCGTGAGGGCTGCGTGAGGGGCTGCGTGAGGGCTGCGTGAGGGGCTGCGTGAGGGCTGCGTGAGGGCTTGATCACCACGCGGATATGAACTTACATCAAATCCGGCGTGTAGGGAGGAAAAACCCCAGAATCGGAGACTCGGGTAACACCTAGAGCGATACCACACTGACAAGTTTAATGAAGGCAGAAACATACATCTGTGGTTGCTGTGTTCCTCGTGCAGAGGATCTGGACTGCCATTATGGGTGGGACCAGTCTGATATGCCAATGGAGAAGTAGTTGGCCAGACTTGGGCCATTATATTGTCCCTCTCGGGGTTGTAGTTGGCCAGTCTTGGGTCATTATATTGTCCCTCTTGGGGTTGTAGTTGGCCAGTCTTGGGTCATTATATTGTCCCGCTTGGGGTTGTAGTTGGCCAGTCTTGGGCCATTATATTGTCCCTCTCGGGGTTGTAGTTGGCCAGTCTTGGGTCATTATATTGTCCCTCTTGGGGTTGTAGTTGGCCAGTCTTGGGCCATGATATTGTCCCTCTCGGGGTTGTAGTTGGCCAGTCTTGGGTCATTATATTGTCCCTCTCGGGGTTGTAGTTGGCCAGTCTTGGGCCATTATATTGTCCCTCTCAGGGTTGTAGTTGGCCAATCTTGGGCCATTATATTGTCCCTCTCGGGGTTGTAGTTGGCCAGTCTTGGGTCATTATATTGTCCCTCTTGGGGTTGTAGTTGGCCAGTCTTGGGTCATTATATTGTCCCTCTTGGGGTTGTAGTTGGCCAGTCTTGGGCCATTATATTGTCCCTCTCGGGGTTGTAGTTGGCCAGTCTTGGGTCATTATATTGTCCCTCTCGGGGTTGTAGTTGGCCAGTCTTGGGTCATTATATTGTCCCTCTCGGGGTTGTAGTTGGCCAGTCTTGGGTCATCATATTGTCCGTCTCGGGGTTTTAGTTGGCCAGTCTTGGGTCATTATATTGTCCCTCTTGGGGTTGTAGTTGGCCAATCTTGGGTCATTATATTGTCCCTCTCGGGGTTGTAGTTGGCCAGACTTGGGCCATTATATTGTCCCTCTCAGGGTTGTAGTTGGCCAGTCTTGGGTCATTATATTGTCCCTCTCAGGGTTGTAGTTGGCCAGTCTTGGGCCATTATATTGTCCCTCTCGGGGTTGTAGTTGGCCAGTCTTGGGCCATTATATTGTCCCTCTCGGGGTTGTAGTTGGCCAGTCTTGGGTCATTATATTGTCCCTCTTGGGGTTGTAGTTGGCCAGTCTTGGGTCATTATATTGTCCCTCTTGGGGTTGTAGTTGGCCAGTCTTGGGCCATTATATTGTCCCTCTCGGGGTTGTAGTTGGCCAGTCTTGGGTCATTATATTGTCCCTCTCGGGGTTGTAGTTGGCCAGTCTTGGGTCATTATATTGTCCCTCTCGGGGTTGTAGTTGGCCAGTCTTGGGTCATCATATTGTCCGTCTCGGGGTTTTAGTTGGCCAGTCTTGGGTCATTATATTGTCCGTCTCGGGGTTTTAGTTGGCCAGTCTTGGGTCATTATATTGTCCCTCTTGGGGTTGTAGTTGGCCAATCTTGGGTCATTATATTGTCCCTCTCGGGGTTGTAGTTGGCCAGACTTGGGCCATTATATTGTCCCTCTCAGGGTTGTAGTTGGCCAGTCTTGGGTCATTATATTGTCCCTCTCAGGGTTGTAGTTGGCCAGTCTTGGGCCATTATATTGTCCCTCTTGGGGTTGTAGTTGGCCAGTCTTACGTCATTATATTGTCCCTCTCGGCGTTGTAGTTGGCCAGTCTTGGGCCATTATATTGTCCCTCTTGGGGTTGTAGTTGGCCAGTCTTGGGTCATTATATTGTCCCTCTCTGTGTTTTAGTTGGCCAGTCTTGGGTCATTATATTGTCCCTCTTGGGGTTGTAGTTGGCCAGACTTGGGCCATTATATTGTCCCTCTCAGGGTTGTAGTTGGCCAGTCTTGGGTCATTATATTGTCCCTCTCGGAGCTGTAGTTGGCCAGACTTGGGCCATTATATTGTCCCTTTCGGGGTTGTAGTTGGCCAGTCTTGGGTCATTATATTGTCCCTCTCGGAGTTGTAGTTGACCAGTCTCGGGTCATTATATAGTCCCTCTCTGGGGTTGTAGTTGGCCAGTCTTGGGTCATTATATTGTCCCTCTTGGGGTTGTAGTTGGCCAATTTTGGGTCATTATATTGTCCCTCTCAGAGTTGTAGTTGGCCAGTCTTGGGTCATTATATTGTCCCTCTTGGGGTTGTAGTTGGCCAGTCTTGAGTCATTATATTGTCCCTCTCGGGGTTGTAGTTGGCCAGTCTTGGGTCATTATATTGTCCCTCTCGGAGTTGTAGTTGGCCAGTCTTGGGTCATTATATTGTCCCTCTCGGGGTTTTAGTTGGCCAGTCTTGGGTCATTATATTGTCCCTTTCGGGGTTGTAGTTGGCCAGTCTTACGTCATTATATTGTCCCTCTCAGGGTTGTAGTTGGCCAGTCTTACGTCATTATATTGTCCCTCTCAGGGTTGTAGTTGGCCAGTCTTGGGTCATTATATTGTCCCTCTCAGGGTTTTAGTTGGCCAGTCTTGGGTCATTATATTGTCCCTCTCTTGGTTTTAGTTGGCCAGTTTTGGGTCATTATATTGTCCCTCTCGGGGTTGTAGTTGGCCAGTCTTACGTCATTATATTGTCCCTCTCAGGGTTTTAGTTGGCCAGTCTTGGGTCATTATATTGTCCCTCTCGGGGTTGTAGTTGGCCAGTCTTACGTCATTATATTGTCCCTCTCGGGGTTGTAGTTGGCCAGTCTTACGTCATTATATTGTCCCTCTCGGGGTTGTAGTTGGCCAGTCTTACGTCATTATATTGTCCCTCTCGGAGTTGTAGTTGGCCAGTCTTGGGTCATTATATTGTCCCTCTCGGGGTTTTAGTTGGCCAGTCTTGGGTCATTATATTGTCCCTCTCGGGGTTGTAGTTGGCCAGTCTTACGTCATTATATTGTCCCTCTCGGAGTTGTAGTTGGCCAGTCTTGGGTCATTATATTGTCCCTCTCGGGGTTTTAGTTGGCCAGTCTTGGGTCATTATATTGTCCCTCTCGGGGTTGTAGTTGGCCAGTCTTACGTCATTATATTGTCCCTCTCAGAGTTGTAGTTGGCCAGTCTTACGTCATTATATTGTCCCTCTCAGGGTTGTAGTTGGCCAGTCTTGGGTCATTATATTGTCCCTCTCAGGGTTTTAGTTGGCCAGTTTTGGGTCATTATATTGTCCCTCTCAGGGTTTTAGTTGGCCAGTCTTGGGTCATTATATTGTCCCTCTCTTGGTTTTAGTTGGCCAGTTTTGGGTCATTATATTGTCCCTCTCGGGGTTGTAGTTGGCCAGTCTTGGGTCATTATATTGTCCCTCTCGGGGTTGTAGTTGGCCAGTCTTGGGTCATTATATTGTCCCTCTCAGGGTTGTAGTTGGCCAGTCTTACGTCATTATATTGTCCCTCTCGGGGTTGTAGTTGGCCAGTCTTACGTCATTATATTGTCCCTCTCAGGGTTGTAGTTGGCCAGTCTTGGGTCATTATATTGTCCCTCTCGGGGGTTGTAGTTGGCCAGTCTTACGTCATTATATTGTCCCTCTCGGGGTTGTAGTTGGCCAGTCTTACGTCATTATATTGTCCCTCTCGGGGTTGTAGTTGGCCAGTCTTGGGTCATTATATTGTCCCTCTCGGGGTTGTAGTTGGCCAGTCTTGGGTCATTATATTGTCCCTCTCGGGGGTTGTAGTTGGCCAGTCTTACGTCATTATATTGTCCCTCTCGGGGTTGTAGTTGGCCAGTCTTACGTCATTATATTGTCCCTCTTGGGGTTGTAGTTGGCCAGTCTTGGGTCATTATATTGTCCCTCTCGGGGTTGTAGTTGGCCAGTCTTGGGTCATTATATTGTCCCTCTCGGGGTTGTAGTTGGCCAGTCTTGGGTCATTATATTGTCCCTCTCGGGGTTGTAGTTGGCCAGTCTTACGTCATTATATGTAGTTAGCCAGTCTTGGGGTGTTGTCCTTCCCACACTTTAGTTTGTAATCACTCAGGTTTGTGGTTTTGTTTCGGTCAATATTTGAAGTGTGTGAGATGTTTACACATATTAAGGTTCCTTTGCCCTTGTCAGAGGGACTGATAAGAGTCTGGGAGGGGAATGGTCCCCTTGCCGTTCAATGTCATGCTGTATCCCCTCCCTCTGGCATTATCCCCTCTGTACTTTCCTCTTCTTTTACATCTGTCTGCTGGCTAGCAATGACTCAGGTAAGTGGTGCAAACCTCCCAAATTTCTGAAGTCCCTATCATTATCCCCTTGCACCTCCATCTCCTCTCTGAAGAAAAATACTTTTACCCAATGGTTCATCACTGCCCTATATGCAGACACTCATACACACATCATACAAAAAGGAAAATGAGATGAGGAACGTCTGCAAGGGTAACTGGAGAGTTGCAGCTCTCTCTGGCTTAAAATATTGGCCATAACTCATATAGAGGGCTGCAAAACTGTCTACACTGAGCCCACTCGGAATAAAGCACAGAAATCAGGAATACTTTGCACGATTACAAAATCAAAGGACAACTTCCTGCATAAAGGAAAAGAAAAGCTTCAATGAAAATACAAAGTATATTAGTGAGCCCCCTGTGTAGCTCCACCAGGGGGAAGACATGTTGGGTGAGCTCTACCTCCACGTGACACGTCAATCCCCCGATAGAGCCACCAAAGACGGCCCAACAAGGTACCATATATTTTATCAAATGATTCTATTAACTTTTGGACATTTGTCCTCTAATTGGCCAGTTATACATTAATCAGAAATACTAATTTAACAAGCTGCGGACAGCAGGAGTCAAGTAACGGGGGGATTGGAATAAAATCTATTGGGTTTATTGGATTTGAAAGGGGTTTTTGTGCATTAGTTAGTTTTCTCTCTAAAACCTGCGAGGTGTCTTCCCTGCCCCCGGATCCCCCTCATCCCTTCACCCAAATAAATCTATCTGTCCCCTTTTCCATCCCTCAAACTCTATCCTTATACACTTCACCTGCTTCATTCACCTTCAATCCATCCACTCTCTCCCCTTATAGCCCCCTTACACCCCCCCAATCCCACATACTCTCCCTCATTTTTCCTCCCTATTACATCCTCTCTCCTCCAACACCCCTTTAATTCCCCCCCCCCCCTTTTTTTTTATTTCAGCCTCCACCTGAAGCCCCCCCTGCCTCCCTGCGCTATGAGGAGGATGGGGATGTGATCCAGGCTCTAGAGGTGGAAAGATTTGAAGAGATTCTTCAGGAGGTTCATCCCCGGAGCCCAACCGAGCTGGGAAAGAGTTACAGTGAGGAGGATTTCCAGTGTGAGTGTTAATCCAGTCACACATTGCGTTTCTGCCAGAGCCACAGGGGGCATCAGCCAGGGACAGGCAAAGAATCCACAAGTGGAGTGAGCATGAGCGCTGGAATGAGTGAGCAGTGGAGTGAGAGTGAGTGAGCAAGCAGTCGAGTGAGAGTGAGTGAGCAGTGGAGTGAGTGTGAGTGAGCAGTGAAGTTAGTGTGAGTGAGCAGTGGAGTGAGAGTGAGTGAGCAGTGGCGTTAGTATAAGTGAGCAGTGGAGTTAGTGTGAGTGAGCAGTGGACTGAGTGACTGGTGGAGTGGGTGTGGAGGAAGGAGTGTGAGTGTGTATTAGTGATTGGTGGACTGAGTGAGAATGGAGAGGTAAGTGACTTGTTGAGTGAGTGAATGTGAGTGATTGGTGTAGTGAGTGTGAGTGACTAGTGGAGTGAGTGTAAGTATGGTGGAGTGAGCATTGGAGATAGTGTAAATGGTGAAGTGAGCGATGGAGTGAGTGTGAGTGGTGCAGCGAGGGTGAGTGGTGGAGAAAGTGTGAGTGACTGGTGGAGTGAGCAGTGCAGAGAAAGTGAGTGGTGGAGTGAGTAAGGTTGAGTGGTGGAGTGAGCAGTGCAGTAAGGGTGAGTGGGGGAGTGAGGGGTGCAGTGAGGTGAAAGGTGGAGTGAATGTGGGACACTGGTGCAATGAGTAGTGCAGTGAGGGTGAGTGGTGGAGTGAGTGTTAGGGACTGGTGGAGTGAGTGTGAAAGATTGGTGTAGTGAGCAGTGCAATGATTGGTGCAGTGAGGGTGAATGTTAGAGACTGGTGGAGTGAACGGTGCAGTGAATGGCGGATTGAGTGTTAGAGACTGGTGGAGTAAGTGTTGCAGTGAGGGTGAGTGGTGGAGTGAGTGTTAGAGACTGGTGGAGTGAGTGGTGCAGTGAGTGGTGCAGTGAGGATGAGTGGTGGAGTGAGTGGTGCAGTAAGTGGTGCAGTGAGGGTGAGTGGTGGAATGAGTGGTGCAGTGAGGGTGAGTGGTGCACTGAGTGGTGTAGTGAGGGTGAGTGGTGTAGTGAGGGTGAGTGGGGGAGTGAGTGCTGGAGTGAGTGTTAGAGACTGGTGGAGTGAGTGGTGGAGTGAGTGGTACAGTGAGGGTGAGTGGTGCAGTGAGTGGTGCAGTGAGGGTGAGTGGTGGAGAAAGTGTGAGTGACTGGTGGAGTGAGCAGTGCAGAGAAAGTGAGTGGTGGAGTGAGTAAGGTTGAGTGGTGGAGTGAGCAGTGCAGTAAGGGTGAGTGGGGGAGTGAGGGGTGCAGTGAGGTGAAAGGTGGAGTGAATGTGCGACACTGGTGCAATGAGTAGTGCAGTGAGGGTGAGTGGTGGAGTGAGTGTTAGTGACTGGTGGAGTGAGTGTGAAAGATTGGTGTAGTGAGCAGTGCAATGATTGGTGCAGTGAGGGTGAATGTTAGAGACTGGTGGAGTGAACGGTGCAGTGAATGGCGGATTGAGTGTTAGAGACTGGTGGAGTAAGTGTTGCAGTGAGGGTGAGTGGTGGAGTGAGTGTTAGAGACTGGTGGAGTGAGTGGTGCAGTGAGTGGTGCAGTGAGGATGAGTGGTGGAGTGAGTGGTGCAGTAAGTGGTGCAGTGAGGGTGAGTGGTGGAATGAGTGGTGCAGTGAGGGTGAGTGGTGCACTGAGTGGTGTAGTGAGGGTGAGTGGTGTAGTGAGGGTGAGTGGGGGAGTGAGTGCTGGAGTGAGTGTTAGAGACTGGTGGAGTGAGTGGTACAGTGAGGGTGAGTGGTGCAGTGAGTGGTGCAGTGAGGGTGAGTGGTGGAGTGAGTGTGAGGGGTGCAGTGAGTGGTCCAGTGAGGGTGAGGGGTGCAGTGAGGGTGAGTGGTGGAGTGAGTGTGAGGGGTGCAGTGAGTGGTCCAGTGAGGGTGAGGGGTGCAGTGAGGGTGAGTGGTGGAGTGAGTGTTGCAGGGAGGGTGAGCGATGGAGTGTGAGCAGTGTCATGAGTATAATCTTTGGAACTCCCCCGCAGATCACCGTCACTCCTCCCATCACATCCACCACCCCCTGTCCACACACCTGCCCCCTGAGGGAGCGGGACGTGATGGCCATAAACACAAGAAGAGAAAAAGGAAGAAGAGGAGGGCGTCTGTGCCTGCGGACTCCCCAGGAACCATCCCGGAGCGAGAGGAAGAGGAGGAGGAAGAGGAGGAGTCTGAGGACGAGAAGGGAACACAAACGGCGGACAATCAGGTTAAATACATGACATACTGTATATATCACAGACCCCGTCACTGACCCTCTATACTGTATATATCACAGCCCCCCACTCACTGACCCCTCTATACTGTATATATCACAGCCCCCGTCACTGACCCCTCTATACTGTATATATCACAGCCCCCCCGTCACTGACCCTCGATACTGTATATATCACAGCCCCGTCACTGACCCTCTATACTGTATATATCACAGCCCCGTCACTGACCCCTCTATACTGTATATATCACAGCCCCCTTCACTGACCCTCTATACTGTATATATCACAGCCCCTGTTACTGACCCTCCATACTGTATATATCACAGCCCCCGTCACTGACCCCTCTATACTGTATATATCACAGCCCCCGTCACTGACCCTCTATACTGTATATATCACAGCCCCCCAGTCACTGACCCCTCTATACTGTATATATCACAGCCCCGTCACTGACCCCTCTATACTGTATATATCACAGCCCCTGTCACTGACCCTCCATACTGTATATATCACAGCCCCCGTCACTGACCCTCTATACTGTATATATCACATCCCCCGTCACTGACCCTCTATACTGTATATATCACAGACCCCGTCACTGACCCTCTATACTGTATATATCACAGCCCCCCAGTCACTGACCCTCTATACTGTATATATCACAGCCCCCGTCACTGACCCTCTATACTGTATATATCACAGCCCCCATCACTGACCCCTCTGTACTGTATATATCACAGCCCCCGTCACTGACCCTCTATACTGTATATATCACAGCCCCCGTCACTGACCCTCTATACTGTATATATCACAGCCCCCCAGTCACTGACCCTCTATACTGTATATATCACAGCCCCCATCACTGACCCTCTATACTGTATATATCACAGCCCCCGTCACTGACCCCTCTATACTGTATATATCACAGCCCCCCAGTCACTGACCCTCTATACTGTATATATCACAGCCCCCGTCACTGACCCCTCTATACTGTATATATCACAGCCCCGTCACTGACCCTCTATACTGTATATATCACAGCCCCCCAGTCACTGACCCCCCTATACTGTATATATCACAGCCCCATCACTGACCCTCTATACTGTATATATCACAGCCCCCGTCACTGACCCCTCTATACTGTATATATCACAGCCCCCGTCACTGACCCTCTATACTGTATATATCACAGCCCCCGTCACTGACCCTCTATACTGTATATATCACAGCCCCGACACTGACCCTCTATACTGTATATATCACAGCCCCCGTCACTGACCCCTCTATACTGTATATATCACAGCCCCCAAGTCACTGACCCTCTATACTGTATATATCACAGCCCCCGTCACTGACCCCTCTATACTGTATATATCACAGCCCCGTCACTGACCCTCTATACTGTATATATCACAGCCCCCCAGTCACTGACCCCCCTATACTGTATATATCACAGCCCCATCACTGACCCTCTATACTGTATATATCACAGCCCCCGTCACTGACCCCTCTATACTGTATATATCACAGCCCCCGTCACTGACCCTCTATACTGTATATATCACAGCCCCCGTCACTGACCCTCTATACTGTATATATCACAGCCCCCAGTCACTGACCCTCTATACTGTATATATCACAGACCCCGTCACTTACCCTCTATACTGTATATATCACAGACCCCGTCACTGACCCTCTATACTGTATATATCACAGCCCCCCAGTCACTGACCCTCTATACTGTATATATCACAGCCCCCGTCACTGACCCTCTATACTGTATATATCACAGCCCCGTCACTGACCCCTCTATACTGTATATATCACAGCCCCCGTCACTGACCCTCTATACTGTATATATCACAGCCCCTGTCACTGACCCTCTATACTGTATATATCACAGCCCCCCAGTCACTGACCCTCTATACTGTATATATCACAGCCCCCGTCACTGACCCTCTATACTGTATATATCACAGCCCCGTCACTGACCCCTCTTTACTGTATATATCACAGCCCCCGTCACTGACCCTCCATACTGTATATATCACAGCCCCCGTCACTGACCCTCTATACTGTATATATCACATCCCCCGTCACTGACCCTCTATACTGTATATATCACAGCCCCCGTCACTGACCCTCTATACTGTATATATCACAGCCCCCGTCACTGACCCTCTATACTGTATATATCACAGCCCCCGTCACTGACCCTCTATACTGTATATATCACAGCCCCCATCACTGACCCTCTATACTGTATATATCACAGACCCCGTCACTGACCCTTTATACTGTATATATCACAGCCCCCGTCACTGACCCCTCTATACTGTATATATCACAGACCCCTTCACTGACCCTCTATACTGTATATATCACAGACCCCTTCACTGACCCTCTATACTGTATATATCACAGCCCCCGTCACTGACCCTCTATACTGTATATATCACAGCTCCTGTCACTGACCCTCCATACTGTATATATCACAGCCCCCGTCACTGACCCTCTATACTGTATATATCACAGCCCCCCAGTCACTGACCCTCTATACTGTATATATCACAGCCCCGTCACTGACCCTTTATACTGTATATATCACAGCCCCCATCACTGACCCCTCTATACTGTATATATCACAGCCCCCGTCACTGACCCTTTATACTGTATATATCACAGCCCCCATCACTGACCCTCTATACTGTATATATCACAGCCCCCGTCACTGACCCTCTATACTGTATATATCACAGCCCCTGTCACTGACCCCTCTATACTGTATATATCACAGACCCTGTCACTGACCCTCTATACTGTATATATCACAGCCCCCGTCACTGACCCCTCTATACTGTATAAATCACAGCCCCCCAGTCACTGACCCCTCTATACTGTATATATCAGAGCCCCGTCACTGAGCCTCTATACTGTATATATCACAGCCCCCATCACTGGCTCCTCTATACTGTATGTATCACAGCCCCCGTCACTGACCCCTCCATACTGTATATATCACAGCCCCCGTCACTGACCCTCTATACTGTATATATCACAGCCCCCGTCACTGACCCTCCATACTGTATATATCACAGCCCCCGTCACTGACCCTCTATACTGTATATATCACAGCACCGACACTGACCCTCTATACTGTATATATCACAGCCCCCCAGTCACTGACCCCTCCCTACTGTATATATTACAGCCCCCGTCACTGACCCTCTATACTGTATATATCACAGCCCCGACACTGACCCTCTATACTGTATATATCACAGCCCCGACACTGACCCTCTATACTGTATATATCACAGCCCCCATCACTGACCCTCTATTCTGTATATATCACAGCCCCGTCACTGACCCTCTATACTGTATATATCACAGCCCCCGTCACTGACCCTCTATACTGTATATATCACAGCCCCCGTCAATGACCCTCTATACTGGATATATCACAGCCCTCGTCACTGACCCCTCGAAGCTGTATATATCACAGCCCTGTCACTGACCCTCTATACTGTATATATCACAGCCCCCCAGTCACTGACCCTCCATACTGTATATATCACAGCCCCCGTCACTGACCCTCTATACTGTATATATCACAGCCCCGACACTGACCCTCTATTCTGTATATATCACAGCCCCCGTCACTGACCCCTCTATACTGTATATATCACAGCCCCCGTCCCTGACCCCTCTATACTGTATATATCACAGCCCCGTCACTGACCCCTCTATACTGTGTATATCACAGCCCCCGTCACTGACCCTCTATACTGTATATGTCACAGACCCCGTCACTGACCCTCTATACTGTATATATCACAGCCCCCGTCACTGACCCTCTATACTGTATATATCACAGCCCCCTTCACTGACCCCTCTATACTGTATAAATCACAGCCCCGACACAGACCCTCTATACTGTATATATCACAGCTCCCTTTCCCTGACCCCTCTATAATGTATATGAGTGGGCATATCAGAGTGTATCATAGTGTGAGTGTCATAGAAACATAGAATGTGTCGGCAGATAAGAACCATTCGGTCCATCTAGTCTGCCCAGTTTTTTTTTTTTTTTTGAGTACTTTTATTAGTCCCCCGTTCCCGGTCTTATAGCTAGGATAGCCTTATACCTATCCCACGCATGCTTAACATCCTTGACTGTGTTTACCTCTACCACTTCTGCTGGCAGGCTATTCCATACATCCACTACCCTCTCAGTAAAGTAATACTTCCTGATATTACTTTTAAATCGTTGCCACTCTAATTTCAGACTATGTCCTCTAGTTGTGGTAGTTTTTCTTCTTTTAAATATACTCTCTTCCTTTACTGTGGTGATTCCCTTTATGTATTTAAATGTTTCTATCATATCCCCCCTGTTACGTCTTTCCTCCAAGCTATACATGTTAAGATGCTTTAACCTTTCCTGGTAAGTTTTATCCTTCAACCCATGAACCAGTTTAGTAGCCCTTCTCTGAACTCTCTCCAAAGTATCAATATCCTTCTGGAGATACGGTCTCCAGTACTGCGTACAATACTCCAAGTGAGGTCTCACCAGCGCTCTGTACAATACTCCAAGTGAGGTCTCACCAGCGCTCTGTACAATACTCCAAGTGAGGTCTCACCAGTGCTCTGTACAATACTCCAAGTGAGGTCTCATATAAACATAGAAACATAGAATGTGTCGGCAGATATGAACCATTCGGTCCATCTAGTCTGCCCAATTTTTTTTTAGTACTTTTATTAGTCCCCCGTTCCCGGTCTTATAGCTAGGATAGCCTTGTGTCTATCCCACGCATGCTTAAAATCCTTGACTGTGTTTACCTCTACCACTTCTGCTGGCACGCTATTCCATACATCTACTACCCTCTCAGTAAAGTAATACTTCCTGATATTACTTTTAAATCGTTGCCCCTCTAATTTAAGACTATGTCCTCTAGTTGTGGTAGTTTTTCTTCTTTTAAATATACTCTCTTCCTTTACTGTGTTGATTCCCTTTATGTATTTAAATGTTTATATCATTTCCCCCCTGTTACGTCTTTCCTCCAAGCTATACATGTTAAGATGCTTTAACCTTTCCTGGTAAGTTTTATCCTTCAACCCATGAACCAGTTTAGTAGCCCTTCTCTGAACTCTCTCCAAAGTATCAATATCCTTCTGGAGATACGGTCTCCAGTACTGCGTACAATACTCCAAGTGAGGTCTCACCAGTGCTCTGTACAATGGCATGAGCACTTCCCTCTTCCTACTGCTAATACCTCTCCCTATGCAACCAAGCATTCTGCTAGCATTTCCTGCTGCTCTATTGCATTGCCTACCTACCTTCAAGTCCTCTGAAATTATTACTCCTAAATCCCTTTCCTCAGATGTTGAGATTAGGACTGTACCAAATAGTCTATATTCTGCTTTTGTGTTTTTACGCCCAAGGTGCATAATCTTGCACTTGTCCACATTAAATGTCAGTTGCCACTGCTCTGACCATTTTTCTAGTTTAGCTAAATCATTTGCCATTTGGCTTATCCCTCCATGAATATCAACCCTGCTGCAAATCTTTGTATCATCAGCAAAAAGACATACTTTGCCAACAAGACCTTCTGCAATATCGCTAATAAAAATATTAAAGAGAATGGGTCCAAGTACAGATCCCTGAGATACCCCACTAGTAACAAGGCCTTCTGCAATATCACTAATAACAATATTATAGAGAATGGGTCCAAGTACAGATCCCTGAGGTACCCCACTAGTAACAAGACCTTCTGCAATATCACTAATAACAATATTATAGAGAATGGGTCCAAGTACAGATCCCTGAGGTACCCCACTAGTAACAAGACCTTCTGCAATATCACTAATAACAATATTATAGAGAATGGGTCCAAGTATAGACCCCTGAGGTACCCCACTAGTAACAAGACCTTCTGTAATATCGCTAATAACAATATTATAGAGAATGGGTCCAAGTACAGATCCCTGAGGTACCCCACTAGTAACAAGACCTTCTGTAATATCGCTAATAACAATATTATAGAGAATAGGTCCAAGTACAGATCCCTGAGGTACCCCACTAGTAACAAGACCTTGCATCGAATATACCCCATTGACTACAACCCTCTGTTGCCTGTCACTCAGCCATTGTCTAATCCATTCAACAATATTGAAATCCAAACTCAAAGATTTCAGTTTATTGATAAGCCTTCTATGTGCGACATTGTCAAAAGCCTTACTGAAATCTAGGTAAGCAATGTCTACTGACCCACCCTGATCTATTATTTTAGTCCCCAATCAAAAAAATCAATAAGATTAGTTTGGCATGATCTCCCTGAAGTAAACCCATGCTGTCTCTGATCTTGAAATCCAAGCGACTTTAGATGTTCAGCAATCTTATTCTTTAACAAGGTTTCCATTATTTTCCCCACTACTGAAGTAAGACTTACTGGTCTATAGTTGCCCGCCTCCTCCCTACTACCTTTCATGTGAATGGGCACAACATTAGCTAATTTCTAATCTTCTGGAACTACTCCTGTTAACAATGATTGGTTAAATAAATCTGTTAACGGTTTTGCTAGTACACCACTAAGTTCTTTTAATAACTTTGGATGTATCCCATCAGGTCCCATCGACTTATTTGTCTTTACTTTAGACAGCTGAAGTAAAACCTCTTCCTCTGTAAACTTACATGCATCAAAAGACTCATTAGTCTTTTTCCCTAAATGTGGTCCCTTACCCTCATTTTCATTTGTAAAAACTGAACAAAAATATTCATTAAGGCAGTCTGCTAAGCCTTTATCCTCTTCTACATAGCATCCTTCTTTTGTTTTTAATCTAACTAATCATTGTTTTACTTTCCTTTTCTCATTTATGTATCTAAAAAATGTTTTATCCCCCTTTTTCACTGACTGGGCTATAGTCTCTTCTGTGTGTGCTTTGGAAGCTCTTATAGCTTGCTTTGCCTCTTTCTGCCTACTCTTATAGATCTTTCTATCTTCCTCACTCTGAGTATTTTTATAATTACTAAATGCTAGCTTTTTATTTTTTACTATTTTAACCACCTCTGCAGAGTACCACAGTGGTTTCTTCAATTTTTTGCTCTTACTGACAAGCCTTATGCAATTTTCTGTTGCCTTCAGTAGTGCAACTTTTAGATAATCCCATTTCTCCTGGACTCCATTTAAATTGCTCCAGTCTGATAATGACTCCTTTACACCTAATCTAATTTTAGAAAAGTCGGTTTTTCTAAAATCTAAAGCTTTTGTTTTTGTGTGGTGTGACTGCGTCACTGTTCTTATATTAAACCACACTGTCTGGTGATCACTAGATCCTAAACTTTCACCTACAGTAATATCTGATAACAAATCTCCGTTTGTGAACACTAAGTCTAGTATGGTCTGCTTTCGAGTTGGCTCCTCCACTACTTGTTTTAGAGATAATCCCAGTAGGGAGTTTAGGATATGCGTACTCCTGGCACAAGTAGCTGTTTTGTATTTCCAGTTCACATCAGGAAGATTAAAGTCACCCATGATGATCACTTCTCCCTTCATTGTCATTTTAGCTATTTCCTCAACTAGTAGATTATCTAACTCCTCTATTTGTCCAGGGGGCCTATAAATCCCACCTACCCGAGTTACCATATGATTACCAAATTCTAATGTAACCCAAACTGACTCTATGTTCGCCTCACTAACTTGTATTACGTTACATTTTAAGCTATCCCTCACATACAGGGCCACCCCTCCCCCTTTTTTACCTTCTCTGTCTTTTCTATATAAAGAGTACCCTGGTATTGATATATATAAAGAGTACCCTGGTATTGATATATATAAAGAGTACCCTGGTATTGATATATATAAAGAGTACCCTGGTATTGATATATATAAAGAGTACCCCGGTATTGATATATATAAAGAGTACCCTGTTATTGATATGTATAAAGAGTACCCCGGTATTGATATATATAAAGAGTACCCTGGTATTGATATATATAAAGAGTACCCCGGTATTGATATATATAAAGAGTACCCCGGTATTGATATATATATAAAGAGTACCCTGGTATTGATATATATAAAGAGTACCCTGGTATTGATATATATAAAGAGTACCCTGGTATTGATATATATAAAGAGTACCCTGATATTGATATATATAAAGAGTACCCTGGTATTGATATATATAAAGAGTACCCTGGTATTGATATATATAAAGAGTACCCTGGTATTGATATATATAAAGAGTACCATGGTATTGATATATATAAGAGTACCCTGGTATTGATATATATAAAGAGTACCCTGGTATTGATATATATAAAGAGTACCCTGGTATTGATATATATAAAGAGTACCCTGGTATTGATATGTATAAAGAGTACCCCGGTATTGATATATATAAAGAGTACCCTGGTATTGATATATATAAAGAGTACCCTGGTATTGATATATATAAAGAGTACCCCGGTATTGATATATATAAAGAGTACCCTGGTATTGATATGTATAAAGAGTACCCTGGTATTGATATATATAAAGAGTACCCTGGTATTGATATATATATATAAAGAGTACCCTGGTATTGATATATATATATATAAAGAGTACCCTGGTATTGATATATATATATATAAAGAGTACCCTGGTATAAGTGTCTGAGTGTAAGTGTCTGAGTGTAAGTGTCTGAGTGTGAGTGTCTGAGTGTGAGTTTCTCAGTGTGATGGTCTTGGAGTAAGTGTCAGAATGTTTGAGTTTAAGTGTCTGAGTGTTACTGTATAACTGTGACTGTCTAAGTGTGGGTGTCTGAGTGTAGGTGTCTGAGGGTGAGTGTCTGAGGGTGAGTGTCTGAGTGTGAGTGTCTGAGTGTGAGTTTCTCAGTGTGAATGTCTTAGTGTAAGTGTCTGAGTGTCTGCATGACAGAGTGTTTGAGTGTGAGTGTCTGAGTGTGAGTGTCTGAGTTTGAGTGTCTGAGTGTAGGTGTCTGAGGGTGAGTGTCTGAGGGTGAGTGTCTGAGGATGAGTGTCTGAGGGTGAGTGTCTGAGTGTGAGTGTCTGAGTGTGAGTTTCTCAGTGTGAATGTCTTAGTGTAAGTGTCTGAGTGTCTGCATGACAGAGTGTTTGAGTGTGAGTGTCTGAGTTTGAGTGTCTGAGTGTAGGTGTCTGAGGGTGAGTGTCTGAGTGTAAGCATCTTAGTGTAGGTGTCTGAGTGTGAGTTTCTTAGTGTGGCTGTCTAGGTGTAAGTGTCTGCGTGTCAGAGTGTTTGAATGTGAGTGTATTAGTGTAAGTGTCTGAGGGTGAGTGTCTGAGTGTAGGTGTCTGAGGGTGAGTGTCTGAGTGTAAGTATCTTAGTGTAGGTGTCTGCGTGTAAGTATGTTAGTGTAGGTGTTTGAGGGTGAGTGTCTGAATATAGGTGTCTGAGGGTGAGTGTCTGAGTGTAAGTATCTTAGTGTAGGTGTCTGCGTGTAAGTATGTTAGTGTAGGTGTTTGAGGGTGAGTGTCTGAGTGTAGGTGTCTGAGTGTAAGTGTCAGATTGAGAGTGTCATATTGAGAGTGTCTGAGTGTGAGTTTTATAGTGTGAGTGTGTGTGTCTTAATATGAGTATCAGTGTTTGAGTGTGAGTGTCTGAGTGTAGGTGTCTGAGTGTAGGTGTCAGATTGAGAGTGTCAGATTGAGAGTGTCTGAGTGTGAGTTTTATAGTGTGAGTGTGTGTGTCTTAATATGAGTATCAGTGTGTGAGTGTGAGTGTCTGAGTGTAAGTATCTTAGTGTAACTGTCTGAGGGTCAGTGTTTGAGTGTCTAAATGTGAGTGTCAAATTTTGAGTGTCTCAGTGTGAGTAAGTGTCAGAGTGTGAGTGTTAGAGTGGGAGTTTCTCAGTGTGAGTGTCCGTGAGTGCCTTAGTGTGAGTGTCTGTGAGTGCCTCCGTGTGAGTGTCTGAGTGTGAGTGCCTCAGTGTGAGTGTCTGAGTGTGACTGTCTACAGAAATTTATTTGAGATTCTCCCCTGTTATCTCTGCAGCAAGTCTGTCTGTCTGAGAAAAAGGTTTCTCCCACTAGTCTACTGACTGTCTCACTGACAGACGGAGGACATCCAGATGCACCTCAGAAAGAAAGGTGAGTGAGAGCAGGAGAGACAGCTAGACTGGGAGAGAGAGCAGGAGAGGCAGCTAAACTGGGAGAGAGCAGGAGTGACAGCTAGACTGGGAGAGAAAACAGGAGATACAGGTAGGTTGTGAGAGAGTAGGGGAGACTGGTAGACTGGGAGAGAGAGTAGGAGAGACTGATAGACTGGGAGAGAGAGTAGTAGAGACATGTGAGTTGGGTGTGAGTTCAGGAGATAGAGGTAGACTAGGAGAGAGACTAGGAGAGACTGATAGACTGGGAGAGATAGCAGAAGAGACCGGTGAACTGGGAGTGAGTTCAGGAGATATAGGTAGACTGGGAGAGAGAGTAGGAGAGACTGATGGACTGGGAGAGAGAGTAGGAGAGACTGATGGACTGGGAGAGAGAGTAGGAGAGACTGATGGACTGGGAGAGAGAGTAGGAGAGACTGATAGACTGGGAGAGAGAGTAGGAGAGACATGTGAGTTGGGTGTGAGTTCAGGAGATAGAGGTAGACTAGGAGAGAGACTAGGAGAGACTGATAGACTGGGAGAGATAGCAGAAGAGACCGGTGAACTGGGAGTGAGTTCAGGAGATATAGGTAGACTGGGAGAGAGAGTAGGAGAGACTGATGGACTGGGAGAGAGAGTAGGAGAGACTGATGGACTGGGAGAGAGAGTAGGAGAGACTGATAGACTGGGAGAGAGAGTAGGAGAGACATGTGAGTTGGGTGTGAGTTCAGGAGATAGAGGTAGACTAGGAGAGAGACTAGGAGAGACTGATAGACTGGGAGAGATAGCAGGAGAGACAGGTGAACTGGGAGTGAGTTCAGGAGATATAGGTAGACTGGGAGAGAGAGTAGGAGAGACTGATGGACTGGGAGAGAGAGTAGGAGAGACTGATGGACTGGGAGAGAGAGTAGGAGAGACTGATGGACTGGGAGAGAGAGTAGGAGAGACATGTGAGTTGGGTGTGAGTTCAGGAGATAGAGGTAGACTAGGAGAGAGACTAGGAGAGACTGATAGACTGGGAGAGATAGCAGAAGAGACGGTGAACTGGGAGTGAGTTCAGGAGATATAGGTAGACTGGGAGAGAGAGTAGGAGAGACTGATGGACTGGGAGAGAGAGTAGGAGAGACTGATGGACTGTGAGAGAGAGTAGGAGAGACTGATGGACTGGGAGAGAGAGTATGAGAGACTGATGGACTGGGAGAGAGAGTAGGAGAGACTGATAGACTGGGAGAGAGAGTAGTAGAGACACAGAGTAAAAGAGACAGCTAGTCTTTTAGATAGCAAGAAAAACAGTTAGGCTGTGAAAGAGCAGGAGAGACAGGTAGACTAGGAGAAAGCCCAGGAGAGACAGGTGGACAGAGAGAGAGTAGGGGAGACTGGTAGACTGGGAGAGAGAGTAGGAGAGACTGATAGACTGGGAGAGAGAGTAGTAGAGACATGTGAGTTGGGTGTGAGTTCAGGAGATAGAGGTAGACTAGGAGAGAGACTAGGAGAGACTGATAGACTGGGAGAGATAGCAGGAGAGACAGGTGAACTGGGAGTGAGTTCAGGAGATATAGGTAGACTGGGAGAGAGAGTAGGAGAGACTGATGGACTGGGAGAGAGAGTAGGAGAGACTGATGGACTGGGAGAGAGAGTAGGAGAGACTGATAGACTGGGAGAGAGAGTAGTAAAGACATGTGAGTTGTGTGTGAGTTCAGGAGATAGAGGTAGACTAGGAGAGAGACTAGGAGAGACTGATAGACTGGGAGAGAGAGTAGGAGAGACTGATGGACTGTGAGAGAAAGTAGGAGAGACTGATAGACTGGGAAAGAGAGTAGGAGAGACAGGTGACTTCGGTGTGAGTTCAGGAGATATAGGTAGACCTCGAGAGAGACTGATAGACTGGGAGAGAGAGCAAAGAGACAGGTGAACTGGGAGTGAGTTCAGGAGATATAGGTAGACTGGGAGAGATAGTAGGAGAGACTCATAGACTGGGAGAGAGAGCAGGAGAGACAGGTGAACTGGGAGTGAGTTCAGGAGATAAACGTAGACCGGGAGAGAGAGTAGGAGGGACTGATGTAAGAGAGTAGTGTAAGCAAATTATTGGTGTTTGATGTGGGATACGCTGCCTGAGTTTAAACCCTTATGCTGACAGAAAGGAAGAGGGGGCATGTTACTCTCCTGGGGGGGAGTCGACTGGCACCTCTCGTCATTCTCACCGCCAGCCCCCCCACCGCAGCTACAGCCTTACAGAGCGTCGAAGAATTGGCAGCATGACCCACCCAGAGGATCCGCACTATCACTACCTACCAACGGACGAGACAGAGGCTCAAACGCTGGCATCAGCCGACCTGGACTACATGAAGAGTGAGTATAAAGGGGAGCAGGGGAGACCCTCAGGGAGTAAAGAGTTTAACTGGTGATACGCTTAAATGCATTCAACAGTCCATCCCGTGTAAAACAGCAGACAAAGGCACAATTATATATTGTAACGGACCGTCTACCGGACGTAGTAGACCCTCTGTTCGTTTTGTGAAATCACCTCCTTAGCCCCCACTTACAGCTCAGCATTCACCCAGCAAGTCTTTCCTGGACCCTTGCTCTTTGTATCCAAATAGACAGGACATCTAGCAGTTAGGTACAGCAAGATTGAACAACTCCTTTATTTGTGTAACAACACAGACTTATATAAAGACATACACATGACATCATAGACATTAGTATACAATGGGGGGGGGGGGGGGATGGAACTAAACATAGTTCTCCAACTAACTGGGGCTAGGAAAACATTAGACATTCAGACTGCAAACCAACTAGGAATTAACATAGAGTGAGTAGATCTAATTACAATACACACAGTAATGTACACAACATAATCAGTTTACCAGTTAATACAGAACAATGGATGTTGGAGTAAACTATTGGAGTCACTGTCACATTATAAACCTTCAGAGTGGTCTACTAACAGAATTAAACATTACACATAAACCAATATACTAACAGAATATAACTAACTAACAATATTAACGTATAGTGCTATGGCACATCCCTTACCCAGGTAGTCCATTCATTTGTGAGTTGGTTCGGTAGATTCAATCTACTGAACACCCAGGCAAAAAGGCACGAACAAGCCTTTCTGCAGGGGAAAATGCAAGCCTTTACCATGGGGCCATAGTCCAGAGGCAGCAGGCGAACAACCAGGCTTCTCCAGAACATAGTGGCGAGGTTGGTTCCGCCACATATATGTAAAAAAGGACATGTGTGTATGTAAAGTAGCACATATATGTTACATTATGGAACATGATTCCAGGGCACAGGGAGACGCAATTCTCTGAAGCAGCCAATCAGAATGCAACCTCACATTATTCTACATTGTGTTAGAGTAACCGCATGTGTCTCCTTTTGATGACATCACCTTTCTTTTCTAATTGTATTAGGCCATCGCTTTGAGGACCTCCCCGCCGTTCGCAGACATCTTGTGAGGAAGAGCAAAGGGCAAGTAATTCACATCAGCAAAGATCACAGAGAGCGTCACCCTCACCGCAAGAGCTCCACCTTGCAGCCCCATGAGGTAAGGTGCAAAGCCCTACAAACGACTCATAATAAAGGGACTCTGTACCCTAAACACCGCTTATACTGTGAATGTATCACCTAAACACCTGCTCCAATTCACCAGACAGAACCAGTGCTGTAGGTAGCTGCTCCAATTCACCAGACAGAACCAGTGCTGTAGGTAGCTGCTCTAATTCACCAGACAGAACCAGTGCTGGAGGTAGCTGCTCTAATTCACCAGACAGAACCAGTGCTGTAGGTAGCTGCTCTAATTCACCAGACAGAACCAGTGCTGTAGGTAGCTGCTCTAATTCACCAGACAGAACCAGTGCTGTAGGTAGCTGCTCTAATTCACCAGACAGAACCAGTGTTGTAGGTAGCTGCTCTAATTCACCAGACAGAACCAGTGCTGTAGGTAGCTGCTCTAATTCACCAGACAGAACCAGCGCTGTAGGTAGCTGCTCTAATTCACCAGACAGGACCAGTGCTGTAGGTAGCTGCTCTAATTCACCAGACAGAACCAGTGCTGTAGGTAGCTGCTCTAATTCACCAGACAGAACCAGTGCTGTAGGTAGCTGCTCTAATTCACCAGACAGAACCAGTGCTGTAGGTAGCTGCTCTAATTCACCAGACAGAACCAGTGCTGTAGGTAGCTGCTCTAATTCACCAGGCAGAACCAGTGCTATAGGTAGCTGCTCTAATTCACCAGACAGAACCAGTGCTGTAGGTAACTGCTCTTATTCACCAGACAGAACCAGTGCTGGAGGTAGCTGCTCTAATTCACCAGACAGAACCAGTGCTGGAGGTAGCTGCTCTAATTCACCAGACAGAACCAGCGCTGTAGGTAGCTGCTCTAATTCACCAGGCAGAACCAGCGCTGTAGGTAGCTGCTCTAATTCACCAGACAGAACCAGTGCTGTAGGTAGCTGCTCTAATTCACCAGGCAGAACCAGTGCTATAGGTAGCTGCTCTAATTCACCAGACAGAACCAGTGCTGGAGGTAGCTGCTCTAATTCACCAGGCAGAACCAGTGCTGTAGGTAGCTGCTCTAATTCACCAGACAGAACCAGTGCTGTAGGTAGCTGCTCTAATTCACCAGACAGGACCAGCGCTGTAGGTAGCTGCTCTAATTCACCAGACAGAACCAGTGCTGTAGGTAGCTGCTCTAATTCACCAGACAGAACCAGTGCTGTAGGTAGCTGCTCTAATTCACTAGACAGAACCAGTGCTGTAGGTAGCTGCTCTAATTCACCAGACAGAACCAGTGCTGTAGGTAGCTGCTCTAATTCACCAGACAGGACCAGTGCTGTAGGTAGCTGCTCTAATACACCAGACAGAACCAGCGCTGTAGGTAGCTGCTCTAATTCACCAGGCAGAACCAGTGCTGTAGGTAGCTGCTCTAATTCCCCAGACAGAACCAGTGCTGGAGGTAGCTGCTCTAATTCACCAGACAGAACCAGTGCTGTAGGTAGCTGCTCCAATTCACCAGACAGAACCAGTGCTGTAGGTAGCTGCTCTAATTGACCGGACAGAACCAGTGCTGTAGGTAGCTGCTCTAATTCACCAGACAGAACCAGTGCTGGAGGTAGCTGCTCTAATTCACCAGGCAGAACCAGCGCTGTAGGTAGCTGCTCTAATTCACCAGACAGAACCAGTGCTATAGGTAGCTGCTCTAATTCACCAGACAGAACCAGTGCTGTAGGTAGCTGCTCTAATTCACCAGGCAGAACCAGTGCTGTAGGTAGCTGCTCTAATTCACCAGACAGAACCAGCGCTGTAGGTAACTGCTCTAATTAACCAGACAGGACCAGTGCTGTAGGTTTCTGCTCTAATTCACCAGACAGAACCAGTGCTGTACGTAGCTGCTCTAATTCCCCAGACAGAACCAGCGCTGTAGGTAGCTGCTCTAATTCACCAGACAGAACCAGTGCTGAAGGTAGCTGCTCTAATTCCCCAGACAGAACCAGCGCTGTAGGTAGCTGCTCTAATTCACCAGACAGAACCAGTGCTGTAGGTAGCTGCTCTAATTCACCAGACAGAACCAGTTCTGTAGGTAGCTGCTCTAATTCACCAGACAGAACCAGTGCTGTACGTAGCTGCTCTAATTCACCAGGCAGAACCAGTGTAGGAGATCACGGGGCACCGCGTGCAGTAGATCACGGGGCACCGCGTGCAGGAGATCACAGGGCACCGCGTGCAGTAGATCACGGGGCACCGCGTGCAGTAGATCACGGGGCACCCTGTGCAGTAGATCACGGGGCACCGCGTGCAGTATATCACGGGGCACCGCATGCAGTAGATCACGGGGCACCGCGTGCAGGAGATCACGGGGCACCGCGTGCAGTAGATCACGGGGCACCGCGTGCAGTAGATCACGGGGCACCCTGTGCAGTAGATCACGGGGCACCGCGTGCAGTAGATCACGGGGCACCGCGTGCAGTAGATCACGGGGCACCGCGTGCAGGAGATCACGGGGCACCGCTTGCAGTAGATCACGGGGCACCGCGTGCAGTAGATCACGGGGCACCCTGTGCAGTAGATCACGGGGCACCACGTGCAGTAGATCACGGGGCACCCTGTGCAGTAGATCACGGGGCACCGCGTGCAGTAGATCACGGGGCACCCTGTGCAGTAGATCACGGGGCACCCTGTGCAGTAAATCACGGGGCACCGCGTGCAGTATATCACGGGGCACCGCATGCAGTAGATCACGGGGCACCGCGTGCAGGAGATCACGGGGCACCGCGTGCAGTAGATCACGGGGCACCGCGTGCAGTAGATCACGGGGCACCCTGTGCAGTAGATCACGGGGCACCGCGTGCAGTAGATCACGGGGCACCGCATGCAGTAGATCACGGGGCACCGCGTGCAGGAGATCACGGGGCACCGCTTGCAGGAGATCACGGGGCACCGCGTGCAGTAGATCACGGGGCACCCTGTGCAGTAGATCACGGGGCACCGCGTGCAGTAGATCACGGGGCACCGCGTGCAGTAGATCACGGGGCACCCTGTGAAGTAGATCACGGGGCACCGCGTGCAGTAGATCACGGGGCACCGCGTGCAGTAGATCACGGGGCACCGCGTGCAGTAGATCACGGGGCACCGCTTGCAGGAGATCACGGGGCACCGCGTGCAGTTGATCACGGGGCACCCTGTGCAGTAGATCACGGGGCACCGCGTGCAGTAGATCACGGGGCACCCTGTGCAGTAGATCACGGGGCACCGCGTGCAGTAGATCACGGGGCACCCTGTGCAGTAGATCACGGGGCACCGCGTGTAGTCAAGCTGTTTTTTCCGCCAGGTGTTTGTTGAATTGAATGAGCTGATCTTGGACAAGCACCAGGAGATGCAGTGGAAGGAGACAGCTCGATGGATTAAGTTTGAAGAGGACGTTGAGGCTGAAACCGACCAGTGGGGAAAACCTCACGTGGCTTCACTGAGCTTCCGCAGCCTGCTGGAACTTCGCCGGACCCTCTCTCATGGTGAGCAGAGGGGCTTCCAGTATCTGAGTTGGGGGGCGGGTTTATTTGAATGGGCTGGATTGACGCCCTCTCTGCACTAGGTGCTGTCCTGCTTGACCTGGACCAGAGGACCCTTCCAGGAATAGCTCATCAGGTTGTGGAACAAATGATAATCAGCGACCAGATCAAAGCTGAAGACAGAGCCAATATCCTGAGAGCCTTACTACTGAAACACAGGTAACTGCTCCATATGACTCTCTCCCATTATCCTTCATTGCCATCCCCTACTGGAATAAAAATAAAAATACCACAATAGTATAATATATTAAATAAACCAATGTAGTGCGGTGCACAGTAAAAAAGCAGTCTCATCCGTGAAAAGAAAGCAATCTCAGCCGTGATAAAAAAAAGCAATCTCAACCGTGATAAGAAGCAGTCTGAGCCGTGATAAGAAAGCAGTCTGAGCCATGATAAGAAAGCAGTCTGAGCCGTGAAAAGAAAGCAATCTCAGCCGTGATAAAAAAAAGCAATCTCAACCGTGATAAGAAGCAGTCTGAGCCGTGATAAGAAAGCAGTCTGAGCCGTGATAAGAAAGCAGTCTGAGCCGTGATAAGAAAGCAGTCTGAGCCGTGATAAGAAAGCAGTCTGAGCCGTGATAAGAAAGCAGTCTGAGCCGTGATAAGAAAGCAGTCTGAGCCGTGATAAGAAAGCAATATCAACCGTGATAAGAAAGCAGTCTGAGCCGTGATAAGAAGCAGTCTGAGCCGTGATAAGAAAGCAGTCTGAGCCGTGATAAGAAAGCAATATCAACCGTGATAAGAAAGCAGTCTGAGCCGTGATAAGAAGCAGTCTGAGCCGTGATAAGAAAGCAGTCTGAGCCGTGATAAGAAAGCAATATCAACCGTGATAAGAAAGCAATATCAACCGTGATAAGAAGCAGTCTGAGCCGTGATAAGAAAGCAGTCTGAGCCGTGATAAGAAAGCAGTCTGAGCCGTGATAAGAAAGCAATATCAACCGTGATAAGAAGCAGTCTGAGCCGTGATAAGAAAGCAATATCAACCATGATAAGAAAGCAGTCTGAGCCGTGATAAGAAAGCAGTCTGAGCCGTGATAAGAAAGCAATATCAACCGTGATAAGAAAGCAATATCAACCGTGATAAGAAAGCAGTCTGAGCCGTGATAAGAAAGCAGTCTGAGCCGTGATAAGAAAGCAATATCAACCGTGATAAGAAAGCAGTCTCAGTCATGATAGGAAAGCAGTCTGAGCCGTGATAAGAAAGCAGTCTCAGTCATGATAGGAAAGCAGTCTGAGCCGTGATAAGAAAGCAATATCAACCGTGATAAGAAAGCAATATCTACCGTGATAAGAAAGCAGTCTGAGCCGTGATAAGAAAGCAATATCAACCGTGATAAGAAAGCAGTCTGAGCCGTGATAAGAAAGCAATATCAACCATGATAAGAAAGCAATATCAACCGTGATAAGAAAGCAGTCTGAGCCGTGATAAGAAAGCAATATCAACCGTGATAAGAAAGCAGTCTGAGCCGTGATAAGAAAGCAATATCAACCATGATAAGAAAGCAATATCAACCGTGATAAGAAAGCAGTCTGAGCCGTGATAAGAAAGCAATATCAACCGTGATAAGAAAGCAGTCTGAGCCGTGATAAGAAAGCAATATCAACCATGATAAGAAAGCAATATCAACCGTGATAAGAAAGCAGTCTGAGCCGTGATAAGAAAGCAATATCAACCGTGATAAGAAAGCAGTCTGAGCCGTGATAAGAAAGCAGTCTGAGCCGTGATAAGAAAGCAGTCTGAGCCGTGATAAGAAAGCAGTCTGAGCCGTGATAAGAAAGCAATATCAACCGTGATAAGAAAGCAGTCTCAGTCATGATAGGAAAGCAATCTCAGCCGTGATAAGAAAGCAGTCTCAGTCATGATAGGAAAGCATTCTCAGTCGTGATAAGAAAGCAGTCTCAGCTGCAATAAGAAAGCAGTCTCAGTAGTGATAAGAAAGCAATCTCAGCTGCAATAAGAAAGCAGTCTCAGTAGTGATAAGAAAGCAATCTCAGCTGCAATAAGAAAGCAGTCTCAGTAGTGATAAGAAAGCAATCTCAGCTGCAATAAGAAAGCAGTCTCAGTAGTGATAAGAAAGCAATCTCAGCTGCAATAAGAAAGCAGTCTCAGTAGTGATAAGAAAGCAATCTCAGCTGCAATAAGAAAGCAGTCTCAGCCACAATTAGAAAGCTGTCTCAACCGCAATAGGAAAGCATGATAAGAAAGCAGCCTCCTGACACATGTATTTCAAAGTCCTAAATTTAAACCTCCTTCCTCCTCTAGAGGTCTCCCTACCTTACTATGGTTATATTCCTCCTGCCTCCTCTAGAGGTCTCCCTACCTTACTATGGTTATATTCCTCCTGCCTCCTCTAGAGGTCTCCCTACCTTACTGTGCTTATATTCCTCCTGCCTCCTCTAGAGGTCTCCCTACCTTACTTTGCTTGTATTCCTCCTGCCTCCTCTAGAGGTCTCCCTACCTTACTATGGTTATATTCCTCCTGCCTCCTCTAGAGGTCTCCCTACCTTACTATGGTTATATTCCTCCTGCCTCCTCTAGAGGTCTCCCTACCTTACTATGGTTATATTCCTCCTGCCTCCTCTAGAGGTCTCCCTACCTTACTTTGCTTGTATTCCTTCCCCTCTGTTTGGTGTCAGGTGGGCTCGTTACCTTTTGCTCACACCCAGGTTAAATAGCTGCAGTTTCTGGCAAACAGTGCTTTAGCATTGAAGTTGGTGCCTGATTTCTGAGAGCTGCTGCTTCTGTTCCTGATCCTCTCCTTAAAGCCCATTTGTATTGTGACCCTGTCCAGGAACTGGGAATCTGACCCTGAGTGGCTCAACTAGCCCGGGGGATGATTATCAGCATCTCCTGAGACCCTCTGAGTACATCAAGATCTCTTCAGCTAAGTGGCTCCCTTAAAGTCACTCCTGCTTAGTCACCTTCTCTAGGGTGTTTCTCCTGTATAGCCATTAATAGCCACTGACCAATCCCTCCTGCCCCCCTTCCCCAGTACTTACCTTGATGCTGCTCTTCCTCCGCAGGGTTTCTTCCTGCGCGCACACTGTGTGCAGGTATTACAGCCACTGGATATGACATGACGGTGACCCACTGGATACGGACTGCCGGCTGCTGCCTGATCGTGACTGTCTCCATGTGAGACAGTCACACGGGCAGCAGGGGGCCCGCGGGGAAGATGCTTTGGGCCCTCAGGAATGAATGGCCCTGGTAGCTACCCTGTTTGCCTAAGCTTTTTTTTTTTTAAAGGGTTGGGGTCCGCCTGGCGTGGGACAGGTGTATCGCCCGTCCCCTCCTGATGGCGGCCCTGATGATCCTTCACACCTTCCTTCATGGATCACGTGATGGTCCTTCACTCCTTCCTACATGTATCACGTGACGGTGCTTCACCCCTTCCTACATGTATCACATGATGGTCCTTCACCCCTTCCTATATGTATCATGTGATTGACCTTCACTCCTTCCTACATGTATCACATGATGGTCCTTCACTCCTTCCTACATGTATCACGTGATGGTCCTTCACCCCTTCCTACATGTATCACGTGATGGTCCTTCACTCCTTCCTACATGTATCACGTGATGGTCCTTCACCCCTTCCTACATGTATCACGTGATGGTCCTTCACTCCTTCCTACATGTATCACGTGATGGTCCTTAACCCCTTCCTACATGTATCACGTGATGGTCCTTCACTCCTTCCTACATGTATCACGTGATGGTCCTTCACCCCTTCCTTCATGTATTACATGATGGTCCTTCACCCCTTTCTACATGTATCACGTGACGGTCCTTCACCCCTTCCTACATGTAATACGTGACGGTCCTTCACCCCTTCCTACACGTATCACGTGATGGTCCTACACCCCTTCCTACACATATCACGTGATGATCCTTCACCCTTTCCTACATGTATCACGTGATGGTCCTTCACCCCTTCCTACACGTAACGCGTGATGGTCCTTCACTCCTTCCTACATATATCACATGATGGCCCTTCACCCCTTCCTACATGTATCACGTGATGGTCCTTCACCCCTTCCTTCATGTATCACGTGATGGTCCTTCACCCCTTCCTTTATGTATCACGTGATGGTCCTTCACCCCTTCCTTTATGTATCATGTGATAGTCCTTCACCCCAGTCTACCTGCATAGCTGGGATGTAGCACTTTGGAGTTGAATTACCAATGTCTTTGTCTCTTGCAGTCATCCCAGTGATGAGAAGGACTCTTCATTCTCCCGAAATATTTCTGCCGCCAGCTTAGGCTCCCTGCTCGGACATCATAGCACAAATCACATGGCCCAGAGCAGTGAACCAAACCTAACGGACCCCCTGATGGGTGGTGACCCCACTGAGCATGAAACCAAGATAGACATGGAGCGAGAGGTGAGATCTACAGAGTCCGGGCGATATTCCCTCTCTGCCCTAAACTACGGGTTACATTGAAGAGTAGATAATCAGACATCACACTAGTTATTACTATTAATGCCCCTGTCCCAAACCCATAAGGTGTAGCTCTCCATCAGCTCATGGTTTACCCCCACTCCATACTTCCTTTGTTATTTATGTGTTATATAGAAAAGTGTGTTATATAGGGAGGGTGTGTTATATGGAAGAGCGTGTTTGTGACGGAACCCCCTGGTACCCAGGCTGGGTCTGTCCGTCAAAGCTTTGCTTCCTTGCTGTGATAGCCACCTCACGTCACCAGACAGAACCAGTGCTGTAGGTAGCTGCTCTAATTCACCAGACAGAACCAGTGCTGTAGGTAGCTGCTCTAATTCCCCAGACAGGACCAGTGCTGTAGGTAGCTGCTCTAATTCACCAGACAGAACCAGTGCTGTAGGTAGCTGCTCTAATTCACCAGACAGAACCAGTGCTGTAGGTAGCTGCTCTAATTCACCAGACAGAACCAGTGCTGTAGGTAGCTGCTCTAATTCACCAGACAGAACCAGTGCGGTAGGTAGCTGCTCTAATTCACCAGACAGAACCAGTGCTGTAGGTAGCTGCTCTAATTCACCAGACAGAACCAGTGCTTTAGGTAGCTGCTCTAATTCACCAGACAGAACCAGTGCTGTAGGTTTCTGCTCTAATTCACCAGACAGAACCAGTGCTGTAGGTAGCTGCTCTAATTCACTAGACAGAACCAGTGCTGTAGGTAGCTGCTCTAATTCACCAGACAGAACCAGTGCTGTAGGTAACTGCTCTAATTCACCAGACAGAACCAGTGCTGTAGGTAGCTGCTCTAATTCACCAGACAGAACCAGTGCTGTAGGTAGCTGCTCTAATTCACCAGACAGAACCAGTGCTGTAGGTAGCTGCTCTAATTCACCAGACAGAAGCAGTGCTGTAGGTAGCTGCTCTAATTCACCAGACAGAACCAGTGCTGTAGGTAGCTGCTCTAATTCACCAGGCAGAACCAGTGCTGGAGGTAGCTGCTCTAATTCACCAGACAGAACCAGTGCTGTAGGTAGCTGCTCTAATTCACCAGACAGAACCAGTGCTGTAGGTAACTGCTCTAATTCACCAGACAGGACCAGTGCTGTAGGTAGCTGCTCTAATTCACCAGACAGAACCAGTGCTGTAGGTAGCTGCTCTAATTCACCAGACAGAACCAGTGCTGTAGGTAGCTGCTCTAATTCACCAGACAGAACCAGTGCTGTAGGTAGCTGCTCTAATTCACCACACAGAACCAGTGCTGTAGGTAGCTGCTCTAATTCACCAGACAGAACCAGCGCTGTAGGTAGCTGCTCTAATTCCCCAGACAGGACCAGTGCTGTAGGTAGCTGCTCTAATTCACCAGACAGAACCAGTGCTGTAGGTAGCTGCTCTAATTCCCCAGACAGAACCAGTGCTGTAGGTAGCTGCTCTAATTCACCAGACAGAACCAGTGCTGTAGGTAGCTGCTCTAATTCACCAGACAGAACCAGTGCTGTAGGTAGCTGCTCTAATTCCCCAGACAGAACCAGTGCTGTAGGTAGCTGCTCTAATTCACCAGACCGAACCAGTGCTGTAGGTAGCTGCTCTAATTCACCAGACAGAACCAGTGCTGTAGGAGCTGCTCTAATTCATCATACAGAACCAGTGCTGTAGGTAGCTGCTCTAATTCCCCAGACAGAACCAGTGCTGTAGGTAGCTGCTCTAATTCACCAGACCGAACCAGTGCTGTAGGTAACTGCTCTAATTCACCAGACAGAACCAGTGCTGTAGGTAGCTGCTCTAATTCACCAGACAGGACCAGTGCTGTAGGAAGCTGCTCTAATTCACCAGACAGAACCAGTGCTGTAGGTAGCTGCTCTAATTCACCAGACAGAACCAGTGCTGTAGGTAGCTGCTCTAATTCACCAGACAGAACCAGTGCTGTAGGTAGCTGCTCTAATTCACCAGACAGAACCAGTGCTGTAGGTAGCTGCTCTAATTCCCCACACAGAACCAGTGCTGTAGGTAGCTGCTCTAATTCACCAGACAGAACCAGTGCTGTAGGTAGCTGCTCTAATTCACCAGACAGAACCAGTGCTGTAGGTAGCTGCTCTAAGTACCAGACAGAACCAGTGCTGTAGGTAGCTGCTCTAATTCACCAGACAGAACCAGTGCTGTAGGTAGCTGCTCTAATTCACCAGACAGAACCAGTGCTGTAGGTAGCTGCTCTAATTCACCAGACAGAACCAGTGCTGTAGGTAGCTGCTCTAAGTACCAGACAGAACCAGTGCTGTAGGTAGCTGCTCTAATTCACCAGACAGAACCAGTGCTGTAGGTAGCTGCTCTAATTCACCAGACAGAACCAGTGCTGTAGGTAACTGCTCTAATTCACCAGACAGGACCAGTGCTGTAGGTAGCTGCTCTAATTCACCAGACAGAACCAGTGCTGTAGGTAGCTGCTCTAATTCACCAGACAGAACCAGTGCTGGAGGTAGCTGCTCTAATTCACCAGACAGAACCAGTGCTGTAGGTAGCTGCTCTAATTCACCAGACAGAACCAGTGCTGTAGGTAGCTGCTCTAATTCACTAGACAGAACCAGTGCTGTAGGTAGCTGCTCTAATTCACCAGACAGAACCAGTGCTGTAGGTAACTGCTCTAATTCACCAGACAGAACCAGTGCTGTAGGTAGCTGCTCTAATTCACCAGACAGAACCAGTGCTGTAGGTAGCTGCTCTAATTCACCAGACAGAACCAGTGCTGTAGGTAGCTGCTCTAATTCACCAGACAGAACCAGTGCTGTAGGTAGCTGCTCTAATTCACCAGACAGAACCAGTGCTGTAGGTAGCTGCTCTAATTCACCAGGCAGAACCAGTGCTGGAGGTAGCTGCTCTAATTCACCAGACAGAACCAGTGCTGTAGGTAGCTGCTCTAATTCACCAGACAGAACCAGTGCTGTAGGTAGCTGCTCTAATTCACCAGACAGGACCAGTGCTGTAGGTAGCTGCTCTAATTCACCAGACAGAACCAGTGCTGTAGGTAGCTGCTCTAATTCACCAGACAGAACCAGTGCTGTAGGTAGCTGCTCTAATTCACCACACAGAACCAGTGCTGTAGGTAGCTGCTCTAATTCACCAGACAGAACCAGCGCTGTAGGTAGCTGCTCTAATTCCCCAGACAGGACCAGTGCTGTAGGTAGCTGCTCTAATTCACCAGACAGAACCAGTGCTGTAGGTAGCTGCTCTAATTCCCCAGACAGAACCAGTGCTGTAGGTAGCTGCTCTAATTCACCAGACAGAACCAGTGCTGTAGGTAGCTGCTCTAATTCACCAGACAGAACCAGTGCTGTAGGTAGCTGCTCTAATTCACCAGACCGAACCAGTGCTGTAGGTAGCTGCTCTAATTCACCAGACCGAACCAGTGCTGTAGGTAGCTGCTCTAATTCCCCAGACAGAACCAGTGCTGTAGGTAGCTGCTCTAATTCACCAGACAGAACCAGTGCTGTAGGTAGCTGCTCTAATTCACCAGACAGAACCAGTGCTGTAGGTAGCTGCTCTAATTCCCCAGACAGAACCAGTGCTGTAGGTAGCTGCTCTAATTCACCAGACCGAACCAGTGCTGTAGGTAGCTGCTCTAATTCACCAGACAGAACCAGTGCTGTAGGAGCTGCTCTAATTCATCATACAGAACCAGTGCTGTAGGTAGCTGCTCTAATTCCCCAGACAGAACCAGTGCTGTAGGTAGCTGCTCTAATTCACCAGACCGAACCAGTGCTGTAGGTAACTGCTCTAATTCACCAGACAGAACCAGTGCTGTAGGTAGCTGCTCTAATTCACCAGACAGGACCAGTGCTGTAGGAAGCTGCTCTAATTCACCAGACAGAACCAGTGCTGTAGGTAGCTGCTCTAATTCACCACACAGAACCAGTGCTGTAGGTAGCTGCTCTAATTCACCAGACAGAACCAGTGCTGTAGGTAGCTGCTCTAATTCACCAGACAGAACCAGTGCTGTAGGTAGCTGCTCTAATTCACCAGACAGAACCAGTGCTGTAGGTAGCTGCTCTAATTCCCCACACAGAACCAGTGCTGTAGGTAGCTGCTCTAATTCACCAGACAGAACCAGTGCTGTAGGTAGCTGCTCTAATTCACCAGACAGAACCAGTGCTGTAGGTAGCTGCTCTAAGTACCAGACAGAACCAGTGCTGTAGGTAGCTGCTCTAATTCACCAGACAGAACCAGTGCTGTAGGTAGCTGCTCTAATTCACCAGACAGAACCAGTGCTGTAGGTAGCTGCTCTAATTCACCAGACAGAACCAGTGCTGTAGGTAGCTGCTCTAAGTACCAGACAGAACCAGTGCTGTAGGTAGCTGCTCTAATTCACCAGACAGAACCAGTGCTGTAGGTAGCTGCTCTAATTCACCAGACAGAACCAGTGCTGTAGGTAACTGCTCTAATTCACCAGACAGGACCAGTGCTGTAGGTAGCTGCTCTAATTCACCAGACAGAACCAGTGCTGTAGGTAGCTGCTCTAATTCACCAGACAGAACCAGTGCTGTAGGTAGCTGCTCTAATTCACCAGACAGAACCAGTGCTGTAGGTAGCTGCTCTAATTCACCAGACAGAACCAGTGCTGTAGGTAACTGCTCTAATTCACCAGACAGAACCAGTGCTGTAGGTAGCTGCTCTAATTCACCACACAGAACCAGTACTGTAGGTAGCTGCTCTAATTCACCAGACAGAACCAGTGCTGTAGGTAGCTGCTCTAATTCACCAGACAGAACCAGTGCTGGAGGTAGCTGCTCTAATTCACCAGACAGAACCAGTGCTGTAGGTAGCTGCTCTAATTCACCAGACAGAACCAGTGCTGTAGGTAGCTGCTCTAATTCACCAGACAGAACCAGTGCTGTAGGTAGCTGCTCTAATTCACCAGACAGAACCAGTGCTGTAGGGAGCTGCTCTAATTCACCAGACAGAACCAGTGCTGTAGGTAGCTGCTCTAATTCACCAGACAGAACCAGTGCTGTAGGGAGCTGCTCTAATTCACCAGACAGAACCAGCGCTGTAGGTAGCTGCTCTAATTCACCAGACAGAACCAGTGCTGTAGGTAACTGCTCTAATTCACCAGACAAAACCAGTGCTGTAGGTAGCTGCTCTAATTCACCAGACAGAACCAGTGCTGTAGGTAGCTGCTCTAATTCACCAGACAGAACCAGTGCTGGAGGTAGCTGCTCTAATTCACCAGACAGAACCAGTGCTGTAGGTAGCTGCTCTAATTCACCAGACAGAACCAGTGCTGTAGGTAGCTGCTCTAATTCACCAGGCAGAACCAGTGCTGTAGGTAGCTGCTCTAATTCACCAGACAGAACCAGTGCTGTAGGTAGCTGCTCTAATTCACCACACAGAACCAGTGCTGTAGGTAGCTGCTCTAATTCACTAGACAGAACCAGTGCTGTAGGTAGCTGCTCTAATTCACCAGACAGAACCAGCGCTGTAGGTAGCTGCTCTAATTCACCAGACAGAACCAGTGCTGGAGGTAGCTGCTCTAATTCCCCAGACAGAACCAGTGCTGGAGGTAGCTGCTCTAATTCCCCAGACAGAACCAGTGCTGTAGGTAGCTGCTCTAATTCCCCAGACAGAACCAGTGCTGTAGGTAGCTGCTCTAATTCACCAGACAGAACCAGTGCTGTAGGTAGCTGCTCTAATTCACCAGACAGGACCAGTGCTGTAGGTAGCTGCTCTAATTCACCAGGCAGAACCAGCGCTGTAGGTAGCTGCTCTAATTCACCAGACAGGACCAGTGCTGGAGGTAGCTGCTCTAATTAACCAGACAGAACCAGTGCTGGAGGTAGCTGCTCTAATTCACCAGACAGAACCAGTGCTGTAGGTAGCTGCTCTAATTCACCAGACAGAACCAGTGCTGTAGGTAGCTGCTCTAATTCACCAGACAGAACCAGTGCTGTAGGTAGCTGCTCTAATTCACCAGACAGAACCAGTACTGTAGGTAGCTGCTCTAATTCACCAGACAGAACCAGTGCTGTAGGTAGCTGCTCTAATTCACCAGACAGAACCAGTGCTGTAGGTAGCTGCTCTAATTCACCAGACAGAACCAGCGCTGGAGGTAGCTGCTCTAATTCACCAGACAGAACCAGCGCTGTAGGTAGCTGCTCTAATTCACCACACAGAACCAGTGCTGGAGGTAGCTGCTCTAATTCACCAGACAGAACCAGTGCTGTAGGTAGCTGCTCTAATTCACCAGACAGAACCAGTGCTGTAGGTAGCTGCTCTAATTCACCAGACAGAACCAGTGCTGTAGGTAACTGCTCTAATTTACCAGACAGAACCAGTGCTGTAGGTAGCTGCTCTAATTCACCAGACAGAACCAGTGCTGGAGGTAGCTGCTCTAATTCACCAGACAGAACCAGTGCTGTAGGTAGCTGCTCTAATTCCCCAGACAGGACCAGCGCTGTAGGTAGCTGCTCTAATTCCCCAGACAGGACCAGCGCTGTAGGTAGCTGCTCTAATTCACCACACAGAACCAGTGCTGGAGGTAGCTGCTCTAATTCCCCAGACAGAACCAGTGCTGTAGGTAGCTGCTCTAATTCACCAGACAGAACCAGTGCTGTAGGTAGCTGCTCTAATTCACCAGACAGAACCAGTGCTGTAGGTAGCTGCTCTAATTCACCAGACAGAACCAGTGCTGTAGGAGCTGCTCTAATTCACCAGACAGAACCAGCGCTGTAGGTAGCTGCTCTAATTCACCAGACAGAACCAGTGCTGTAGGTAGCTGCTCTAATTCACCAGGCAGAACCAGTGTTGTAGGTAGCTGCTCTAATTCACCAGACAGAACCAGTGCTGTAGGTAGCTGCTCTAATTCACCAGACAGAACCAGTGCTGTAGGTAGCTGCTCTAATTCACCAGACAGAACCAGTGCTGTAGGTAGCTGCTCTAATTCACCAGACAGAACCAGTGCTGTAGGTAGCTGCTCTAATTCACTAGACAGAACCAGTGCTGTAGGTAGCTGCTCTAATTCACCAGACAGAACCAGTGCTGTAGGTAGCTGCTCTAATTCACCAGTCAGAACCAGTGCTGTAGGTAGCTGCTCTAATTCACCAGGCAGAACCAGTGTTGTAGGTAGCTGCTCTAATTCACCAGACAGAACCAGTGCTGTAGGTAGCTGCTCTAATTCACCAGACAGAACCAGTGCTGTAGGTAGCTGCTCTAATTCACCAGACAGAACCAGTGCTGTAGGTAGCTGCTCTAATTCACCAGACAGAACCAGTGCTGTAGGTAGCTGCTCTAATTCACCAGACAGAACCAGTGCTGTAGGTAGCTGCTCTAATTCACCAGACAGAACCAGTGCTGTAGGTAGCTGCTCTAATTCACCAGACAGAACCAGTGCTGTAGGTAGCTGCTCTAATTCACCAGACAGAACCAGTGCTGTAGGTAGCTGCTCTAATTCACCAGGCAGAACCAGTGCTGTAGGTAACTGCTCTAATTCACCAGACAGAACCAGTGCTGTAGGTAGCTGCTCTAATTCACCAGGCAGAACCAGTGCTGTAGGTAGCTGCTCTAATTCACCAGACAGAACCAGTGCTGTAGGTAGCTGCTCTAATTCACCAGACAGAACCAGTGCTGTAGGTAGCTGCTCTAATTCACCAGACAGAACCAGTGCTGTAGGTAGCTGCTCTAATTCACCAGACAGAACCAGTGCTGGAGGTAGCTGCTCTAATTCACCAGACAGAACCAGTGCTGTAGGTAGCTGCTCTAATTCACCAGACAGAACCAGTGCTGTAGGTAGCTGCTCTAATTCACCGGACAGGACCAGTGCTGTAGGTAGCTGCTCTAATTCACCAGACAGGACCAGTGCTGTAGGTAGCTGCTCTAATTCACCACACAGAACCAGTGCTGTAGGTAGCTGCTCTAATTCACCTGACAGAACCAGTGCTGTAGGTAGCTGCTCTAATTCATAGGAGAGGAACAGGAATGGACACACACCAGTATAGGAGGGGAACAGGAATGGACACACACCAGTATAGGAGGGGAACAGGAATGGACACACACCAGTATAGGAAGGGAACAGGAATGGACACACACCAGTATAGGAGGGGAACAGGAATGGACACAGACCAGTATAGGAGGGGAACAGGAATGGACACACACCAGTATAGGAGAGGAACAGGAATGGACACACACCAGTATAGGAGAGGAACAGGAATGGACACACACCAGTATAGGAGGGGAACAGGAATGGACACACACCAGTATAGGAGGGGAACAGGAATGGACACACACCAGTATAGGAGGGGAACAGGAATGGACACACACCAGTATAGGAGAGGAACAGGAATGGACACACACCAGTATAGGAGGGGAACAGGAATGGACACACACCAGTATAGGAGAGGAACAGGAATGGACACACACCAGTATAGGAGGGGAACAGGAATGGACACACACCAGTATAGGAGGGGAACAGGAATGGACACACACCAGTATAGGAGGGGAACAGGAATGGACACACACCAGTATAGGAGGGGAACAGGAATGGACACACACCAGTATAGGAGGGGAACAGGAATGGACACAGACCAGTATAGGAGAGGAACAGGAATGGACACAGACCAGTATAGGAGAGGAACAGGAATGGACACACACCAGTATAGGAGAGGAACAGGAATGGACACACACCAGTATAGGAGAGGAACAGGAATGGACACAGACCAGTATAGGAGAGGAACAGGAATGGACACACACCAGTATAGGAGGGGAACAGGAATGGACACAGACCAGTATAGGAGAGGAACAGGAATGGACACACACCAGTATAGGAGGGGAACAGGAATGGACACACACCAGTATAGGAGGGGAACAGGAATGGACACACACCAGTATAGGAGAGGAACAGGAATGGACACACACCAGTATAGGAGGGGAACAGGAATGGACACACACCAGTATAGGAGAGGAACAGGAATGGACACACACCAGTATAGGAGGGGAACAGGAATGGACACACACCAGTATAGGAGGGGAACAGGAATGGACACACACCAGTATAGGAGGGGATCAGGAATGGACACACACCAGTATAGGAGAGGAACAGGAATGGACACACACCAGTATAGGAGGGGAACAGGAATGGACACACACCAGTATAGGAGGGGAACAGGAATGGACACACACCAGTATAGGAGAGGAACAGGAATGGACACACACCAGTATAGGAGAGGAACAGGAATGGACACACACCAGTATAGGAGAGGAACAGGAATGGACACACACCAGTATAGGAGAGGAACAGGAATGGACACACACCAGTATAGGAGAGGAACAGGAATGGACACACACCAGTATAGGAGGGGAACAGGAACGGACACACACCAGTATAGGAGGGGAACAGGAATGGATACACACCAGTATAGGAGAGGAACAGGAATGGACACACACCAGTATAGGAGAGGAACAGGAATGGACACACACCAGTATAGGAGAGGAACAGGAATGGACACACACCAGTATAGGAGGGGAACAGGAATGGACACACACCAGTATAGGAGAGGAACAGGAATGGACACACACCAGTATAGGAGAGGAACAGGAATGGACACACACCAGTATAGGAGAGGAACAGGAATGGACACACACCAGTATAGGAGAGGAACAGGAATGGACACACACCAGTATAGGAGGGGAACAGGAATGAACACACACCAGTATAGGAGGGGAACAGGAACGGACACACACCAGTATAGGAGGGGAACAGGAACGGACACACACCAGTATAGGAGAGGAACAGGAATGGACACACACCAGTATAGGAGGGGAACAGGAATGGACACACACCAGTATAGGAGAGGAACAGGAATGGACACACACCAGTATAGGAGAGGAACAGGAACGGACACACACCAGTATAGGAGGGGAACAGGAACGGACACACACCAGTATAGGAGAGGAACAGGAACGGACACACACCAGTATAGGAGGGGAACAGGAATGGACACACACCAGTATAGGAGGGGAACAGGAATGGACACACACCAGTATAGGAGGGGAACAGGAATGGACACACACCAGTATAGGAGGGGAACAGGAATGGACACACACCAGTATAGGAGAGGGACAGGAATGGACACACACCAGTATAGGAGGGGAACAGGAATGGACACACACCAGTATAGGAGGGGAACAGGAATGGACACACACCAGTATAGGAGGGGAACAGGAATGGACACACACCAGTATAGGAGGGGAACAGGAATGGACACACACCAGTATAGGAGGGGAACAGGAATGGACACACACCAGTATAGGAGGGGAACAGGAATGGACACACACCAGTATAGGAGGGGAACAGGAATGGACACACACCAGTATAGGAGGGGAACAGGAATGGACACACACCAGTATAGGAGGGGAACAGGAATGGACACACACCAGTATAGGAGGGGAACAGGAATGGACACACACCAGTATAGGAGAGGAACAGGAATGGACACACACCAGTATAGGAGGGGAACAGGAATGGACACACACCAGTATAGGAGGGGAACAGGAATGGTCACACACCAGTATAGGAGGGGAGCAGGAATGGACACACACCAGTATAGGAGAGGAACAGGAATGGACACACACCAGTATAGGAGGGGAACAGGAATGGACACACACCAGTATAGGAGGGGAACAGGAATGGACACACACCAGTATAGGAGGGGAACAGGAACGGACACACACCAGTATAGGAGAGGAACAGGAATGGACACACACCAGTATAGGAGAGGAACTGGAATGGACACACACCAGTATAGGAGGGGAACAGGAATGGACACACACCAGTATAGGAGGGGAACAGGAATGGACACACACCAGTATAGGAGAGGAACAGGAATGGACACACACCAGTATAGGAGGGGAACAGGAATGGACACACACCAGTATAGGAGAGGAACAGGAATGGACACACACCAGTATAGGAGGGGAACAGGAATGGACACACACCAGTATAGGAGAGGAACAGGAATGGACACACACCAGTATAGGAGAGGAACAGAAATGGACACACACCAGTATAGGAGAGGAACAGGAATGGACACACACCAGTATAGGAGAGGAACAGGAATGGACACACACCAGTATAGGAGGGGAACAGGAATGGACACACACCAGTATAGGAGAGGAACAGGAATGGACACACACCAGTATAGGAGAGGAACAGGAATGGACACACACCAGTATAGGAGGGGAACAGGAATGGACACACACCAGTATAGGAGGGGAACAGGAATGGACACACACCATTATAGGAGGGGAACAGGAATGGACACACACCATTATAGGAGAGGAACAGGAATGGACACACACCAGTATAGGAGGGGAACAGGAATGGACACACACCAGTATAGGAGAGGAACAGGAATGGACACACACCAGTATAGGAGGGGAACAGGAATGGACACACACCAGTGTAGGAACAGGAATGGACACACACCAGTATAGGAGGGGAACAGGAATGGACACACACCAGTATAGGAGGGGAACAGGAATGGACACACACCAGTATAGGAGAGGAACAGGAATGGACACACACCAGTATAGGAGGGGAACAGGAATGGACACACACCAGTATAGGAGAGGAACAGGAATGGACACACACCAGTATAGGAGGGGAACAGGAATGGACACACACCAGTATAGGAAGGGAACAGGAACGGACACACGCCAGTATAGGAGGGGAACAGGAATGGACACACACCAGTATAGGAGAGGAACAGGAACGGACACACACCAGTATAGGAGGGGAACAGGAATGGACACACACCAGTATAGGAGAGGAACAGGAATGGACACACACCAGTATAGGAGGGGAGCAGGAATGGACACACACCAGTATAGGAGAGGAACAGGAATGGACACACACCAGTATAGGAGGGGAACAGGAATGGACACACACCAGTATAGGAGGGGAACAGGAATGGACACACACCAGTATAGGAGAGGAACAGGAATGGACACACACCAGTATAGGAGGGGAACACGAATGGACACACACCAGTATAGGAGGGGAACAGGAACGGACACACACCAGTATAGGAGGGGAACAGGAATGGACACACACCAGTATAGGAGGGGAACAGGAATGGACACACACCAGTATAGGAGAGGAACAGGAATGGACACACACCAGTATAGGAGAGGAACAGGAATGGACACACACCAGTATAGGAGAGGAACAATAATGGACACACACCAGTATAGGAGGGGAACAGGAATGGACACACACCAGTATAGGAGAGGAACAGGAATGGTCACACACCAGTATAGGAGGGGAACAGGAATGGACACACACCAGTATAGGAGGGGAACCGGAATGGACACACACCAGTATAGGAGGGGAACAGGAATGGACACACCCCAGTATAGGAGGGGAACAGGAATGGACACACACCAGTATAGGAGGGGAACAGGAATGGACACACACCAGTATAGGAGGGGAACAGGAATGGACACACACCAGTATAGGAGGGGAACAGGAATGGACACACACCAGTATAGGAGAGGAACAGGAATGGACACACACCAGTATAGGAGGGGAACAGGAATGGACACACACCAGTATAGGAGAGGAACAGGAATGGACACACACCAGTATAGGAGAGGAACAGGAATGGACACACACCAGTATAGGAGAGGAACAGGAATGGACACACACCAGTATAGGAGAGGAACAGGAATGGACACACACCAGTATAGGAGGGGAACAGGAATGGACACACACCAGTATAGGAGGGGAACAGGAACGGACACACACCAGTATAGGAGAGGAACAGGAATGGACACACACCAGTATAGGAGGGGAACAGGAATGGACACACACCAGTATAGGAGAGGAACAGGAATGGTCACACACCAGTATAGGAGAGGAACAGGAATGGACACACACCAGTATAGGAGGGGAGCAGGAATGGACACACACCAGTATAGGAGAGGAACAGGAATGGACACACACCAGTATAGGAGGGGAACAGGAATGGACACACACCAGTATAGGAGGGGAACAGGAATGGACACACACCAGTATAGGAGAGGAACAGGAATGGACACACACCAGTATAGGAGGGGAACAGGAATGGACACACACCAGTATAGGAGAGGAACAGGAATGGACACACACCAGTATAGGAGAGGAACAGGAATGGACACACACCAGTATAGGAGAGGAACAGGAATGGACACACACCAGTATAGGAGAGGAACAGGAATGGACACACACCAGTATAGGAGAGGAACAGGAATGGACACACACCAGTATAGGAGGGGAACAGGAATGGACACACACCAGTATAGGAGAGGAACAGGAATGGTCACACACCAGTATAGGAGAGGAACAGGAATGGACACACACCAGTATAGGAGGGGAGCAGGAATGGACACACACCAGTATAGGAGAGGAACAGGAATGGACACACACCAGTATAGGAGGGGAACAGGAATGGACACACACCAGTATAGGAGGGGAACAGGAATGGACACACACCAGTATAGGAGAGGAACAGGAATGGACACACACCAGTATAGGAGGGGAACAGGAATGGACACACACCAGTATAGGAGGGGAACAGGAATGGACACACACCAGTATAGGAGGGGAACAGGAATGGACACACACCAGTATAGGAGGGGAACAGGAATGAACATTTATTTGAAAACAGCACAGATATTGATACTAACAAATATGACATCAGCTCAGGTGTTAGGCACAGGGGAACTTAATTATAAAATGGTAAGCCTCAAAGAATAGAGAGACTCATTTAAACCAGGTAATTGTATTTAAAGGTGGGATTCTCTTATATCCTACAGTCTAATCCAGACACTTAATGAATACAACATAACAGTAGGACATACAATGGGGGAATACTGCCTCACACCTTTCAGGATACAAAGGTGTCAAGTTCAGATATATACAGAGTGCACTCAATTAAAGTAACTTCCTAATCAAAGGGCATCACTTGACAAAATAACACAGAATGGGGGATTTTATTAGTATATAATAACATTCCTTAACACCTCCTGAGAGACTTGAGTGTGAAGGACAGGAGACAATCTTAGCCTGGGGAACACAATGGCTTGGCTGACATCTTGAGTGAACTAGTCCTGGGCACCCTGTGTTAGAAGTCCAGCTGTACTGAAGACAAGGTGCTGCTGGTGGCCCCAAAGTGTGTACCCCCATAACTATCACACACACAGACAGGGTCCATAGTCCATTGGGAGAAGGCTTCATTATTTCTCTCCAAGAACCCCAGTGATATATGGGGAGCATGTGTTACATGGGAAAGCGTGTTATATGGGAGCATGTTACATGGGGAACATGTGTGTGATATGGGAGAGTGTGTGTGTGTGTGTGTGAGAGAGATATGGGAGTGTGTGTGTGTGTGTGTTTGTGAGATATGGGAGTGTGTGTGTATGTGTGTGTTTGTGAGATATGGGAGTGTGTGTGTGTGTGTGTTTGTGAGATATGGGAGTGTGTGTGTGTTTGTGAGATATGGGAGTGTGTGTGTTTGTGAGATATGGGAGTGTGTGTGTGTTTGTGAGATATGGGAGTGTGTGTGTGTGTGTTTGTGAGATATGGGAGTGTGTGTGTGTGTGTGTGTGTGTGTGTGTGTATGTGTGTGTTTGTGAGATATGGGAGTGTGTGTGTGTGTGTGTGTTTGTGAGATATGGGAGTGTGTGTGTGTATTTGTGAGATATGGGAGTGTGTGTGTGTATTTGTGAGATATGGGAGTGTGTGTGTGTTTGTGAGATATGGGAGTGTGTGTGTGTGTGTGTGTGTGTGTGTGTGTGTGTGTGTGTGAGATATGGGAGTGAATGTGTGTAATGAACGGGGTCCAGGTGGTAAGGCACCCTGAGCGCCCAAGATCAGGAGCTACAGGACCTGGTGCTGGGTAACTGCAATCTCTTGGAAGTTTGGGACCCCAAGTCTTTGCAGCCACAACCAGACCCTGTGAAGCAGCTGCTGGATCCAGGTACCAGGGCTTAAGAATAAATGAACTAAATGATAGCCAAGCAGATCTAAAACAGAAAAGTAACTGAGAGCAGAAATGAAATACAGAGTACAGGGCTACAGCACAGGGGCAAGACATAACATAAAGCAGAAACCAAACTAAGGGTAAATAATACAAGACACAGGGTAAAGGGACACAAGAGACACATACAAAGGAACAAACATAAATACAATAACTAGCCTAACACTTAAGATGGTTAAGGTGGAGGTTTGGTTTACATATTGGCCAATTAGATGTTAGCTTGCCAACCACGTCAAGGTACCCCACATTAGGCAAGTCCCTAACTAAGACATAATATTAGCAAACAATAAATAATAGAATCTAAAAGACATACATGGAATAGACACAGAGTAAATACCTATAGACTGCACTACTAAGGACTTAACAGAAACGGGTGTGGTTTATATAGAAGTAAACTGACAAGGCAGAGGGAATGAGAGAAAACCTGGAATGGAACATAATCACAGACAAAGAACAAACAGAAATGGAACAGCAGAGAACAGAGAAAACAGAAACTGGGTACAAGAGCGGGGTATAACTTAGACAGGGAACAAGGCTAGAAACAGACAGAACAGGCTGGGAACTGACAAAGGCTTACATTTAAAGGGACAGGACAGGTTATCCCTTTGACTCTAAGAAAAGGCATTCCACTGAAGGAACTCAGGACAGGTCATTCCACTGAAGGAACTCAGGACAGGTCATTCCACTGAAGGAACTCAGGACAGGACATTCCACTGAAGGAACTCAGGACAGGTCATTCCACTGAAGGAACTCAGGACAGGTCATTCCACTGTAGGAACAGGGACAGGACATTCCACTGAAGGAACTCAGGACAGGTCATTCCACTGAAGGAACTCAGGACAGGACATTCCACTGAAGGAACTCAGGACAGGTCATTCCACTGAAGGAACTCAGGACAGGACATTCCACTGAAGGAACTCAGGACAGGTCATTCCTCTGAAGGAACTCAGGACAGGACATTCCACTGAAGGAACTCAGGACAGGACATTCCACTGAAGGAACTCAGGACAGGACATTCCACTGAAGGAACTCAGGACAGGACATTCCACTGAAGGAACTCAGGACAGGACATTCCACTGAAGAAAATCAGGACAGGTCATTCCACTGAAGGAACTCAGGACAGGACATTCCACTGAAGGAACTCAGGACAGGTCATTCCACTGAAGGAACTCAGGACAGGTCATTCCACTGAAGGAACTCAGGACAGGACATTCCACTGAAGGAACTCAGGACAGGTCATTCCACTGAAGGAACTCAGGACAGGTCATTCCACTGAAGGAACTCAGGACAGGACATTCCACTGAAGGAACTCAGGACAGGTCATTCCACTGAAGGAACTCAGGACAGGACATTCCACTGAAGGAACTCAGGACAGGACATTCCACTGAAGGAACTCAGGACAGGACATTCCACTGAAGGAACTCAGGACAGGTCATTCCACTGAAGGAACTCAGGACAGGTCATTCCGCTGAAGGAACTCAGGACAGGACATTCCACTGAAGGAACTCAGGACAGGTCATTCCACTGAAGGAACTCAGGACAGGACATTCCACTGAAGGAACTCAGGACAGGTCATTCCACTGAAGGAACTCAGGACAGGACATTCCACTGAAGGAACTCAGGACAGGTCATTCCACTGAAGGAACTCAGGACAGGACATTCCACTGAAGGAACTCAGGACAGGACATTCCACTGAAGGAACTCAGGACAGGACATTCCACTGAAGGAACTCAGGACAGGACATTCCACTGAAGGAACTCAGGACAGGACATTCCACTGAAGAAAATCAGGACAGGTCATTCCACTGAAGGAACTCAGGACAGGACATTCCACTGAAGGAACTCAGGACAGGTCATTCCACTGAAGGAACTCAGGACAGGTCATTCCACTGAAGGAACTCAGGACAGGACATTCCACTGAAGGAACTCAGGACAGGTCATTCCACTGAAGGAACTCAGGACAGGTCATTCCACTGAAGGAACTCAGGACAGGACATTCCACTGAAGGAACTCAGGACAGGACATTCCACTGAAGGAACTCAGGACAGGAAATTCCACTGAAGGAACTCAGGACAGGAAATTCCACTGAAGGAACTCAGGACAGGTCATTCCACTGAAGGAACTCAGGACAGGTCATTCCACTGAAGGAACTCAGGACAGGACATTCCACTGAAGGAACTCAGGACAGGACATTCCACTGAAGGAACTCAGGACAGGACATTCCACTGAAGGAACTCTAGGACAAGGCATTCCACTGAAGGAACTCTAGGACAGGACCTTCCACTGAAGGAACTCAGGACAGGACCTTCCACTGAAGGAACTCAGGACAGGACATTCCACTGAAGGAACTAAGGACAGGACATTCCACTGAAGGAACTAAGGACAGGACATTCCACTGAAGGAACTCAGGACAGGACATTCCACTGAAGGAACTCAGGACAGGACATTCCACTGAAGGAACTCAGGACAGGACATTCCACTGAAGGAACTCAGGACAGGACATTCCACTGAAGGAACTCAGGACAGGACATTCCACTGAAGGAACTCAGGACAGGACATTCCACTGAAGGAACTCAGGACAGGACCTTCCACTGAAGGAACTCAGGACAGGTCATTCCACTGAATGAACTCAGGACAGGTCATTCCACTGAAGGAACTCAGGACAGGACATTCCACTGAAGGAACTCAGGCCAGGACATTCCACTGAAGGAACTCTAGGACAAGGCATTCCACTGAAGGAACTCTAGGACAGGAACTTCCACTGAAGGAACTCAGGACAGGACATTCCACTGAAGAAAATCAGGACAGGTCATTCCACTGAAGGAACTCAGGACAGGACATTCCACTGAAGGAACTCAGGACAGGACCTTCCACTGAAGGAACTCAGGACAGGTCATTCCACTGAAGGAACTCAGGACAGGTCATTCCACTGAAGGAACTCAGGACAGGACATTCCACTGAAGGAACTCAGGACAGGTCATTCCACTGAAGGAACTCAGGACAGGTCATTCCACTGAAGGAACTCAGGACAGGACATTCCACTGAAGGAACTCAGGACAGGTCATTCCACTGAAGGAACTCAGGACAGGACATTCCACTGAAGGAACTCAGGACAGGACATTCCACTGAAGGAACTCAGGACAGGAAATTCCACTGAAGGTACTCAGGACAGGTCATTCCACTGAAGGAACTCAGGACAGGTCATTCCACTGAAGGAACTCAGGACAGGACATTCCACTGAAGGAACTCAGGACAGGACATTCCACTGAAGGAACTCAGGACAGGACATTCCACTGAAGGAACTCTAGGACAAGGCATTCCACTGAAGGAACTCTAGGACAGGACCTTCCACTGAAGGAACTCAGGACAGGACCTTCCACTGAAGGAACTCAGGACAGGACATTCCACTGAAGGAACTCAGGACAGGACATTCCACTGAAGGAACTCAGGACAGGACATTCCACTGAAGGAACTCAGGACAGGACATTCCACTGAAGGAACTCAGGACAGGACATTCCACTGAAGGAACTCAGGACAGGACATTCCACTGAAGAAAATCAGGACAGGTCATTCCACTGAAGGAACTCAGGACAGGACATTCCACTGAAGGAACTCAGGACAGGTCATTCCACTGAAGGAACTCAGGACAGGTCATTCCACTGAAGGAACTCAGGACAGGACATTCCACTGAAGGAACTCAGGACAGGTCATTCCACTGAAGGAACTCAGGACAGGTCATTCCACTGAAGGAACTCAGGACAGGACATTCCACTGAAGGAACTCAGGACAGGACATTCCACTGAAGGAACTCAGGACAGGAAATTCCACTGAAGGAACTCAGGACAGGAAATTCCACTGAAGGAACTCAGGACAGGTCATTCCACTGAAGGAACTCAGGACAGGTCATTCCACTGAAGGAACTCAGGACAGGACATTCCACTGAAGGAACTCAGGACAGGACATTCCACTGAAGGAACTCAGGACAGGACATTCCACTGAAGGAACTCTAGGACAAGGCATTCCACTGAAGGAACTCTAGGACAGGACCTTCCACTGAAGGAACTCAGGACAGGACCTTCCACTGAAGGAACTCAGGACAGGACATTCCACTGAAGGAACTAAGGACAGGACATTCCACTGAAGGAACTAAGGACAGGACATTCCACTGAAGGAACTCAGGACAGGACATTCCACTGAAGGAACTCAGGACAGGACATTCCACTGAAGGAACTCAGGACAGGACATTCCACTGAAGGAACTCAGGACAGGACATTCCACTGAAGGAACTCAGGACAGGACATTCCACTGAAGGAACTCAGGACAGGACATTCCACTGCAGGAACTCAGGACAGGACCTTCCACTGAAGGAACTCAGGACAGGTCATTCCACTGAATGAACTCAGGACAGGTCATTCCACTGAAGGAACTCAGGACAGGACATTCCACTGAAGGAACTCAGGCCAGGACATTCCACTGAAGGAACTCTAGGACAAGGCATTCCACTGAAGGAACTCTAGGACAGGAACTTCCACTGAAGGAACTCAGGACAGGACATTCCACTGAAGAAAATCAGGACAGGTCATTCCACTGAAGGAACTCAGGACAGGACATTCCACTGAAGGAACTCAGGACAGGACCTTCCACTGAAGGAACTCAGGACAGGTCATTCCACTGAAGGAACTCAGGACAGGTCATTCCACTGAAGGAACTCAGGACAGGACATTCCACTGAAGGAACTCAGGACAGGTCATTCCACTGAAGGAACTCAGGACAGGTCATTCCACTGAAGGAACTCAGGACAGGACATTCCACTGAAGGAACTCAGGACAGGTCATTCCACTGAAGGAACTCAGGACAGGACATTCCACTGAAGGAACTCAGGACAGGACATTCCACTGAAGGAACTCAGGACAGGAAATTCCACTGAAGGTACTCAGGACAGGTCATTCCACTGAAGGAACTCAGGACAGGTCATTCCACTGAAGGAACTCAGGACAGGACATTCCACTGAAGGAACTCAGGACAGGACATTCCACTGAAGGAACTCAGGACAGGACATTCCACTGAAGGAACTCTAGGACAAGGCATTCCACTGAAGGAACTCTAGGACAGGACCTTCCACTGAAGGAACTCAGGACAGGACCTTCCACTGAAGGAACTCAGGACAGGACATTCCACTGAAGGAACTCAGGACAGGACATTCCACTGAAGGAACTCAGGACAGGACATTCCACTGAAGGAACTCAGGACAGGTCATTCCACTGAAGGAACTCAGGACAGGTCATTCCACTGAAGGAACTCAGGACAGGACATTCCACTGAAGGAACTCAGGACAACATTCCACTGAAGGGACTCAGGACAGGACATTCCACTGAAGGAACTCAGGACAGGACATTCCACTGAAGGAACTCAGGACAGGACATTCCACTGAAGGAACTCAGGACAGGACATTCCACTGAAGGAACTCTAGGACAAGGCATTCCACTGAAGGAACTCTAGGACAGGACCTTCCACTGAAGGAACTCAGGACAGGACCTTCCACTGAAGGAACTCAGGACAGGACATTCCACTGAAGGAACTCAGGACAGGACCTTCCACTGAAGGAACTCAGGACAGGACATTCCACTGAAGGAACTTAGGACAGGACATTCCACTGAAGGAACTCAGAACAGGACATTCCACTGAAGGAACTCAGGACAGGACATTCCACTGAAGGAACTCAGGACAGGACATTCCACTGAAGGAACTCAGGACAGGACATTCCACTGAAGGAACTCAGGACAGGACATTCCACTGAAGGAACTCAGGACAGGACATTCCACTGAAGGAACTCTGGACAGGACATACCACTGAAGGAACTCAGGACAGGACATTCCACTGAAGGAACTCAGGACAGGACCTTCCACTGAAGGAACTCAGGACAGGTCATTCCACTGAAGGAACTCAGGACAGGTCATTCCACTGAAGGAACTCAGGACAGGACATTCCACTGAAGGAACTCAGGACAGGACATTCCACTGAAGGAACTCAGGACAGGACATTCCACTGAAGGAGCTCTAGGACAAGGCATTCCACTGAAGGAACTCTAGGACAGGAACTTCCACTGAAGGAACTCAGGACAGGACATTCCACTGAAGGAACTCAGTACAGGACATTCCACTGAAGGAACTCAGGACAGGACATCCCACTGAAGGAACTCAGGACAGGACATTCCACTGAAGGAACTCAGGACAGGACATTCCACTGAAGGAACTCAGGACAGGACATTCCACTGAAGGGACTCAGGACAGGTCATTCCACTGAAGGGACTGAGGACAGGACATTCCACTGAAGGAACTCAGGACAGGACATTCCACTGAAGGAACTCAGGACAGGACATTCCACTGAAGGAACTCAGGACAGGACATTCCACTGAAGGAACTCAGGACAGGACATTCCACTGAAGGAACTCAGGACAGGACATTCCACTGAAGGAACTCAGGACAGGACATTCCACTGAAGGAACTCAGGACAGGACATTCCACTGAAGGAACTCAGGACAGGACATTCCACTGAAGGAACTCTAGGACAAGGCATTTCACTGAAGGAACTCTAGGACAGGACCTTCCACTGAAGGAACTCAGGACAGGACCTTCCACTGAAGGAACTCAGGACAGGACATTCCACTGAAGGAACTCAGGACAGGACATTCCACTGAAGGAACTCTAGGACAAGGCATTTCACTGAAGGAACTCTAGGACAGGACCTTCCACTGAAGGAACTCAGGACAGGACCTTCCACTGAAGGAACTCAGGACAGGACATTCCACTGAAGGAACTCAGGACAGGACATTCCACTGAAGGAACTCAGGACAGGACATTCCACTGAAGGAACTCAGGACAGGACATTCCACTGAAGGAACTCAGGACAGGACATTCCACTGAAGGAACTCTAGGACAAGGCATTCCACTGAAGGAACTCTAGGACAGGAACTTCCACTGAAGGAACTCAGGACAGGACCTTCCACTGAAGGAACTCAGGACAGGACCTTCCACTGAAGGAACTCAGGACAGGACCTTCCACTGAAGGAACTCAGGACAGGACCTTCCACTGAAGGAACTCTAGGACAAGGCATTCCACTGAAGGGACTCAGGACAGGACCTTCCACTGAAGGAACTCAGGACAGGACATTCCACTGAAGGAACTCAGGACAGGACATTCCACTGAAGGAACTCAGGACAGGACATTCTACTGAAGAAACTCAGGACAGGACATTCCACTGAAGGAACTCAGGAACAAGAATACCAAAGAAGCAGACTAGAATAGCAAATTCAGAAAGAAAACTGAAAAAGCCTGGTTACAGCTTGGATGAGCCTGAATACGGGTTGACTCGTGGCAATACACCCTTCTCAAAGAGCGACCTCCGGGCGCAATCAGCATCACTGATTAGCAGACAAACTTTCTCAAAAATTCAATTCAGGATAAGAAAGTAGTCTCTTACAGATTCCCTGGTGAAAAAATGGAGATCCACACTGTGGGAAGGTATTCTGGCACAAGACTTGATACAACCCGGGAACGTGAATGGATCAGTAATTTGGTTCCAGACAAAAAAGAACTGCGACAGAACTCCTTTCTTCATGAGCGACCTCCGGGTGTGACCAGCAGAAAGATCATGGTACACAGACCACCCAAAAACAGGAACAGAAAGAAGGACATCTTCCACAGAATCCCTGGTCAAAATAAAGCTCCCCTCAGCAGCAGTGTTCAGACTCAGAACTAGGAGACTCAGGAACTAGCATATTGAAGAAGCAGACCCCCTCCTCAAGGAGCGACCTCCAGACAAGACCAACAGAAATCTTCTCAGAGTGACTTCTTCAGGAAGTTGTGGACATGCCAATGAAGTCCTCTTGACTTCCTCAGGAAGCATTCCTCCACCCCAGTGAAGTCATCTCTTTCAGAAACTCAGGACAGGATGGAGATCCGCTCTGCAGAGGGCTTCAGACATGGAACTCTGATACTCACAATATTAAACTGGAGCAGGAAGCTGGAGAGTCCCTGAAACAGGCATGGATCAAAGGCAGACTCCAAACAGGAACAGAGCTGACATGCTGTGGGTGCTGTTTGCAAGACTCCACTCTGCGAACTCCCGCTGTTCGTCTACAGCCATATGTAACGCACGGGGTCTTAGATGGTAATAGACCCTGAGCGCATGAGATCAGGAGCTACATTACAGCAGCTGCTTCACAGGGGCTGGTTGTGGCTGCAAAGACTTGGGGTCTCAAACCTCCAAGGGATTGCGGTTACCCAGCACCAGGTCCTGTGTCTCCACCCTGCAACGTAACTCCTGATCTCAGGTACCAGGGTTCCTTTACCATCCTGGACCCTGTGCGTTACAGTGTGTGTGTCTGTGTGTGAGATATGAGAGAATGTGTGTGTGTCTGAGATATGGGAAGGTGTGTGTGTGTGTGTGTGAGATATGGGAAGGTGTGTGTGTGAGAGATATGGGAAGGTGTGTGTGTGTGAGATAGATGGGAGAGTGTGTGTGAGATATATGGGAGTGTGTGTGTGTGGGATATATGGGATAGTGTGTGTGTGAGATATGGTAGAGTGTGTGTGTGTGTGTGTGTGTGAGATATGGGAGAGTGTGTGTGTGTGTGTGTGTGTGTGTGTGTGAGATATATGAGAGAGTGTGTGTGTGTGTGAGATATATGGGAGTGTGTGTGTGTGTGAGATATGGGGGAGAGTGTGTGTATGTGAGATATGGGGGAGAGTGTGTGTATGTGAGATATGGGGGAGAGTGTGTGTGTGTGTGTGTGTGTGTGTGTGTGTGTGTGTGTGTGAGATATATATGGGAGTTCGTGTGTATGTGAGATATGGGGGAGAGTGTGTGTGTGAGATATGGGGGAGAGTGTGTGCTTGTGTGAGATATGGGGGAGAGTGTGTATGTGTGAGATATGGGGGAGAGTGTGTGTTTGTGTGTGAGATATGGGGGAGAGTGTGTGTGTGTGTGTGTGTGAGATATGGGGGAGAGTGTGTGTGTGTGAGATATGGGGGACAGTGTGCGTGTGTGTGTGAGATATGGGGGAGATCATGTGTATGTGAGATATGGGGAGAGTGTGTGAGATATGGGATAGAGTGTGTGTGAGATATGGGGGAGATCATGTGTATGTGTTATGGGACGGCGTTTGTTACGGGACGGCGTGTGATATGGGGGAGAGCGTGTGTTATTGGGGAAAGTGTGTGTATGTGAGATATGGGGAGAGTGTGTGAGATATGGAGAGATCATGTGTATGTGATATATGGGGGAGATCATGTGTATGTGATATATGGGGGAGATCATGTGTATGTGAGATATGGGGAGAGTGTGTGAGATATGGGGGAGAGTGTGTGTGTGTGTGTGTGAGATATATGGGAGTTCATGTGTATGTGAGATATGGGGGAGAGTGTGTGTGTGTGAGAGATATGGGGGAGAGTGTGTGCTTGTGTGAGATATGGGGGAGAGTGTGTGTGTGTGAGATATGGGGGAGAGTGTGTGTGTGTGTGTGAGATATGGGGGAGAGTGTGTGTGTGTGTGAGATATGGGGGACAGTGTGCGTGTGTGAGATATGGGGGAGATCATGTGTATGTGAGATATGGGGAGAGTGTGTGAGATATGGGATAGAGTGTGTGTGAGATATGGGGGAGATTAAGTGTATGTGTTATGGGACGGCGTTTGTTACGGGACGGCGTGTGATATGGGGGAGAGCGTGTGTTATTGGGGAGAGTGTGTGTATGTGAGATATGGGGAGAGTGTGTGAGATATGGGGAGATCATGTGTATGTGATATATGGGGGAGATCATGTGTATGTGATATATGGGGGAGATCATGTGTATGTGAGATATGGGGAGAGTGTGCGTGTGTGTTATGGGACGGCATTTGTTACGGGACGGCGTGTGTTATGGGGGACGGCGTGTGTTATGGGGGAGGGCGTGTGTTATTGGGGAGAGTGTGTTGTTTTGAGATAATATATTATAAGGGAAGTGTGTATTATAGAGGGAGAGCTTCTTATATTAATGAAATTTATTCTGTGTCCTATACAGAGAGAGTCAGTCCCTTCTCTGCTCTCCATACAACGCTCCAAGTCTAAACATGAACTGAAACTACTGGAGAAGATTCCTGAAGATGCTGAGGCTAGTGTGGTACTCGTGGGTAAGTGGGGGGATGTGGTGATACACACACGTGAACATAGTGCCACGTGGGGTAGTGCATGGGTGTATACAGTGCCGCGCGGGGGAAAGTGTATACAGGAGCTTGTGGGGGAGTGCCTGAGTGTATTTAAGGGCTTGTGGGGGAGAGCACCAGTGTATAGAGGGGGGCATAAGGGAGAGCGCCAGTGTATAGAGGAGAACGTGGGGGAGAGCGCCAGTGCATAGAGGAGCATGCTGGGAAGTGTGCTAGTGTATACAGGGGCATGTGGGGGAGAGCGCCAGTGCATACAGGGGCATGTGGGGGAGAGTGGCTGTACATAGAGGGCCACACGGGGGAGAGTGCCAGTGTATACAGGGTCACGGGGGAGAGCGCCTGTTAATACAGGGGTGCATGGCGGAGAGTGCCAGTGTATACAGGGGAACGGGGGAGAGCGCCAGTGTATACAGGGGTGCGTGGGGAGAGCGCCAGTGTATATAGGGGTGCGTGGCGGAGAGCGCCAGTCTATACAGGGGCACGGGGAAGAGAGCCAGTGTATACATGGCTGCGTTAGGAAGTGTATACGATGATACGCATTATACTCATTGAGTGATTTATAGATGATGTAATGAACACCTTCTTTGTCTCAGGGTGCGTGGAGTTCTTGGATCAGCCCACCATGGCGTTTGTGCGACTGCAAGAGGCAGTGGAGCTGGACTGTGTGTTAGAAGTCCCTATTCCTGTGCGGTTCCTCTTTGTGCTTCTTGGACCCAGCTCTTCCAACATGGACTATCATGAGATTGGAAGGTCCATATCGACCCTCATGTCTGACAAGGTAAGATTCATCCAAAAAATACTGTAGCTCTTCCCCCCTGTGGTTTTTTCTCTTTCCCCCTGTGCTACCATCTCTTTACCCCAATCCACTATCGACTCATCTCTTTCCCCTATCCACAGCCACTTTATATCTTCCCCGCAAATCCACAACTATTTAATCTCTTGCCCAAGCCATGACCATCTCATATCTTCCCCCAGTCGTGACCATCTAATATCTTCCCCCAGTCGTGACCATCTAATATCATCCCCCAGTCGTGACCATCTAATATCATCCCCCAGTCGTGACCATCTAATATCATCCCCCAGTCGTGACCATCTCTATCTTCCCCCTATCGTGACCATCTCATATCTTCCCCCAATCGTGACCATCTAATATCTTCCCCCAATCGTGACCATCTCATATCTTCCCCCAATCTTGACCATCTCATATCTTCCCCCAATCCATGACCATCGCATATCTTCCCCCAGTCGTGACCATCTCATATCTTCCCCCAATCATGACCATTTAATATCTTCCCCCAATCGTGACCATCTCATATCTTCCCCCAATCCTTGACCATCTCATATCTTCCCCCAATCCATGACCATCTCATATCTTCCCCCAATCGTGACCATCTCATATCTTCCCCATATCGTGACCATCTCATATCTTCCCCCACTCCTTGACCATCTCATATCTTCCTCAATCGTGACCATCTCATATCTTCCCCCAGTCGTGACCATCTAATATCTTTCCCCAGTCATGACCATCTCATATCTTCCCCCAATCATTTACCATCTCATAACTTCCCCCTATCGTGACCATCTCATATCTTCCCCAAATCGTAACCATCTAATATCTTCCCCCAATCGTGACCATCTCATATCTTCCCCCAATCCATGACCATCTAATATCTTTCCCCAGTCGTGACCATCTAATATCTTCCCCCAGTCGTGACCATCTCATATTTTCTCCCAATCCTTTACCATCTCATATCTTCCCTCAATCGTGACCATCTCATATGTTCCCCCAATCCATGACCATCTAAAATCTTCCCCCAGTCGTGACCATCTAATATCTTCCCCCAGTCGTGACCATCTCATATTTTCGCCCAATCCTTTACCATCTCATATATTCCTCCAATTGTGACCATCTCATATCATCCCCCAATCGTGACCATCTCATATCTTCCCCCAATCGTGACCATCTCATATCTTCCCCCTATCGTGACCATCTCATATCTTCCCCCAATCGTGACCATCTCATATCTCCCCCCAATCATGACCATCTCATATCCCCAATCGTGACCATCTCATATCTTCCCCCAGTCGTGACCATCTCATATCTTCCCCATATCGTGACCATCTCATATCTTCCCCCACTCCTTGACCATCTCATATCGTCCCCAATCCATGACCATCTCATATCTTCCCTCAATCCATGACCATCTCATATCTTCCCCCAATCGTTACCATCTCATAACTTTTCCCAATCTTGACCATCTCATATCTTCCCCCAATCGTGACCATCTCATGTCTTCCCCCATTCGTGACCATCTCATGTCTTCCCCCAATCCATAACCATCTCATACCTTCCCCGAAGTCGTGACCATCTAATATCTTCCCCCAATTGTGACCATCTCATATCTTCCCCCAATCCATGACCATCTCATATCTTCCCCCAATCGTGACCATCTCATATCTTCCCACCATCGTGAACATCTCATATCTTCCCACCATCGTGACCATCTCATATCTTCCCCCAATCTGTGACCATCTCATATCTTCCCCCAATCGTGACCATCTCATATCTTCCCCCGATCCATGACCATCTCATATCTTCCCCCATTCCTTGACCATCGCATATCTTCCCCCATTCCTTGACCATCTCATATCTTCCCCCATTCCTTGACCATCTCATATCTTCCCCCAATCGTGACCATCTCATATCTTCCCCCAATCATGACCATTTCATATCTTCCCCCAACCATCCCTTTCCTCTATCCACCAACATCTCATCCCTCTCCCCCCTATCCATGACCATTTCCGTAACATGTATAGCTTGGAGGAAAGACGTAACGGGGAGGGGTATGATAGAAACATTTATATACATTAAGGGAATCAACACAGTAAAGGAAGAGAATATATGAAAATGAAGAAAAACTACCACAACTAGAGGAAAATTAGAGGGGCAACGATTTAAATGCAATATCACAAAGTATTACTTTACTGAGAGGGTAGTGGATGCATGGAATAGTCTTCCAGTAGAAGTGGTAGAGGTTAATACAGCGAAGGAGTTTAAGCATGCATGGGATAGGTATAAGGCTATCCTAGATATAAGATAAGGCCAGGGACTAATGAAAGTATTACATTACTGAGAGGGTAGTGGATGTATGGAATAGTCTTCCAGTAGAAGTGGTAGAGGTTAATACAGTGAAGGAGTTTAAGCATGCGTGGGATAGGTATAAGGCTATCCTAGATATAAGATAAGGCCAGGGACTAATGAAAGTATTACTTTACTGAGAGGGTAGTGGCTGTATGGAATAGTCTTCCAGTAGAAGTGGTAGAGGTTAATACAGTAAAGGAGTTTAAGCATGCATGGGATAGGTATAAGGTTATCCTAGATATAAGATAAGGTCAGGAACTAATGAAAGTATTACTTTACTGAGAGGGTAGTGGATGTATGGAATAGTCTTCCAGTAGAAGTGGTAGAGGTTAATACAGTAAAGGAGTTTAAGCATGCATGGGATAGGTATAAGGCTATCCTAGATATAAGATAAGGCCAGGGACTAATGAAAATATTACATTACTGAGAGGGTAGTGGATGCATGGAATAGTCTTCCAGTAGAAGTGATAGAGGTTAATACAGTGAAGGAGTTTAAGCATGCGTGGGATAGGTATAAGGCTATCCTAGATATAAGATAAGGCCAGGGATTAATGAAAGTATTACATTATTGAGAGGGTAGTGGATGCATGGAATAGTCTTCCAGTAGAAGTGGTAGAGGTTAATACAGTGAAGGAGTTTAAGCATGCATGGGATAGGTATAAGGCTATCCTAAATATAAGATAAGGCCAGGGACTAATGAAAGTATTACATTACTGAGAGGGTAGTGGATGCATGGAATAGTCTTCCAGTAGAAGTGGTAGAGGTTAATACAGTGAAGGAGTGTAAGCATGCATGAGATAGGTATAAGGCTATCCTAGATATAAGATAAGGTCAGGGACTAATGAAAGTATTACATTACTGAGAGGGTAGTGGATGTATGGAATAGTCTTCCAGTAGAAGATGTAGAGGTTAATACAGTGAAGGAGTTTAAGCATGCGTGGGATAGGTATAAGGCTATCATAGATATAAGATAAGGTCAGGGACTAATGAAAGTATTACCTTACTGAGAGGGTAGTGGATGTATGGAATAGTCTTCCAGTAGAAGTGGTAGAGGTTAATACAGTGAAGGAGTTTAAGCATGCATGGGATAGGTATAAGGCTATCCTAGATATAAGATAAGGTCAGGGACTAATGAAAGTATTACATTACTGAGAGGGTAGTGGTTGTATGGAATAGTCTTCCAGTAGAAGTGGTAGAGGTTAATACAGTGAAGGAGTTTAAGCATGCATGGGATAGGTATAAGGCTATCCTAGATGTAAGATAAGGTCAGGGACTAATGAAAGTATTACATTACTGAGAGGATAGTGGATGTATGGAATAGTCTTCCAGTAGAAGTGGTAGAGGTTAATACAGTGAAGGAGTTTAAGCATGCATGGGATAGGTATAAGGCTATCCTAGATATAAGATAAGGCCAGGGACTAATAAAAGTATTACATCACTGACAGGGTAGTGGATGTATGGAATAGTCTTCCAGTAGAAGTGGTAGAGGGTAATACAGTGAAGGAGTTTAAGCATGCATGGGATAGGTATAAGGTTATCCTAGATATAAGATAAGGCCAGGGACTAATGAAAGTATTACATTACTGAGAGGGTAGTGGATGTATGGAATAGTCTTCCAGTAGAAGTGGTAGAGGTTAATACAGTGAAGGAGTTTAAGCATGCGTGGGATAGGTATAAGGCTATCCTAGATATAAGATAAGACCAGAGACTAATCAAAGTATTACTTTACTGAGAGGGTAGTGGATGTATGGAATAGTCTTCCAGTATAAGTGGTAGAGGTTAATACAGTGAAGGAGTTTAAGCATGCATGGGATAGGTATAAGGCTATCCTAGATATAAGATAAGGCCAGGGACTAATGAAAGTATTACATTACTGAGAGGGTAGTGGATGCATGGAATAGTCTTCCAGTATAAGTGGTAGAGGTTAATACAGTGAAGGAGTTTAAGCATGCATGGGATAGGTATAAGGCTATCCTAGATATAAGATAAGGCCAGGGACTAATGAAAGTATTACATTACTGAGAGGGTAGTGGATGCATGGAATAGCCTTCCAGTAGAAGTGGTAGAGGTTAATAAAGTGAAGGAGTTTAAGCATGCATGGGATAGGTATAAGGCTATCCTAGATATAAGATAAGGCCAGGGACTAATGAAAGTATTACATTACTGAGAGGGTAGTGGATGCATGGAATAGTCTTCCAGTAGAAGTGGTAGAGGTTAATACAGTGAAGGAGTTTAAGCATGCATGGGATAGGTATAAGGCTATCCTAGATATAAGATAAGGTCAGGGACTAATGAAAGTATTACTTTACTGAGAGGGTAGTGGATGCATGGAATAGTCTTCCAGTAGAAGTGGTAGAGGTTAATACAGTGAAGGAGTTTAAGCATGCATGGGATAGGTATAAGGCTGTCCTATATATAAGATAAGGTCAGGGACTAATGAAAGTATTACATTACTGAGAGGGTAGTGGATCCATGGAATAGTCTTCCAGTAGTAGTGGTAGAGGTTAATACAGTGAGGGAGTTTAAGCATACTTGGGATAGGTATAAGGCTATCCTAGATATAAGATAAGGTCAGGGACTAATGAAAGTATTACATTACTGAGAGGGTAGTGGATGTATGGTATAGCCTTCCAGTAGAAGTGGTAGAGGTTAATACAGTGAAGGAGTTTAAGCATGCATGGGATAGGTATAAGGCTATCCTAGATATAAGATAAGGTCAGGGACTAATGAAAGTATTACATTACTGAGAGGGTAGTGGATGTATGGAATAGTCTTCCAGTAGAAGTGGTAGAGGTTAATACAGTGAAGGAGTTTAAGCATGCATGGGATAGGGATAAGGCTATCCTAGATATAAGATAAGGCCAGGGACTAATGAAAGTATTACATTACTGAGAGGGTAGTGGATGCATGGAATAGTCTTCCAGTAGAAGTGGTAGAGGTTAATACAGTGAAGGAGTTTAAGCATGCGTGGGATAGGTATAAGGCTATCCTAGATATAAGATAAGGTCAGGGACTAATGAAAGTATTACCTTACTGAGAGGGTAGTGGATGTATGGAATAGTCTTCCAGTAGAAGTGGTAGAGGTTAATACAGTGAAGGAGTTTAAGCATGCATGGGATAGGTATAAGGCTATCCTAGATATAAGATAAGGTCAGGGACTAATGAAAGTATTACATTACTGAGAGGGTAGTGGTTGTATGGAATAGTCTTCCAGTAGAAGTGGTAGAGGTTAATACAGTGAAGGAGTTTAAGCATGCATGGGATAGGTATAAGGCTATCCTAGATGTAAGATAAGGTCAGGGACTAATGAAAGTATTACATTACTGAGAGGATAGTGGATGTATGGAATAGTCTTCCAGTAGAAGTGGTAGAGGTTAATACAGTGAAGGAGTTTAAGCATGCATGGGATAGGTATAAGGCTATCCTAGATATAAGATAAGGCCAGGGACTAATAAAAGTATTACATCACTGACAGGGTAGTGGATGTATGGAATAGTCTTCCAGTAGAAGTGGTAGAGGGTAATACAGTGAAGGAGTTTAAGCATGCATGGGATAGGTATAAGGTTATCCTAGATATAAGATAAGGCCAGGGACTAATGAAAGTATTACATTACTGAGAGGGTAGTGGATGTATGGAATAGTCTTCCAGTAGAAGTGGTAGAGGTTAATACAGTGAAGGAGTTTAAGCATGCGTGGGATAGGTATAAGGCTATCCTAGATATAAGATAAGGCCAGGGACTAATGAAAGTATTACATTACTGAGAGGGTAGTGGATGCATGGAATAGTCTTCCAGTATAAGTGGTAGAGGTTAATACAGTGAAGGAGTTTAAGCATGCATGGGATAGGTATAAGGCTATCCTAGATATAAGATAAGGCCAGGGACTAATGAAAGTATTACATTACTGAGAGGGTAGTGGATGCATGGAATAGCCTTCCAGTAGAAGTGGTAGAGGTTAATAAAGTGAAGGAGTTTAAGCATGCATGGGATAGGTATAAGGCTATCCTAGATATAAGATAAGGCCAGGGACTAATGAAAGTATTACATTACTGAGAGGGTAGTGGATGCATGGAATAGTCTTCCAGTAGAAGTGGTAGAGGTTAATACAGTGAAGGAGTTTAAGCATGCATGGGATAGGTATAAGGCTATCCTAGATATAAGATAAGGTCAGGGACTAATGAAAGTATTACTTTACTGAGAGGGTAGTGGATGCATGGAATAGTCTTCCAGTAGAAGTGGTAGAGGTTAATACAGTGAAGGAGTTTAAGCATGCATGGGATAGGTATAAGGCTGTCCTATATATAAGATAAGGTCAGGGACTAATGAAAGTATTACATTACTGAGAGGGTAGTGGATCCATGGAATAGTCTTCCAGTAGTAGTGGTAGAGGTTAATACAGTGAGGGAGTTTAAGCATACTTGGGATAGGTATAAGGCTATCCTAGATATAAGATAAGGTCAGGGACTAATGAAAGTATTACATTACTGAGAGGGTAGTGGATGTATGGTATAGCCTTCCAGTAGAAGTGGTAGAGGTTAATACAGTGAAGGAGTTTAAGCATGCATGGGATAGGTATAAGGCTATCCTAGATATAAGATAAGGTCAGGGACTAATGAAAGTATTACATTACTGAGAGGGTAGTGGATGTATGGAATAGTCTTCCAGTAGAAGTGGTAGAGGTTAATACAGTGAAGGAGTTTAAGCATGCATGGGATAGGGATAAGGCTATCCTAGATATAAGATAAGGCCAGGGACTAATGAAAGTATTACATTACTGAGAGGGTAGTGGATGCATGGAATAGTCTTCCAGTAGAAGTGGTAGAGGTTAATACAGTGAAGGAGTTTAAGCATGCGTGGGATAGGTATAAGGCTATCCTAGATATAGGATAAGGCCAAGGACTAATGAAAGTATTACATTACTGAGAGGGTAGTGGATGTATGGAATAGTCTTCCAATAGAAGTGGTAGAGGTTAATACAGTGAAGGAGTTTAAGCATGCATGGGATAGGTATAAGGCTATCCTAGATATAAGATAAGGCCAGGGACTAATGAAAGTATTACTTTACTGAGAGGGTAGTGGATGCATGGAATAGTCTTCCAGTAGAAGTGGTAGAGGTTAATACAGTGAAGGAGTTTAAGCATGCATGGGATAGGTATAAGGCTATCCTAGATATAAGATAAGGTCAGGGACTAATGAGAGTATTACATTACTGAGAGGGTAGTGGATGTATGGAATAGTCTTCCAGTTGAAGTGGTAGAGGTTAATACAGTGAAGGAGTTTAAGCATGCATGGGATAGGGATAAGGCTATCCTAGATATAAGATAAGGTCAGGGACTAATGAAAGTATTACTTTACTGAGAGGGTAGTGGATGTATGGAATAGTCTTCCAGTAGAAGTGGTAGAGGTTAATACAGTGAAGGAGTTTAAGCATGCATGGGATAGGTATAAGGCTATCCTAGATATAAGATAAGGCCAGGGACTAATGAAAGTATTACTTTACTGAGAGGGTAGTGGATGCATGGAATAGTCTTCCAGTAGAAGTGGTAGAGGTTAATACAGTGAAGGAGTTTAAGCATGCATGGGATAGGTATAAGGCTATCCTATATATAAGATAAGGTCAGGGACTAATGAAAGTATTACATTACTGAGAGGGTAGTGGATGTATGGAATAGTCTTCCAGTAGAAGTGGTAGAGGTTAATACAGTGAGGGAGTTTAAGCATACATGGGATAGGTATAAGGCTATCCTAGATATAAGATAAGGTCAGGGACTAATGAAAGTATTACATTACTGAGAGGGTAGTGGATGTATGGTATAGCCTTCCAGTAGAAGTGGTAGAGGTTAATACAGTGAAGGAGTTTAAGCATGCATGGGATAGGGATAAGGCTATCCTAGATATAAGATAAGGCCAGGGACTAATGAAAGTATTACATTACTGAGAGGGTAGTGGATGCATGGAATAGTCTTCCAGTAGAAGTGGTAGAGGTTAATACAGTGAAGGAGTTTAAGCATGCGTGGGATAGGTATAAGGCTATCCTAGATATAAGATAAGGTCAGGGACTAATGAGAGTATTACATTACTGAGAGGGTAGTGGATGTATGGAATAGTCTTCCAGTTGAAGTGGTAGAGGTTAATACAGTGAAGGAGTTTAAGCATGCATGGGATAGGTATAAGGCTATCCTAGATATAAGATAAGGCCAGGGACTAATGAAAGTATTACATTACTGAGAGGGTAGTGGATGTATGGAATAGTTTTCCAGTAGAAGTGGTAGAGGTTAATACAGTGAAGGAGTTTAAGCATGCGTGGGATAGGTATAAGGCTATCCTAGATATAAGATAAGGTCAGGGACTAATGAAAGTATTACTTTACTGAGAGGGTAGTGGATGTATGGAATAGTCTTCCAGTAGAAGTGGTAGAGGTTAATACAGTGAAGGAGTTTAAGCATGCATGGGATAGGTATAAGGCTATCCTAGATATAAGATAAGGCCAGGGACTAATGAAAGTATTACATTACTGAGAGGGTAGTGGATGCATGGAATAGTCTTCCAGTATAAGTGGTAGAGGTTAATACAGTGAAGGAGTTTAAGCATGCATGGGATAGGTATAAGGCTATCCTAGATATAAGATAAGGCCAGGGACTAATGAAAGTATTACATTACTGAGAGGGTAGTGGATGCATGGAATAGCCTTCCAGTAGAAGTGGTAGAGGTTAATAAAGTGAAGGAGTTTAAGCATGCATGGGATAGGTATAAGGCTATCCTAGATATAAGATAAGGCCAGGGACTAATGAAAGTATTACATTACTGAGAGGGTAGTGGATGCATGGAATAGTCTTCCAGTAGAAGTGGTAGAGGTTAATACAGTGAAGGAGTTTAAGCATGCATGGGATAGGTATAAGGCTATCCTAGATATAAGATAAGGTCAGGGACTAATGAAAGTATTACTTTACTGAGAGGGTAGTGGATGCATGGAATAGTCTTCCAGTAGAAGTGGTAGAGGTTAATACAGTGAAGGAGTTTAAGCATGCATGGGATAGGTATAAGGCTATCCTATATATAAGATAAGGTCAGGGACTAATGAAAGTATTACATTACTGAGAGGGTAGTGGATGTATGGAATAGTCTTCCAGTAGAAGTGGTAGAGGTTAATACAGTGAGGGAGTTTAAGCATACATGGGATAGGTTTAAGGCTATCCTAGATATAAGATAAGGTCAGGGACTAATGAAAGTATTACATTACTGAGAGGGTAGTGGATGTATGGTATAGCCTTCCAGTAGAAGTGGTAGAGGTTAATACAGTGAAGGAGTTTAAGCATGCATGGGATAGGTATAAGGCTATCCTAGATATAAGATAAGGCCAGGGACTAATGAAAGTATTACTTTACTGAGAGGGTAGTGGATGTATGGAATAGTCTACCAGTAGAAGTGGTAGAGGTTAATACAGTGAAGGAGTTTAAGCATGCTTGGGATAGGTATAAGGCTATCCTAGATATAAGATAAGGACAGGGACTAATGAAAGTATTACATTACTGAGAGGGTAGTGGATGTATGGGATAGTCTTCCAGTAGAAGTGGTAGAGGTTAATACAGTGAAGGAGTTTAAGCATGCATGGGATAGGTATAAGGCTATCCTAGATATAAGATAAGGCCAGGCACTAATGAAAGTATTACATTACTGAGAGGGTAGTGGATGTATGGAATAGTCTTCCAGTAGAAGTGGTATAGGTTAATACAGTGAAGGAGTTTAAGCATGCATGGGATAGGTATAAGGCTATCATAGATATAAGATAAGGCCAGGGACTAATGAAAGTATTACATTACTGAGAGGGTAGTGGATCCATGGAATAGTCTTCCAGTAGAAGTGGTAGAGGTTAATACAGTGAAGGAGTTTAAGCATGCATGGGATAGGTATAAGGCTATCCTAGATATAAGATAAGGCCAGAGACTAATGAAAGTATTACTTTACTGAGAGGGTAGTGGATGTATGGAATAGTCTTCCAGTAGAAGTGGTAGAGGTTAATACAGTGAAGGAGTTTAAGCATGCATGGGATAGGTATAAGGCTATCCTATATATAAGATAAGACCACGGACTAATGAAAGTATTAGTTTACTGAGAGGGTAGTGGATGCATGGAATAGTCTTCCAGTAGAAGTGGGAGAGGTTAATACAGTGAAGGAGTTTAAGCATGCATGGGATAGGTATAAGGCTATCCTAGATATAAGATAAGGCCAGGGACTAATGAAAGTATTACTTACTGAGAGGGTAGTGGATGCATGGAATAGTCTACCAGTAGAAGTGGTAGAGGTTAATACAGTGAAGGAGTTTAAGCATGCTTGGGATAGGTATAAGGCTATCCTAGATATAAGATAAGGACAGGGACTAATGAAAGTATTACATTACTGAGAGGGTAGTGGATGTATGGGATAGTCTTCCAGTAGAAGTGGTAGAGGTTAATACAGTGATGGAGTTTAAGCATGCATGGGATAGGTATAAGGCTATCCTAGATATAAGATAAGGCCAGGCACTAATGAAAGTATTACATTACTGAGAGGGTAGTGGATGTATGGAATAGTCTTCCAGTAGAAGTGGTATAGGTTAATACAGTGAAGGAGTTTAAGCATGCATGGGATAGGTATAAGGCTATCATAGATATAAGATAAGGCCAGGGACTAATGAAAGTATTACATTACTGAGAGGGTAGTGGATCCATGGAATAGTCTTCCAGTAGAAGTGGTAGAGGTTAATACAGTGAAGGAGTTTAAGCATGCATGGGATAGGTATAAGGCTATCCTAGATATAAGATAAGGCCAGAGACTAATGAAAGTATTACTTTACTGAGAGGGTAGTGGATGTATGGAATAGTCTTCCAGTAGAAGTGGTAGAGGTTAATACAGTGAAGGAGTTTAAGCATGCATGGGATAGGTATAAGGCTATCCTATATATAAGATAAGACCACGGACTAATGAAAGTATTAGTTTACTGAGAGGGTAGTGGATGCATGGAATAGTCTTCCAGTAGAAGTGGGAGAGGTTAATACAGTGAAGGAGTTTAAGCATGCATGGGATAGGTATAAGGCTATCCTAGATATAAGATAAGGCCAGGGACTAATGAAAGTATTACTTACTGAGAGGGTAGTGGATGCATGGAATAGTCTACCAGTAGAAGTGGTAGAGGTTAATACAGTGAAGGAGTTTAAGCATGCTTGGGATAGGTATAAGGCTATCCTAGATATAAGATAAGGACAGGGACTAATGAAAGTATTACATTACTGAGAGGGTAGTGGATGTATGGGATAGTCTTCCAGTAGAAGTGGTAGAGGTTAATACAGTGAAGGAGTTTAAGCATGCATGGGATAGGTATAAGGCTATCCTAGATATAAGATAAGGCCAGGCACTAATGAAAGTATTACATTACTGAGAGGGTAGTGGATGTATGGAATAGTCTTCCAGTAGAAGTGGTATAGGTTAATACAGTGAAGGAGTTTAAGCATGCATGGGATAGGTATAAGGCTATCATAGATATAAGATAAGGCCAGGGACTAATGAAAGTATTACATTACTGAGAGGGTAGTGGATCCATGGAATAGTCTTCCAGTAGAAGTGGTAGAGGTTAATACAGTGAAGGAGTTTAAGCATGCATGGGATAGGTATAAGGCTATCCTAGATATAAGATAAGGCCAGAGACTAATGAAAGTATTACATTACTGAGAGGGTAGTGGATGTATGGAATAGTCTTCCAGTAGAAGTGGTAGAGGTTAATACAGTGAAGGAGTTTAAGCATGCATGGGATAGGTATAAGGCTATCCTATATATAAGATAAGACCACGGACTAATGAAAGTATTACTTTACTGAGAGGGTAGTGGATGCATGGAATAGTCTTCCAGTAGAAGTGGGAGAGGTTAATACAGTGAAGGAGTTTAAGCATGCATGGGATAGGTATAAGGCTATCCTAGATATAAGATAAGGCCAGGGACTAATGAAAGTATTACTTACTGAGAGGGTAGTGGATGCATGGAATAGTCTTCCAGTAGAAGTGGTAGAGGTTAATCCAGTGAAGGAGTTTAAGCATGCATGGGATAGGTATAAGGCTATCCTAGATATAAGATAAGGTCAGGGACTAATGAAAGTATTACATTACTGAGAGGGTAGTGGATGTATGGAATAGTCTTCCAGTAGAAGTGGTAGAGGTTAATACAGTGAAGGAGTTTAAGCATGCATGGGATAGGTATAAGGCTATCCTAGATATAAGATAAGGCCAGGGACTAATGAAAGTATTACATTACTGAGAGGGTAGTGGATGCATGGAATAGTCTTCCAGTATAAGTGGTAGAGGTTAATACAGTGAAGGAGTTTAAGCATGCATGGGATAGGTATAAGGCTATCCTAGATATAAGATAAGGCCAGGGACTAATGAAAGTATTACATTACTGAGAGGGTAGTGGATGCATGGAATAGCCTTCCAGTAGAAGTGGTAGAGGTTAATAAAGTGAAGGAGTTTAAGCATGCATGGGATAGGTATAAGGCTATCCTAGATATAAGATAAGGCCAGGGACTAATGAAAGTATTACATTACTGAGAGGGTAGTGGATGCATGGAATAGTCTTCCAGTAGAAGTGGTAGAGGTTAATACAGTGAAGGAGTTTAAGCATGCATGGGATAGGTATAAGGCTATCCTAGATATAAGATAAGGTCAGGGACTAATGAAAGTATTACATTACTGAGAGGGTAGTGGATGTATGGAATAGTCTTCCAGTGGAAGTGGTAGAGGTTAATACAGTGAAGTAGTTTAAGCATGCATGGGATAGGTATAAGGCTATCCTAGATATAAGATAAGGTCAGGGACTAATGAAAGTATTACATTACTGAGAGGGTAGTGGATGTATGGAATAGTCTTCCAGTGGAAGTGGTAGAGGTTAATACAGTGAAGGAGTTTAAGCATGCATGGGATAGGTATAAGGCTATCCTAGATATAAGATAAGGCCAGGGACTAATGAAAGTATTACTTTACTGAGAGGGTAGTGGATGCATGGAATAGTCTTCCAGTAGAAGTGGTAGAGGTTAATACAGTGAAGGAGTTTAAGCATGCATGGGATAGGTATAAGGCTATCCTAGATATAAGATAAGGCCAGGGACTAATGAAAGTATTACTTTACTGAGAGGGTAGTGGATGCATGGAATAGTCTTCCAGTAGAAGTGGTAGAGGTTAATACAGTGAAGGAGTTTAAGCATGCATGGGATAGGTATAAGGCTATCCTATATATAAGATAAGGCCAGGGACTAATGATAGTATTACATTACTGAGAGGGTAGTGGATGTATGGAATAGTCTTCCAGTAGAAGTGGTAGAGGTTAATACAGTGAAGGAGTTTAGGCATGCATGGGATAGGTATAAGGCTATCCTAGATATAAGATAAGGCCAGGGACTAATGAAAGTATTACATTACTGAGAGGGTAGTGGATGCATGGAATAGTCTTCCAGTAGAAGTGGTAGAGGTTAATACAGTGAAGGAGTTTAAGCATGCGTGGGATAGGTATAAGGCTATCCTAGATATAAGATAAGACCAGGGACTAATGAAAGTATTACATTACTGAGAGGGTAGTGGATGCATGGAATAGTCTTCCAGTAGAAGTGGTAGAGGTTAATACAGTGAAGGAGTTTAAGCATGCATGGGATAGGTATAAGGCTATCCTAGATATAAGATAAGGTCAGAGACTAATGAAAGTATGACTTTACTGAGAGGGTAGTGGATGCATGGAATAGTCTTCCAGTAGAAGTGGTAGAGGTTAATACAGTGAAGGAGTTTAAGCATGCATGGGATAGGGATAAGGCTATCCTAGATATAAGATAAGGCCAGGGACTAATGAAAGTATTACATTACTGAGAGGGTAGTGGATGTATGGAATAGTCTTCCAGTAGAAGTGGTATAGGTTAATACAGTGAAGGAGTTTAAGCATGCATGGGATAGGTATAAGGCTATCCTAGATATAAGATAAGGTCAGGGACTAATGAAAGTATTACATTACTGAGAGGGTAGTGGATGTATGGAATAGTCTTCCAGTAGAAGTGGTAGAGGTTAATACAGTGAAGGAGTTTAAGCATGCATGGGATAGGTATAAGGCTATCCTAGATATAAGATAGGGAACTGGGGATTAATAAAAGTATTACTTTACTGAGAGGGTAGTGGATGTATGGAATAGTCTTCCAGTAGAAGTGGTAGAGGTTAATACAGTGAAGGAGTTTAAGCATGCATGGGATAGGTATAAGGCTATCCTAGATATAAGATAAGGCCAGGGACTAATGAAAGTATTACATTACTGAGAGGGTAGTGGATGTATGGAATAGTCTTCCAGTAGAAGTGGTAGAGGTTAATACAGTGAAGGAGTTTAAGCATGCATGGGATAGGTATAAGGCTATCCTAGATATAAGATAGGGAACTGGGGATTAATAAAAGTATTACTTTACTGAGAGGGTAGTGGATGTATGGAATAGTCTTCCAGTAGAAGTGGTAGAGGTTAATACAGTGAAGGAGTTTAAGCATGCATGGGATAGGTATAAGGCTATCCTAGATATAAGATAGGGAACTGGGGATTAATAAAAGTATTACTTTACTGAGAGGGTAGTGGATGTATGGAATAGTCTTCCAGTAGAAGTGGTAGAGGTTAATACAGTGAAGGAGTTTAAGCATGCATGGGATAGGTATAAGGCTATCCTAGATATAAGATAAGGCCAGGGACTAATGAAAGTATTACATTACTGAGAGGGTAGTGGATGCATGGAATAGTCTTCCAGTAGAAGTGGTAGAGGTTAATACAGTGAAGGAGTTTAAGCATGCATGGGATAGGTATAAGGCTATCCTATATATAAGATAAGGCCAGGGACTAATGATAGTATTACATTACTGAGAGGGTAGTGGATGTATGGAATAGTCTTCCAGTAGAAGTGGTAGTGGTTAATACAGTGAAGGAGTTTAGGCATGCATGGGATAGGTATAAGGCTATCCTAGATATAAGATAAGGCCAGGGACTAATGAAAGTATTACATTACTGAGAGGGTAGTGGATGCATGGAATAGTCTTCCAGTAGAAGTGGTAGAGGTTAATACAGTGAAGGAGTTTAAGCATGCATGGGATAGGTATAAGGCTATCCTAGATATAAGATAAGGCCAGGGACTAATGAAAGTATTACTTTACTGAGAGGGTAGTGGATGCATGGAATAGTCTTCCAGTAGAAGTGGTAGAGGTTAATACAGTGAAGGAGTTTAAGCATGCATGGGATAGGTATAAGGCTATCCTAGATATAAGATAAGGTCAGGGACTAATGAGAGTATTACATTACTGAGAGGGTAGTGGATGTATGGAATAGTCTTCCAGTAGAAGTGGTAGAGGTTAATACAGTGAAGGAGTTTAGGCATGCATGGGATAGGTATAAGGCTATCCTAGATATAAGATAAGGCCAGGGACTAATGAAAGTATTACATTACTGAGAGGGTAGTGGATGTATGGAATAGTCTTCCAGTAGAAGTGGTATAGGTTAATACAGTGAAGGAGTTTAAGCATGCATGGGATAGGTATAAGGCTATCCTAGATATAAGATAAGGCCAGGGACTAATGAAAGTATTACATTACTGAGAGGGTAGTGGATGTATGGAATAGTCTTCCAGTAGAAGTGGTAGAGGTTAATACAGTGAAGGAGTTTAAGCATGCATGGGATAGGTATAAGGCTATCCTAGATATAAGATAGGGAACTGGGGATTAATAAAAGTATTACTTTACTGAGAGGGTAGTGGATGTATGGAATAGTCTTCCAGTAGAAGTGGTAGAGGTTAATACAGTGAAGGAGTTTAAGCATGCATGGGATAGGTATAAGGCTATCCTAGATATAAGATAGGGAACTGGGGATTAATAAAAGTATTACTTTACTGAGAGGGTAGTGGATGTATGGAATAGTCTTCCAGTAGAAGTGGTAGAGGTTAATACAGTGAAGGAGTTTAAGCATGCATGGGATAGGTATAAGGCTATCCTAGATATAAGATAAGGCCAGGGACTAATGAAAGTATTACATTACTGAGAGGGTAGTGGATGCATGGAATAGTCTTCCAGTAGAAGTGGTAGAGGTTAATACAGTGATGGAGTTTAAGCATGCATGGGATAGGTATAAGGCTATCCTAGATATAAGATAGGGAACTGGGGATTAATAAAAGTATTACTTTACTGAGAGGGTAGTGGATGCATGGAATAGTCTTCCAGTAGAAGTGGTAGAGGTTAATACAGTGAAGGAGTTTAAGCATGCATGGGATAGGTATAAGGCTATCCTAGATATAAGATAAGGCCAGGGACTAATGAAAGTATTACATTACTGAGAGGGTAGTGGATGTATGGAATAGTCTTCCAGTAGAAGTGGTAGAGGTTAATACAGTGAAGGAGTTTAAGCATGCATGGGATAGGTATAAGGCTATCCTAGATATAAGATAAGGCCAGGGACTAATGAAAGTATTACATTACTGAGAGGGTAGTGGATGTATGGAATAGTCTTCCAGTAGAAGTGGTAGAGGTTAATACAGTGAAGGAGTTTAAGCATGCGTGGGATAGGTATAAGGCTATCCTAGATATAAGATAAGGTCAGGGAATAATGAAAGTATTACATTACTGAGAGGGTAGTGGGTGCATGGAATAGTCTTCCAGTAGAAGTGGTAGAGGTTAATACAGTGAAGGAGTTTAAGCATGCATGGGATAGGTATAAGGCTATCCTAGATATAAGATAGGGAACTGGGGATTAATAAAAGTATTACTTTACTGAGAGGGTAGTGGATGTATGGAATAGTCTTCCAGTAGAAGTGGTAGAGGTTAATACAGTGAAGGAGTTTAAGCATGCATGGGATAGGTATAAGGCTATCCTAGATATAAGATAAGGCCAGGGACTAATGAAAGTATTACATTACTGAGAGGGTAGTGGATGCATGGAATAGTCTTCCAGTAGAAGTGGTAGAGGTTAATACAGTGATGGAGTTTAAGCATGCATGGGATAGGTATAAGGCTATCCTAGATATAAGATAAGGCCAGGGACTAATGAAAGTATTACATTACTGAGAGGGTAGTGGATGTATGGAATAGTCTTCCAGTAGAAGTGGTAGAGGTTAATACAGTGAAGGAGTTTAAGCATGTGTGGGATAGGTATAAGGCTATCCTAGATATAAGATAAGGCCAGGGAATAATGAAAGTATTACATTACTGAGAGGGTAGTGGGTGCATGGAATAGTCTTCCAGTAGAAGTGGTAGAGGTTAATACAGTGAAGGAGTTTAAGCATGCATGGGATAGGTATAAGGCTATCCTAGATATAAGATAGGGAACTGGGGATTAATAAAAGTATTACTTTACTGAGAGGGTAGTGGATGTATGGAATAGTCTTCCAGTAGAAGTGGTAGAGGTTAATACAGTGAAGGAGTTTAAGCATGCATGGGATAGGTATAAGGCTATCCTAGATATAAGATAAGGCCAGGGACTAATAAAAGTATTACTTTACTGAGAGGGTAGTGGATGTATGGAATAGTCTTCCAGTAGAAGTGGTAGAGGTTAATACAGTGAAGGAGTTTAAGCATGCATGGGATAGGTATAAGGCTATCCTAGATATAAGATAAGGTCAGGGACTAATGAAAGTATTACATTACTGAGAGGGTAGTGGATGTATGGAATAGTCTTCCAGTGGAAGTGGTAGAGGTTAATACAGTGAAGGAGTTTAAGCATGCGTGGGATAGGTATAAAGCTATCCTAGATATAAGATAAGGCCAGGGATAATGAAAGTATTACTTTACTGAGAGGGTAGTGGATGTATGGAATAGTCTTCCAGTAGAAGTGGTAGAGGTTAATACAGTGAAGGAGTTTAGGCATGCATGGGATAGGTATAAGGCTATCCTAGATATAAGATAAGGCCAGGGACTAATGAAAGTATTACATTACTGAGAGGGTAGTGGATGCATGGAATAGTCTTCCAGTAGAAGTGGTAGAGGTTAATACAGTGAAGGAGTTTAAGCATGCGTGGGATAGGTATAAGGCTATCCTAGATATAAGATAAGACCAGGGACTAATGAAAGTATTACATTACTGAGAGGGTAGTGGATGCATGGAATAGTCTTCCAGTAGAAGTGGTAGAGGTTAATACAGTGAAGGAGTTTAAGCATGCATGGGATAGGTATAAGGCTATCCTAGATATAAGATAAGGTCAGAGACTAATGAAAGTATGACTTTACTGAGAGGGTAGTGGATGCATGGAATAGTCTTCCAGTAGAAGTGGTAGAGGTTAATACAGTGAAGGAGTTTAAGCATGCATGGGATAGGGATAAGGCTATCCTAGATATAAGATAAGGCCAGGGACTAATGAAAGTATTACATTACTGAGAGGGTAGTGGATGTATGGAATAGTCTTCCAGTAGAAGTGGTATAGGTTAATACAGTGAAGGAGTTTAAGCATGCATGGGATAGGTATAAGGCTATCCTAGATATAAGATAAGGTCAGGGACTAATGAAAGTATTACATTACTGAGAGGGTAGTGGATGTATGGAATAGTCTTCCAGTAGAAGTGGTAGAGGTTAATACAGTGAAGGAGTTTAAGCATGCATGGGATAGGTATAAGGCTATCCTAGATATAAGATAGGGAACTGGGGATTAATAAAAGTATTACTTTACTGAGAGGGTAGTGGATGTATGGAATAGTCTTCCAGTAGAAGTGGTAGAGGTTAATACAGTGAAGGAGTTTAAGCATGCATGGGATAGGTATAAGGCTATCCTAGATATAAGATAAGGCCAGGGACTAATGAAAGTATTACATTACTGAGAGGGTAGTGGATGTATGGAATAGTCTTCCAGTAGAAGTGGTAGAGGTTAATACAGTGAAGGAGTTTAAGCATGCATGGGATAGGTATAAGGCTATCCTAGATATAAGATAGGGAACTGGGGATTAATAAAAGTATTACTTTACTGAGAGGGTAGTGGATGTATGGAATAGTCTTCCAGTAGAAGTGGTAGAGGTTAATACAGTGAAGGAGTTTAAGCATGCATGGGATAGGTATAAGGCTATCCTAGATATAAGATAGGGAACTGGGGATTAATAAAAGTATTACTTTACTGAGAGGGTAGTGGATGTATGGAATAGTCTTCCAGTAGAAGTGGTAGAGGTTAATACAGTGAAGGAGTTTAAGCATGTGTGGGATAGGTATAAGGCTATCCTAGATATAAGATAAGGCCAGGGAATAATGAAAGTATTACATTACTGAGAGGGTAGTGGGTGCATGGAATAGTCTTCCAGTAGAAGTGGTAGAGGTTAATACAGTGAAGGAGTTTAAGCATGCATGGGATAGGTATAAGGCTATCCTAGATATAAGATAAGGCCAGGGACTAATGAAAGTATTACTTTACTGAGAGGGTAGTGGATGCATGGAATAGTCTTCCAGTAGAAGTGGTAGAGGTTAATACAGTGAAGGAGTTTAAGCATGCATGGGATAGGTATAAGGCTATCCTAGATATAAGATAAGGCCAGGGACTAATGAAAGTATTACATTACTGAGAGGGTAGTGGATGCATGGAATAGTCTTCCAGTAGAAGTGGTAGAGGTTAATACAGTGATGGAGTTTAAGCATGCATGGGATAGGTATAAGGCTATCCTAGATATAAGATAAGGCCAGGGACTAATGAAAGTATTACATTACTGAGAGGGTAGTGGATGTATGGAATAGTCTTCCAGTAGAAGTGGTAGAGGTTAATACAGTGAAGGAGTTTAAGCATGTGTGGGATAGGTATAAGGCTATCCTAGATATAAGATAAGGCCAGGGAATAATGAAAGTATTACATTACTGAGAGGGTAGTGGGTGCATGGAATAGTCTTCCAGTAGAAGTGGTAGAGGTTAATACAGTGAAGGAGTTTAAGCATGCATGGGATAGGTATAAGGCTATCCTAGATATAAGATAGGGAACTGGGGATTAATAAAAGTATTACTTTACTGAGAGGGTAGTGGATGTATGGAATAGTCTTCCAGTAGAAGTGGTAGAGGTTAATACAGTGAAGGAGTTTAAGCATGCATGGGATAGGTATAAGGCTATCCTAGATATAAGATAAGGCCAGGGACTAATAAAAGTATTACTTTACTGAGAGGGTAGTGGATGTATGGAATAGTCTTCCAGTAGAAGTGGTAGAGGTTAATACAGTGAAGGAGTTTAAGCATGCATGGGATAGGTATAAGGCTATCCTAGATATAAGATAAGGTCAGGGACTAATGAAAGTATTACATTACTGAGAGGGTAGTGGATGTATGGAATAGTCTTCCAGTGGAAGTGGTAGAGGTTAATACAGTGAAGGAGTTTAAGCATGCGTGGGATAGGTATAAAGCTATCCTAGATATAAGATAAGGCCAGGGATAATGAAAGTATTACTTTACTGAGAGGGTAGTGGATGTATGGAATAGTCTTCCAGTAGAAGTGGTTGAGGTTAATACAGTGAAGGAGTTTAGGCATGCATGGGATAGGTATAAGGCTATCCTAGATATAAGATAAGGCCAGGGACTAATGAAAGTATTACATTACTGAGAGGGTAGTGGATGCATGGAATAGTCTTCCAGTAGAAGTGGTAGAGGTTAATACAGTGAAGGAGTTTAAGCATGCGTGGGATAGGTATAAGGCTATCCTAGATATAAGATAAGACCAGGGACTAATGAAAGTATTACATTACTGAGAGGGTAGTGGATGCATGGAATAGTCTTCCAGTAGAAGTGGTAGAGGTTAATACAGTGAAGGAGTTTAAGCATGCATGGGATAGGTATAAGGCTATCCTAGATATAAGATAAGGTCAGAGACTAATGAAAGTATGACTTTACTGAGAGGGTAGTGGATGCATGGAATAGTCTTCCAGTAGAAGTGGTAGAGGTTAATACAGTGAAGGAGTTTAAGCATGCATGGGATAGGGATAAGGCTATCCTAGATATAAGATAAGGCCAGGGACTAATGAAAGTATTACATTACTGAGAGGGTAGTGGATGTATGGAATAGTCTTCCAGTAGAAGTGGTATAGGTTAATACAGTGAAGGAGTTTAAGCATGCATGGGATAGGTATAAGGCTATCCTAGATATAAGATAAGGTCAGGGACTAATGAAAGTATTACATTACTGAGAGGGTAGTGGATGTATGGAATAGTCTTCCAGTAGAAGTGGTAGAGGTTAATACAGTGAAGGAGTTTAAGCATGCATGGGATAGGTATAAGGCTATCCTAGATATAAGATAGGGAACTGGGGATTAATAAAAGTATTACTTTACTGAGAGGGTAGTGGATGTATGGAATAGTCTTCCAGTAGAAGTGGTAGAGGTTAATACAGTGAAGGAGTTTAAGCATGCATGGGATAGGTATAAGGCTATCCTAGATATAAGATAAGGCCAGGGACTAATGAAAGTATTACATTACTGAGAGGGTAGTGGATGTATGGAATAGTCTTCCAGTAGAAGTGGTAGAGGTTAATACAGTGAAGGAGTTTAAGCATGCATGGGATAGGTATAAGGCTATCCTAGATATAAGATAGGGAACTGGGGATTAATAAAAGTATTACTTTACTGAGAGGGTAGTGGATGTATGGAATAGTCTTCCAGTAGAAGTGGTAGAGGTTAATACAGTGAAGGAGTTTAAGCATGCATGGGATAGGTATAAGGCTATCCTAGATATAAGATAGGGAACTGGGGATTAATAAAAGTATTACTTTACTGAGAGGGTAGTGGATGTATGGAATAGTCTTCCAGTAGAAGTGGTAGAGGTTAATACAGTGAAGGAGTTTAAGCATGTGTGGGATAGGTATAAGGCTATCCTAGATATAAGATAAGGCCAGGGAATAATGAAAGTATTACATTACTGAGAGGGTAGTGGGTGCATGGAATAGTCTTCCAGTAGAAGTGGTAGAGGTTAATACAGTGAAGGAGTTTAAGCATGCATGGGATAGGTATAAGGCTATCCTAGATATAAGATAAGGCCAGGGACTAATGAAAGTATTACTTTACTGAGAGGGTAGTGGATGCATGGAATAGTCTTCCAGTAGAAGTGGTAGAGGTTAATACAGTGAAGGAGTTTAAGCATGCATGGGATAGGTATAAGGCTATCCTAGATATAAGATAAGGCCAGGGACTAATGAAAGTATTACATTACTGAGAGGGTAGTGGATGCATGGAATAGTCTTCCAGTAGAAGTGGTAGAGGTTAATACAGTGATGGAGTTTAAGCATGCATGGGATAGGTATAAGGCTATCCTAGATATAAGATAAGGCCAGGGACTAATGAAAGTATTACATTACTGAGAGGGTAGTGGATGTATGGAATAGTCTTCCAGTAGAAGTGGTAGAGGTTAATACAGTGAAGGAGTTTAAGCATGTGTGGGATAGGTATAAGGCTATCCTAGATATAAGATAAGGCCAGGGAATAATGAAAGTATTACATTACTGAGAGGGTAGTGGGTGCATGGAATAGTCTTCCAGTAGAAGTGGTAGAGGTTAATACAGTGAAGGAGTTTAAGCATGCATGGGATAGGTATAAGGCTATCCTAGATATAAGATAGGGAACTGGGGATTAATAAAAGTATTACTTTACTGAGAGGGTAGTGGATGTATGGAATAGTCTTCCAGTAGAAGTGGTAGAGGTTAATACAGTGAAGGAGTTTAAGCATGCATGGGATAGGTATAAGGCTATCCTAGATATAAGATAAGGCCAGGGACTAATAAAAGTATTACTTTACTGAGAGGGTAGTGGATGTATGGAATAGTCTTCCAGTAGAAGTGGTAGAGGTTAATACAGTGAAGGAGTTTAAGCATGCATGGGATAGGTATAAGGCTATCCTAGATATAAGATAAGGTCAGGGACTAATGAAAGTATTACATTACTGAGAGGGTAGTGGATGTATGGAATAGTCTTCCAGTGGAAGTGGTAGAGGTTAATACAGTGAAGGAGTTTAAGCATGCGTGGGATAGGTATAAAGCTATCCTAGATATAAGATAAGGCCAGGGATAATGAAAGTATTACTTTACTGAGAGGGTAGTGGATGTATGGAATAGTCTTCCAGTAGAAGTGGTTGAGGTTAATACAGTGAAGGAGTTTAGGCATGCATGGGATAGGTATAAGGCTATCCTAGATATAAGATAAGGCCAGGGACTAATGAAAGTATTACATTACTGAGAGGGTAGTGGATGCATGGAATAGTCTTCCAGTAGAAGTGGTAGAGGTTAATACAGTGAAGGAGTTTAAGCATGCGTGGGATAGGTATAAGGCTATCCTAGATATAAGATAAGACCAGGGACTAATGAAAGTATTACATTACTGAGAGGGTAGTGGATGCATGGAATAGTCTTCCAGTAGAAGTGGTAGAGGTTAATACAGTGAAGGAGTTTAAGCATGCATGGGATAGGTATAAGGCTATCCTAGATATAAGATAAGGTCAGAGACTAATGAAAGTATGACTTTACTGAGAGGGTAGTGGATGCATGGAATAGTCTTCCAGTAGAAGTGGTAGAGGTTAATACAGTGAAGGAGTTTAAGCATGCATGGGATAGGGATAAGGCTATCCTAGATATAAGATAAGGCCAGGGACTAATGAAAGTATTACATTACTGAGAGGGTAGTGGATGTATGGAATAGTCTTCCAGTAGAAGTGGTATAGGTTAATACAGTGAAGGAGTTTAAGCATGCATGGGATAGGTATAAGGCTATCCTAGATATAAGATAAGGTCAGGGACTAATGAAAGTATTACATTACTGAGAGGGTAGTGGATGTATGGAATAGTCTTCCAGTAGAAGTGGTAGAGGTTAATACAGTGAAGGAGTTTAAGCATGCATGGGATAGGTATAAGGCTATCCTAGATATAAGATAGGGAACTGGGGATTAATAAAAGTATTACTTTACTGAGAGGGTAGTGGATGTATGGAATAGTCTTCCAGTAGAAGTGGTAGAGGTTAATACAGTGAAGGAGTTTAAGCATGCATGGGATAGGTATAAGGCTATCCTAGATATAAGATAAGGCCAGGGACTAATGAAAGTATTACATTACTGAGAGGGTAGTGGATGTATGGAATAGTCTTCCAGTAGAAGTGGTAGAGGTTAATACAGTGAAGGAGTTTAAGCATGCATGGGATAGGTATAAGGCTATCCTAGATATAAGATAGGGAACTGGGGATTAATAAAAGTATTACTTTACTGAGAGGGTAGTGGATGTATGGAATAGTCTTCCAGTAGAAGTGGTAGAGGTTAATACAGTGAAGGAGTTTAAGCATGCATGGGATAGGTATAAGGCTATCCTAGATATAAGATAGGGAACTGGGGATTAATAAAAGTATTACTTTACTGAGAGGGTAGTGGATGTATGGAATAGTCTTCCAGTAGAAGTGGTAGAGGTTAATACAGTGAAGGAGTTTAAGCATGTGTGGGATAGGTATAAGGCTATCCTAGATATAAGATAAGGCCAGGGAATAATGAAAGTATTACATTACTGAGAGGGTAGTGGGTGCATGGAATAGTCTTCCAGTAGAAGTGGTAGAGGTTAATACAGTGAAGGAGTTTAAGCATGCATGGGATAGGTATAAGGCTATCCTAGATATAAGATAGGGAACTGGGGATTAATAAAAGTATTACTTTACTGAGAGGGTAGTGGATGTATGGAATAGTCTTCCAGTAGAAGTGGTAGAGGTTAATACAGTGAAGGAGTTTAAGCATGCATGGGATAGGTATAAGGCTATCCTAGATATAAGATAAGGTCAGGGACTAATGAAAGTATTACATTACTGAGAGGGTAGTGGATGTATGGAATAGTCTTCCAGTAGAAGTGGCAGAGGTTATTACAGTGAAGGAGTTTAAGCATGCATGGGATAGGTATAAGGCTATCCTAGATATAAGATAAGGTCAGGGACTAATGAAAGTATTACATTACTGAGAGGGTAGTGGATGTATGGAATAGTCTTCCAGTAGAAGTGGTAGAGGTTAATACAGTGAAGGAGTTTAAGCATGCATGGGATAGGTATAAGGCTATCCTAGATATAAGATAAGGCCAGGGACTAATGACAGTATTACATTACGGAGAGGGTAGTGGATGTATGGAATAGTCTTCCAGTAGAAGTGGTAGAGGTTAATACAGTGAAGGAGTTTAAGCATGCATGGGATAGGTATAAGGCTATCCTAGATATAAGATAAGGCCAGGGACTAATGAAAGTATTACATTACTGAGAGGGTAGTGGATGTATGGAATAGCCTTCCAGTAGAAGTGATAGAGGTTAATACAGTGAAGGAGTTTAAGCATGCGTGGGATAGGTATAAGGCTATCCTAGATATAAGATAAGGCCAGGGACTAATGAAAGTATTACATTACTGAGAGGGTAGTGGATGCATGGAATAGTCTTCCAGTAGAAGTGGTAGAGGTTAATACAGTGAAGGAGTTTAAGCATACATGGGATAGGTATAAGGCTATCCTAGACATATGATAAGGCCAGGGACTAATGAAAGTATTACATTACTGAGAGGGTAGTGGATGCATTGAATAGTCTTCCAGTAGAAGTGGTAGAGGTTAATACAGTGAAGGAGTTTAAGCATACATGGGATAGGTATAAGGCTATCCTAGATATAAGATAAGGCCATGGACTAATGAAAGTATTACTTTACTGAGAGGGTAGTGGGTGCATGGAATAGTCTTCCAGTAGAAGTGGTAGAGGTTAATACAGTGAAGGAGTTTAAGCATGCGTGGGATAGGTATAAGGCTATCCTAGATATAAGATAAGGCCAGGGACTAATGAAAGTATTACTTTACTGAGAGGGTAGTGGGTGCATGGAATAGTCTTCCAGTAGAAGTGGTAGAGGTTAATACAGTGAAGGAGTTTAAGCATGCATGGGATAGGTATAAGGCTATCCTAGATATAAGATAAGGCCAGGGACTAATGAAAGTATTACTTTACTGAGAGGGTAGTGGGTGCATGGAATAGTCTTCCAGTAGAAGTGGTAGAGGTTAATACAGTGAAGGAGTTTAAGCATGCATGGGATAGGTATAAGGCTATCCTAGATATAAGATAAGGCCATGGACTAATGAAAGTATTACTTTACTGAGAGGGTAGTGGGTGCATGGAATAGTCTTCCAGTAGAAGTGGTAGAGGTTAATACAGTGAAGGAGTTTAAGCATGCATGGGATAGGTATAAGGCTATCCTAGATATAAGATAAGGCCAGGGACTAATGAAAGTATTACATTACTGAGAGGGTAGTGGATGTATGGAATAGTCTTCCAGTAGAAGTGGTAGAGGTTAATACAGTGAAGGAGTTTAAGCATGCATGGGATAGGTATAAGGCTATCCTAGATATAAGATAAGGCCAGGGACTAATGAAAGTATTACATTACTGAGAGGGTAGTGGATGTATGGAATAGTCTTCCAGTAGAAGTGGTAGAGGTTAATACAGTGAAGGAGTTTAAGCATGCATGGGATAGGTATAAGGCTATCCTAGATATAAGATAAGGAACTGGGGATTAATAAAAGTATTTAGAACATTGTGCAGACTCGATGGAGCGAATGGTTCTTATCAGCCGACACAGTCTATGTTTCTTCCTCTCCCTCTGATCTAGTCATTCCATGAGGCTGCCTACCTAGCTGATGACCGTCAGGATCTCCTGAATGCTATTAATGAATTCCTGGACTGCAGCGTTGTCCTGCCGCCCTCCGAATTGCTGGGAGAGGAGTTGCTGCGCTCTGTTGCTTTATTTCAGAGGGAGATGCTCAGAAGACGTCATGGACAGGAAAATAAGGTTCTAGATGAGTCCAGTGCCCTTCAAGATAAGGGTGAGGCACCTTCCACTGCACTCCTAGAACTTCTCCTCCTCCTCCCCTATCTCATCTCTCCATTCACACAGTACTCCTTGTGACGGAACCCCCTGGTGCCCTGGCTGTGTACTAGACATGTGCAAAACTAAAATTTTCGTTTCGTTTTCGTCCATTCGGACGAAAATGTTATTTATTTCGTCTAAAACGAATTTCGTTCATTAGTGCATTCGTTTCAGACGAAATTCGTTCATTATTTTCGTTTCGTTAATTTTTTTCGTTCGTTTTATAGAATACAATGTAATACTATTGGCTTTCTATAAACCGAACGAGAGCCCCATTCATAAGAAATTCTTATGAATGGGGCTCTCGTTCGGTTCATAGAAAGGCAATAGTATTACTTGTATTCTATAAGCCGAAAGTCTATAAACCGAACGACTTTCGGTTTATAGAATAGCCATAGGTTTACATGTATTACATAAGCCGAAAGTCTATAAACCGAAAGTCGTTCGGTTTATAGGCTGTCGGCATTTAACTATACAGAGACAGAGTCTCCATTCATAAAATTATGAATGGAGACTTTGTCTCCGTGTAGTAAAATGCCGACAGCCTATAAACCGAACGTTCGGTTTATAGGCTGTGGGCATTTTACTACACGGAGACAAAGTCTCCATTCATAATTTTATGAATGGAGACTCTGTCTCCGTGTAGTAAAATGCCGAAAGCCTATAAACCGAACGATCCGTTTATAGACTTTCGGCTTATATAATACATGTAATCCTATGGCTATTCTATAAACCGAACGTTCGGTTTATAGAATAGCAATAGGAATACATGTATTCCATAAGCCGACAGCCTATAAACCGAACGTTCGGTTTATAGGCTGTGGGCATTTTACTACACGGAGACAAAGTCTCCATTCATAATTTTATGAATGGAGACTCTGTCTCCGTATAGTTAAATGCCGGCTTTTAACTATACGGAGACAAAGTCTCCATTTATAATTTTATGAATGGAGACTCTGTCTCCGTATAGTTAAATGCCGGTGTTCTGACAAATTTCTGGAGCAAATTCTCCTGCGCAATCGCAGGAGAATTTGCTCACTGCGCATGCGCATAAAGTTACAGCTGATAACTCAGCTGTAACTTTGTGACCACCGCGCATGCGCCAGCTGCGCAACCCACCTCCCGCCCCCTCACACCCCCTGCACACCCCTTCTTACCAGATCATCGACCACAGCGATACACAGCGCATGCGCACGCCTATCCAGCCGTTTGGGAATGTGCGCGTCCGTTGTTGTGTTCTTAAGGTGGTAAGTAACATGGGGCGTCGGGACATAAGGGGGCAAGCATCCTGGTGAGGGCTGCCTCATCTTGATGGGATTTGTGATCCTCCTGCTGCATCAATAATACAGCAGGAGGATCACAAATCCCATCAAGATGAGGCAGCCCTCACCAGGATGCTTGCCCCCTTATGTCCCGACGCCCCGTGTTACTTACCACCTTAAGAACACAACAACGGACGCGCGCATTCCCAAACGGCTGGATAGGCGTGCGCATGCGCTGTGTATCGCTGTGGTCGATGATCTGGTAAGAAGGGGTGTGCGGCGGGTGTGAGGGGGCGGGAGGTGGGTTGCGCAGCTGTCTCATGCACGGTGGTCACAAAGTTACAGCTGAGTTATCAGCTGTAACTTTATGCGCATGCGCAGTGAGCAAATTCTCCTGCGATTGCGCAGGAGAATTTGCTCCAGAAATTTGTCAGAACACCGGCTTTTAACTATACGGAGACAAAGTCTCCATTTATAATTTTATGAATGGAGACTCTGTCTCCGTATAGTTAAATGCCCACAGCCTATAAACCGAACGTTCGGTTTATAGGCTGTCGGCTTTTAACTATACGTTTGTCTCCATTCATAAATTTATGAATGGAGACTCTGTCTCCGTATAGTTAAATGCTATTGTATTCTATAAACCGACTCTATTTCGGCTTATAGAATGCAATAGTACTACGAATGGACGAATGAACGAATGATTTTCGTTTATTAACCATTCGTTCATTCGGCTTTCGTTAGCTTAGCATTTTCGTTCTTCGTTTTTCGGGCGAATGGACGAAAATGCAATTTTCGGACGAAAATGCATTCGTCCGAAAACGAATGCACATGTCTAGTATATATTCACATGTAAATTGCTTTTTAAATAAAAAATTATGATATAAAAAAATCTTGTTTTTATTTCCTTTTATGTGACAATGCTGCCTCTCTCTTTCCCTTGCCCCCAGATTTGTCGCTCTCCCCCCCTTAGTGTTGTCTCTCTCTCACCCTCCCTTTGGCTCCCCCCTCGCTCCCCTTGTGTCTGTCTCTTCCCCCCTTCCCTCCCCTTGTTTCTCTCTGCCCCCCCCCCCCCTTGTTATTCTGTCCCCCCCTCACCTGTTTCTTGCTCCCTGGTGGCTAGTGGGGGCAGCCGGGGGATGTATGCACTATACATAATAGACGGAAGTGTCGGGCAGCATGGAGGTTGTCTGCACGATTCGTGCAGACATCCCCCAGCTGCCCGATTCTCCCTGGTGGCTAGCGAGGCAGCGGTGGATGTCTGCGCGATGAGCGAGACCTCCCCTGCTGCCGCCCGGAACGACAGCCAGGACTTTTATGAGGAAGCCGGAAGTACCCAGCTTCATCATAGAAGTCCCGGCGGTCATGCCGGGCGGCAGCAGGAGAGGTCTCGCTCATCGCGCAGACATCCTCCGCTCCCTCGCTAGCCACCAGGGAGAATCGGGCAGCTGGGGGATGTCTGCACGAATCGTGCAGACAACCTCCATGCTGCCCGACACTTCCGTCTATTATGTATAGTGCATACATCCCCCGGCTGCCCCCACTAGCCACCAGGGAGCAAGAAACAGGTGAGGGGGGGACAGAATAACAAGGGGGGGGGGGGGCAGAGAGAAACAAGGGGAGGGAAGGGGGGAAGAGACAGACACAAGGGGAGCGAGGGGGGAGCCAAAGGGAGGGTGAGAGAGAGACAACACTAAGGGGGGGAGAGCGACAAATCTGGGGGCAAGGGAAAGAGAGAGGCAGCATTGTCACATAAAAGGAAATAAAAACAAGATTTTTTTATATCATAATTTTTTATTTAAAAAGCAATTTACATGTGAATATATACTAGACATGTGCATTCGTTTTCGGACGAATGCATTTTCGTCCGAAAATTGCATTTTCGTCCATTCGCCCGAAAAACGAAGAACGAAAATGCTAAGCTAACTAAAGCCGGATGAACGAATGGTTAATAAAGGAAAATCATTCGTTCATTCGTCCATTCGTAGTACTATTGCATTCTATAAGCCGAAATAGAGTCGGTTTATAGAATACAATAGCATTTAACTATACGGAGACAGAGTCTCCATTCATAAAATTATAAATGGAGACTTTGTCTCCGTATAGTTAAAAGCCGGCATTTAACTATACAGAGACAGAGTCTCCATTCATAAAATTATGAATGGAGACTTTGTCTCCGTGTAGTAAAATGCCCACAGCCTATAAACCGAACGTTCGGTTTATAGGCTGTCGGCTTATGGAATACATGTATTCCTATTGCTATTCTATAAACCGAACTTTCGGTTTATAGAATAGCCATAGGATTACATGTATTACATAAGCCGAAAGTCTATAAACCGATCGTTCGGTTTATAGACTTTCGGCATTTTACTACACGGAGACAAAGTCTCCATTCATAATTTTATGAATGGAGACTCTGTCTCTGTATAGTTAAATGCCGACAGCCTATAAACCGAACGACTTTCGGTTTATAGACTTTCGGCTTATGTACTACATGTAATCCTATGGCTATTCTATAAACCGAAAGTCGTTCGGTTTATAGTTTAGCAATAGCATTACATGTATTCTATAAACCGAACGTCGTTCGTTTTAAAGACTTTCGGCTTATAGAATACTATTGGCTTTCTATAAACCGAACTAGAGTCGAGTCCCCATTCATAAGAAATTCTTATGAATGAGGAGGGACTCTAGTTAGGTTTATAGAATGCCAATAGTATTCTATAAGCCGAAAGTCTTTAAAACGAACGACGTTCGGTTTATAGAATGCATGTAATGCTATTGCTGTTCTATAAGCCGAATGTCTTTCGGCTTATAGAACAGCAATAGCATTACATGTATTCTATAAACCGAACGTCGTTTGTTTTAAAGACTTTCGGCTTATAGAATACATGCTGCTATTGGCTTTCTATAAACCGAAAGAGTCCCCATTCATACGAATAGGTCAATTGACCTATTCGTATGAATGGGAACTCAATTTCGGTTTATAGGAAGCTAATAGCATTACATGCATTCCATAAACCGAAAGTCATTCATGTCGGTTTATGGAATGTAGTACAATGCTATTGGTATTGTAAACCGACTCAATTTCGGTTTAGAATGCCAATAGCACGAATGGACGAATGGACGAATGAACGAATGATTTTCGTTTATTAACCATTCGTTCATTCGGATTTTGTTAGTTAAAATTTTCGTTATTCGTTTTTCGGACGAATGGACGAAAATGCTATTTTCGTCCGAAAATGCATTCGTCCGAAAACGAATGCACATGTCTACTGTGTACCTCCGTCAAAGCTGCAATAGCAACCTCAATCCACCAGGCAGAACCAGTGCTGTAGGTAGCTGCTCTAATTCACCAGGCAGAACCAGTGCTGTAGGTAGCTGCTCTAATTCACCAGACAGAACCAGTGCTATAGGTAGCTGCTCTAATTCACCAGACAGAACCAGTGCTGTAGGTAGCTGCTCTAATTCACCAGACAGAACCAGTGCTGTAGGTAGCTGCTCTAATTCACCAGACAGAACCAGTGCTGTAGGTAGCTGCTCTAATTCACCAGACAGAACCAGTGCTGTAGGTAGCTGCTCTAATTCCCCAGACAGAACCAGTGCTGTAGGTAGCTGCTCTAATTCACCAGACAGAACCAGTGCTGTAGGTAGCTGCTCTAATTCACCAGACAGAACCAGTGCTGTAGGTAGCTGCTCTAATTCCCCAGACAGAACCAGTGCTGTAGGTAGCTGCTCTAATTCACCAGACAGAACCAGTGCTGTAGGTAGCTGCTCTAATTCACCAGACAGGACCAGTGCTGTAGGTAGCTGCTCTAATTCACCAGACAGAACCAGTGCTGTAGGCAGCTGCTCTAATTCACCAGACAGAACCAGTGCTGTAGGTAGCTGCTCTAATTCACCAGACAGAACCAGTGCTGTAGGTAGCTGCTCTGATTCACCAGGCAGAACCAGTGCTGTAGGTAGCTGCTCTAATTCACCAGACAGAACCAGCGCTGTAGGTAGCTGCTCTAATTCACCACACAGAACCAGTGCTGTAGGTAGCTGCTCTAATTCTCCAGACAGAACCAGTGCTGTAGGTAACTGCTCTAATTCACCAGACAGAACCAGTGCTGTAGGTAGCTGCTCTAATTCACCAGACAGAACCAGTGCTGTAGGTAGCTGCTCTAATTCACCAGACAGAACCAGTGCTGTAGGTAGCTGCTCTGATTCACCAGGCAGAACCAGTGCTGTAGGTAGCTGCTCTAATTCACCAGACAGAACCAGCGCTGTAGGTAGCTGCTCTAATTCACCACACAGAACCAGTGCTGTAGGTAGCTGCTCTAATTCTCCAGACAGAACCAGTGCTGTAGGTAACTGCTCTAATTCACCAGACAGAACCAGTGCTGTAGGTAGCTGCTCTAATTCACCAGACAGAACCAGTGCTGTAGGTAGCTGCTCTAATTCACCAGACAGAACCAGTGCTGTAGGTAGCTGCTGTAATTCACCAGACAGAACCAGTGCTGTAGGTAGCTGCTCTAATTCACCAGACAGAACCAGTGCTGTAGGTAACTGCTCTAATTCACCAGACAGAAACAGTGCGGTAGGTAGCTGCTCTAATTCACCAGACAGAACCAGTGCTGTAGGTAGCTGCTCTAATTCACCAGACAGGACCAGTGCTGTAGGTAGCTGCTCTAATTCAGCCAGACAGAACCAGTGTTGTAGGTAGCTGCTCTAATTCACCAGACAGAACCAGTACTGTAGGTAGCTGCTCTAATTCCCCAGACAGAAGCAGTGCTGTAGGTAGCTGCTCTAATTCCCCAGACAGAAACAGTGCTGTAGGTAGCTGCTCTAATTCCCCAGACAGAACCAGTGCTGTAGGTAGCTGCTCTAATTCACCAGACAGAACCAGTACTGTAGGTAGCTGCTCTAATTCACCAGACAGAACCAGTGCTGTAGGTAGCTGCTCTAATTCTCCAGACAGAACCAGTGCTGTAAGTAGCTGCTCTAATTCAGCCAGACAGAATCAGTGCTGTAGGTAACTGCTCTAATTCACCAGACAGAACCAGTGCTGTAGGTAGCTGCTCTAATTCACCAGACAGAACCAGTGCTGTAGGTAGCTGCTCTAATTCACCAGACAGAACCAGTACTGTAGGTAGCTGCTCTAATTCCCCAGACAGAACCAGTGCTGTAGGTAGCTGCTCTAATTCACCAGACAGAACCAGTGCTATAGGTAGCTGCTCTAATTCCCCAGACAGAACCAGTGCTGTAGGTAGCTGCTCTAATTCACCAGACAGAACCAGTGCTGTAGGTAACTGCTCTAATTCACCACACAGAACCAGTGCTGTAGGTAGCTGCTCTAATTCTCCAGACAGAACCAGTGCTGTAGGTAGCTGCTCTAATTCACCAGACAGAACCAGTGCTGTAGGTAGCTGCTCTAATTCACCAGACAGAACCAGTGCTGTAGGTAGCTGCTCTAATTCACCAGGCAGAACCAGTGCAGTAGGTAGCTGCTCTAATTCACCAGACAGAACCAGTGCTGTAAGTAGCTGCTCTAATTCAGCCAGACAGAACCAGTGTTGTAGGTAGCTGCTCTAATTCACCAGACAGAACCAGTACTGTAGGTAGCTGCTCTAATTCCCCAGACAGAACCAGTGCTGTAGGTAGCTGCTCTAATTCACCAGACAGAACCAGTACTGTAGGTAGCTGCTCTAATTCACCAGACAGAACCAGTGCTGTAGGTAGCTGCTCTAATTCTCCAGACAGAACCAGTGCTGTAAGTAGCTGCTCTAATTCAGCCAGACAGAACCAGTGCTGGAGGTAGCTGCTCTAATTCACCAGACAGAACCAGTGCTGTAGGTAGCTGCTCTAATTCACCAGACAGAACCAGTACTGTAGGTAGCTGCTCTAATTCCCCAGACAGAACCAGTGCTGTAGGTAGCTGCTCTAATTCACCAGACAGAACCAGTACTGTAGGTAGCTGCTCTAATTCACCAGACAGAACCAGCGCTGTAGGTAGCTGCTCTAATTCACCAGACAGAACCAGCGCTGTAGGTAGCTGCTCTAATTCACCAGACAGAACCAGGGCTGTAGGTAGCTGCTCTAATTCACCAGACAGAACCAGTGCTGTAGGTAGCTGCTCTGATTCACCAGGCAGAACCAGTGCTGTAGGTAGCTGCTCTGATTCACCAGACAGAACCAGTGCTGTAGGTAGCTGCTCTAATTCACTAGACAGAACCAGTGCTGTAGGTAGCTGCTCTAATTCACCAGACAGAACCAGTGCTGTAGGTAGCTGCTCTAATTCACCAGACAGAACCAGTGCTGTAGGTAGCTGCTCTAATTCACCAGACAGAACCAGTGCTGTAGGTAGCTGCTCTGATTCACCAGACAGAACCAGTGCTGTAGGTAGCTGCTCTGATTCACCAGACAGAACCAGTGCTGTAGGTAGCTGCTCTGATTCACCAGACAGAACCAGTGCTGTAGGTAGCTGCTCTAATTCACCAGACAGAAGCAGTGCTGTAGGTAGCTGCTCTAATTCACCAGACAGAACCAGTGCTGTAGGTAGCTGCTCTAATTCACCAGACAGAACCAGTGCTGTAGGTAGCTGCTCTAATTCACCAGACAGAACCAGTGCTGTAGGTAGCTGCTCTAATTCACCAGACAGAACCAGTGCTGTAGGTAGCTGCTCTAATTCACCAGACAGGACCAGTGCTGTAGGTAGCTGCTCTAATTCACCAGACAGAACCAGTGCTGTAGGTAGCCGCTCTAATTCACCAGACAGAACCAGTGTGTAGGTAGCCGCTCTAATTCACCAGACAGAACCAGTGCTGTAGGTAGCTGCTCTAATTCACCAGACAGAAGCAGTGCTGTAGGTAGCTGCTCTAATTCACCAGACAGAACCAGTGCTGTAGGTAGCTGCTCTAATTCACCAGACAGAACCAGTGCTGTAGGTAGCTGCTCTAATTCACCAGACAGGACCAGTGCTGTAGGTAGCTGCTCTAATTCACCAGACAGAACCAGTGCTGTAGGTAGCTGCTCTAATTCACCAGACAGAACCAGTGCTGGAGGTAGCTGCTCTAATTCACCAGACAGAACCAGTGCTGGAGGTAGCTGCTCTAATTCACCAGACAGAACCAGCGCTGTAGGTAGCTGCTCTAATTCACCAGGCAGAACCAGCGCTGTAGGTAGCTGCTCTAATTCACCAGACAGAACCAGTGCTGTAGGTAGCTGCTCTAATTCACCAGACAGAACCAGCGCTGTAGGTAGCTGCTCTAATTCACCAGACAGAACCAGTGCTGTAGGTAGCTGCTCTAATTCACCAGACAGAACCAGTGCTGTAGGTAGCTGCTCTAATTCACCAGACAGAACCAGCGCTGTAGGTAGCTGCTCTAATTCACCAGGCAGAACCAGCTCTGTAGGTAGCTGCTCTAATTCACCAGACAGAACCAGTGCTGTAGGTAGCTGCTCTAATTCACCAGACAGAACCAGTGCTGTAGGTAGCTGCTCTAATTCACCAGACAGAACCAGTGCTGGAGGTAGCTGCTCTAATTCACCAGACAGAACCAGTGCTGTAGGTAGCTGCTCTAATTCACCAGACAGAACCAGCGCTGTAGGTAGCTGCTCTAATTCACCAGACAGAACCAGTGCTGTAGGTTGCTGCTCTAATTCACCAGACAGAACCAGTGCTGTAGGTTGCTGCTCTAATTCACCAGACAGAACCAGTGCTGTAGGTAGCTGCTCTACTTCACCATACAGAACCAGTGCCGTAGGTAGCTGCTCTAATTCACCAGACAGAACCAGTGCCGTAGGTAGCCAAGTAGTGAATGAATAAAGTGCTTTAATGCTTTCAAAAAATCCAAACAAACAGGGTACGGTACAATCCACGGATAATAAAGTGAAAAGGGAAGGCCACCTAACGCGTTTCGCGTGTCACCACGCTTAGTCATAGAGCGGGTGACACGTGAAAAACGTTAGGTGGCCTTCCCTTTTCACTTTATCATCCGTGGATTGTACCTTACCCTGTTTTTTGAAAGCATTAAAACACTTTATTCATTCACTACTTGGCGAGTGGAGTGCACACTTTGTGCTACTTAATGCTTAATTGTTGTGCCTAATCAACACTGTGGAGCACCCATCCATCTCCTGCACCTTTATTCCTGTGACTAGAGCCGGTGTTGCTTTTGTTACTCCTCCTTCTTTATCTCATCTCTCTGATCACACAGTACTCCTCCTTCTCTATCCCTTCTCTCTGATCACACAGTACTCCTCCTCCTCCTCTATCCCTTCTCTCTGATCACACAAGACTCCTCCTCCTCCTCTATCCCTTCTCTCTGATCACACAATACTCCTCCTCTATCCCTTCTCTCCTTCACACAGGTCTCTTCCTCCTCTATTCCTTTTCTCTAAATACACAGTACTCTTCCTCTTCTATCCATTCTCTCTGATCATACAGTACTCCTCCTCCTCTATCCCTTCTCTCTGATCACACAGTACTCCTCCCCTTCTATCCCTTCTCTCCATTCACAAAGCACTTCTCCTTCTCTATCCCTTCTCTCTGTTAACTCAGTACTCCTCCTCCTCTATCCCTTCTCTCTAATCACACACAACTCCTCCTCCTTTATCCCATCTGTCTGATCACACACACTACTCCTCCTCCTCTATCCCTTCTCTCTGATCACACAGTACTCCTCCTCCTCCTCTATCCCTTCTCTCTGATCACACAATACTCCTCCTCTATCCCTTCTCTCCCTTCACACAGTTCTCTTCCTCCTCTATTCCTTTTCTCTAAATACACAGTACTCTTCCTCATCTATCCCTTCTCTCTAATCACACAGTACTCCTCCTCTATCCCTTCTCTCTGATCACACAGTACTCCTCCCCCTCTATCCCTTCTCTCTGATCACTCTGTACTCCTCCTTCTCTATTCCTTCTCTCTAATCACACAGTACTCCTCCTTCTCTATCCCTTCTCTCTGATCACACAGTACTCCTCTTCCTCTCTCCCTTCTCTCTGATCACTCTGTACTCCTCCTTCTCTATCCCTTCTCTCTAATCACACAGTACTCCTCCTCTATCCCTTCTCTCTAATCACACAGTACTCCTCCTCCTCTATCCCTTCTCTCTGATCACACAGTACTCCTCCTCCTCTATCCCTTCTCTCTGATCACACAATACTCCTCCTCCTCTATCCCTTCTCTCTGATCACACAGTACTCCTCCTCCTCTATCCCTTCTCTCTGATCACACAATACTCCTCCTCCTCTATCCCTTCTCTCTGATCACACAGTACTCCTCCTCATCTATCCCATTTCTCTAATAACAATACTCCTACTCTTCTATCTTCCTGATCACTTCTCTGCAATTTATTCTATTTCCAGCCCTCCTTATAAAGATGGCTGCCGTAGGTGGGAGCGAAGATGATCCCTTGTGTAGAACAGGTCGTCCATTTGGGGGTCTAGTAAGAGATATCCAACGACGTTACCCCAAATACATCAGTGATTTCCGAGACTGTCTGAATGCGCAGTGCATGGCTGCCATCATCTTCATCTACTTCGCAGCACTTTCTCCGGCTATCACATTCGGGGGTCTCTTGGGTGAGTAATTCCCTCTCTCATGGTCGTTTCGCTCTACCACTGCCTCATACACTTTCTCCCACACTCAGGTGAGAAGACACAGGGCCTGATTGGGGTATCGGAGCTGATTATCTCTACCTGTTTGCAAGGAATTATCTTCTGTCTCCTCGGTGCACAACCGCTGCTGGTCGTCGGATTCTCAGGACCACTGTTGGTCTTCGAGGAGGCATTTTACACAGTGAGAATCAGGAGGGGCAGAGGTTACTGGGCGTGGGTAATACAGGAGGAGGCGGATGTTACTGGGCGTGGGTAATACAGGAGGAGGCAGGTGTTACTGAGTGTGGGTAATACAGGAGGAGGCAGGTGTTACTGAGTGTGGGTAATACAGGAGGAGGCAGATGTTACTGGGTGTGGGTAATACAGGAGGAGGCAGAGGTTACTGGGCGTGGGTAATACAGGAGGAGGCAGAGGTTACTGGGCGTGGGTAATACAGGAGGAGGCGGATGTTACTGGGCGTGGGTAATACAGGAGGGGCGGATGTTACTGGGCGTGGGTAATACAGGAGGAGGCGGATGTTACTGGGCGTGGGTAATACAGGAGGAGGCGGATGTTACTGGGCGTGGGTAATACAGGAGGGGCGGATGTTACTGAGTGTGGGTAATACAGGAGGAGGCAGAGGTTACTGGGCGTGGGTAATACAGGAGGAGGCAGAGGTTACTGGGCGTGGGTAATACAGGAGGAGGCGGATGTTACTGGGCGTGGGTAATACAGGAGGGGCGGATGTTACTGGGTGTGGGTAATACAGGAGGAGGCAGAGGTTACTGGGCGTGGGTAATACAGGAGGAGGCGGATGTTACTGGGCGTGGGTAATACAGGAGGAGGCGGATGTTACTGGGCGTGGGTAATACAGGAGGAGGCGGATGTTACCGGGCGTGGGTAATACAGGAGGAGGCGGATGTTACCGGGCGTGGGTAATACAGGAGGAGGCGGATGTTACTGAGCGTGGGTAATACAGGAGGAGGCGGATGTTACTGGGTGTGGGTAATACAGGAGGAGGCAGATGTTACTGGGTGTGGGTAATACAGGAGGGGCAGAGGTTACTGGGTGTGGGTAATACAGGAGGAGGCAGGTGTTACTGGGCGTGGGTAATACAGGAGGAGGCGGATGTTACTGGGTGTGGGTAATACAGGAGGAGGCAGGTGTTACTGGGCGTGGGTAATACAGGAGGAGGCAGATGTTACTGGGTGTGGGTAACACAGAAGGAGGCAGAGGTTACTGGGCGTGGGTAATACAGGAGGAGGCGGATGTTACTGGGCGTGGGTAATACAGGAGGAGGCAGAGGTTACTGGGTGTGGGTAATACAGGAGGAGGCAGGTGTTACTGGGTGTGGGTAATACAGGAGGAGGCGGATGTTACTGGGTGTGGGTAATACAGGAGGAGGCAGATGTTACTGGGTGTGGGTAACACAGAAGGAGGCAGATGTTACTGGGCGTGGGTAATACAGGAGGAGGCGGATGTTACTGGGCGTGGGTAATACAGGAGGGGCGGATGTTACTGAATGTGGGTAATACAGGAGGAGGCGGATGTTACCGGGCGTGGGTAATACAGGAGGAGGCAGGTGTTACTGGGCGTGGGTAATACAGGAGGGGCGGATGTTACTGGGCGTGGGTAATACAAGAAGCGGATGTTACTGGGCGTGGGTAATACAGGAGGAGGCAGATGTTACCGGGCGTGGGTAATACAGGAGGGGCAGATGTTACTGGGCGTGGGTAATACAGGAGGAGGCGGATGTTACTGGGCGTGGGTAATACAGGAGGGGCGGATGTTACTGGGCGTGGGTAATACAGGAGGAGGCAGATCTCAGGGGCTGTGTTTAAGTCAGGTCTTTTCCTCTCCCTCAGTTTTGCTCCGCTAATGGTCTGGAGTACCTGGTTGGCCGTGTTTGGATTGGTGTGTGGCTGGTGGTCATCGTGGTCGCTATGGTGGCTTGTGAAGGGAGCTTCCTTGTACGTTTTGTGTCGCGATTCACACAGGAGATCTTCTCTATCCTTATCTCATTAATCTTCATCTATGAGACGTTCTACAAACTCTTCAAGGTAACATGTTTTCCGCATCAGCCTTTTCTCATATATGTCTCTTTCCTCCGTGGACTATTTCAACTCTCAGCTGTGTGTCTTCCACAGGTCTTCCAGGAGCACCCACTCACCAACTGTAACCTGACCCAGACGGACTCCGCATCAGTCAATGAGACTCTGGGCTCATCGGGTAACGAGACGGAGTCAGGAGCCACAGGGCAAGTCAGAGGGCAACCGAACACTGCCCTACTCTCACTGGTGTTAATGGCTGGAACCTTCTTTATTGCCTTCTACCTACGCAAGCTAAAGAATAGCAACTTTTTTCCTGGCAGGGTGAGTGAGCACTCACTGAATGAGCATCAATCCAAGAATGTGACTTGTGGAAGACTGAGAAAGAAGGGGGATAAAAACATATCAGACCGAAAGCCCTTAATATGTACAGCTGGGAGGAGAGAAGGGAGAGGGGATAAAACATATCAGACTGAAAGCCCTTAATATGTACAGCTCGGAGGAGAGCAGGGAGAGGGGATAAAACATATCAGACTGAAAGCCCTTAATATGTACAGCTCGGAGGAGAGAAGGGAGAGGGGGATAAAACATATCAGACTGAAAGCCCTTAATATGTACAGCTCGGAGGAGAGAAGGGAGAGGGGATAAAACATATCAGACTGAAAGCCCTTAATATGTACAGCTCGGAGGAGAGCAGGGAGAGGGGATAAAACATATCAGACTGAAAGCCCTTAATATGTACAGCTCGGAGGAGAGAAGGGAGAGGGGGATAAAACATATCAGACTGAAAGCCCTTAATATGTACAGCTCGGAGGAGAGAAGGGAGAGGGGATAAAACTTATCAGACTGAAAGCCCTTAATATGTACAGCTCGGAGGAGAGAAGGGAGAGGGGGATAAAACATATCAGACTGAAAGCCCTTAATATGTACAGCTCGGAGGAGAGAAGGGAGAGGGTATAAAACATATCAGACTGAAAGCCCTTAATATTTACAGCTCAGAGGGGAGAGGGGATAAAACATATCAGACTGAAAGCCCTTAATATGTACAGCTCGGAGGAGAGAAGGGAGAGGGGGATAAAACATATCAGACTGAAAGCCCTTAATATGTACAGCTCGGAGGAGAGAAGGGAGAGGGGATAAAACATATCAGACTGAAAGCCCTTAATATGTACAGCTCAGAGGGGAGAGGGGATAAAACATATCAGACTGAAAGCCCTTAATATGTACAGCTCAGAGGGGAGAGGGGATAAAACATATCAGACTGAAAGCCCTTAATATGTACAGCTCGCAGAAGAGAAGGGAGAGGGGGATAAAACATATCAGACTGAAAGCCCTTAATATGTACAGCTCGGAGGAGAGAAGGGAGAGGGGATAAAACATATCAGACTGAAAGCCCTTAATATGTACAGCTGAGAGGGGATAAAACATATCAGACTGAAAGCCCTTAATATGCACAGCTTGGAGGAGAGAAGGGAGGGGGGATAAAACATATCAGACTGAAAGCCCTTAATATGTACAGCTCGTAGGAGAGAAGGGAGAGGGGATAAAACATATCAGACTGAAAGCCCTTAATATGTACAGCTCGGAGGAGAGAAGGGAGAGGGGGATAAAACATAGACTGAAAGCCCTTAATATGTACAGCTTGGAGGAGAGAAGGGAGGGGGGATAAAACATATCAGACCGAAAGTCCTTAATATGTACAGCTCGGAGGAGAGAAGGGAGAGGGGATAAAACATATCAGACTGAAAGCCCTTAATATTTACAGCTCAGAGGGGAGAGGGGATAAAACATATCAGACTGAATGCCCTTGATATGTACAGCTCAGAGGAGAGAAGGGAAATGGGATAAAACATATAAGACTGAAAGCCCTTAATATGTACAGCTGAGAGGGGATAAAACATATCAGACTGAAAGCCTTTAATATGTACAACTCAGAGGGGAGAGGGGATAAAACATATCAGACTGAACACCCTTAATATGTACAGCTCAGAGGAGAGAAGGGAGAGGGAATAAAACATATTAGACTGAAAGCCCTTAATATGTACAGCTCGGAGGGGAGAAGGGAGAGGGGATAAAACATATCAGACTGAAAGCCCTTAATATGTACAGCTCGGAGGAGAGCAGGGAGAGGGGATAAAACATATCAGACTGAAAGCCCTTAATATGTACAGCTCGGAGGAGAGAAGGGAGAGGGGGATAAAACATATCAGACTGAAAGCCCTTAATATGTACAGCTCGGAGGAGAGAAGGGAGAGGGGATAAAACTTATCAGACTGAAAGCCCTTAATATGTACAGCTCGGAGGAGAGAAGGGAGAGGGGGATAAAACATATCAGACTGAAAGCCCTTAATATGTACAGCTCGGAGGAGAGAAGGTAGAGGGTATAAAACATATCAGACTGAAAGCCCTTAATATTTACAGCTCAGAGGGGAGAGGGGATAAAACATATCAGACTGAAAGCCCTTAATATGTACAGCTCGGAGGAGAGAAGGGAGAGGGGGATAAAACATATCAGACTGAAAGCCCTTAATATGTACAGCTCGGAGGAGAGAAGGGAGAGGGGATAAAACATATCAGACTGAAAGCCCTTAATATGTACAGCTCAGAGGGGAGAGGGGATAAAACATATCAGACTGAAAGCCCTTAATATGTACAGCTCAGAGGGGACAGGGGATAAAACATATCAGACTGAAAGCCCTTAATATGTACAGCTCGGAGAAGAGAAGGGAGAGGGGGATAAAACATATCAGACTGAAAGCCCTTAATATGTACAGCTCGGAGGAGAGAAGGGAGAGGGGATAAAACATATCAGACTTAAAGCCCTTAATATGTACAGCTGAGAGGGGATAAAACATATCAGACTGAAAGCCCTTAATATGTACAGCTCAGAGGGGAGAGGGGATAAAACATATCAGACTGAAAGCCCTTAATATGTACAGCTCGGAGGAGAGAAGGGAGAGGGGGATAAAACATATCAGACTTAAAGCCCTTAATATGTACAGCTGAGAGGGGATAAAACATATCAGACTGAAAGCCCTTAATATGTACAGCTCAGAGGGGAGAGGGGATAAAACATATCAGACTGAAAGCCCTTAATATGTACAGCTCGGAGGAGAGAAGGGAGAGGGGGATAAAACATAGACTGAAAGCCCTTAATATGTACAGCTTGGAGGAGAGAAGGGAGGGGGGATAAAACATATCAGACCGAAAGTCCTTAATATGTACAGCTCGGAGGAGAGAAGGGAGAGGGGATAAAACATATCAGACTGAAAGCCCTTAATATTTACAGCTCAGAGGGGAGAGGGGATAAAACATATCAGACTGAATGCCCTTGATATGTACAGCTCAGAGGAGAGAAGGGAAACGGGATAAAACATATAAGACTGAAAGCCCTTAATATTTACAGCTGAGAGGGGATAAAACATATCAGACTGAAAGCCTTTAATATGTACAACTCAGAGGGGAGAGGGGATAAAACATATCAGACTGAACACCCTTAATATGTACAGCTCAGAGGAGAGAAGGGAGAGGGAATAAAACATATTAGACTGAAAGCCCTTAATATGTACAGCTCGTAGGAGAGAAGGGAGGGAGGATAAAACATATCAGACTGAAAGCCCTTAATATGTACAGCTCGGAGGAGAGAAGGGAGAGGGGATAAAACATATCAGACTGAAAGCCTTTAATATGTACAGCTCAGAGGGGAGAGGGGATAAAACATATCAGACTGAACGCCCTTAATATATACAGCTCAGAGGAGAGAAGGGAGAGGGGATAAAACATATCAGACTGAAAGCCCTTAATATGTACAGCTCGGAGGAGAGAAGGGAGAGGGGATAAAACATAGACTGAAAGCTCTTAATATGTACAGCTCAGAGGAGAGAAGGGAGAGGGGGATAAAACATATCAGACTGAAAGCCCTTAATATGTACAGCTCGGAGGGGAGAGGGGATAAAACATATCAGACTGAAAGCCCTTAATATGTACAGCTCAGAGGGGAGAGGGGATAAAACATATCAGACTGAAAGCCCTTAATATGTACAGCTCGTAGGAGAGAAGGGAGAGGGGATAAAACATATCAGACTGAAAGCCCTTAATATGTACAGCTCGGAGGAGAGAAGGGAGAGGGGGATAAAACATAGACTGAAAGCCCTTAATATGTACAGCTTGGAGGAGAGAAGGGAGGGGGGATAAAACATATCAGACCGAAAGTCCTTAATATGTACAGCTCGGAGGAGAGAAGGGAGAGGGGATAAAACATATCAGACTGAAAGCCCTTAATATTTACAGCTCAGAGGGGAGAGGGGATAAAACATATCAGACTGAATGCCCTTGATATGTACAGCTCAGAGGAGAGAAGGGAAACGGGATAAAACATATAAGACTGAAAGCCCTTAATATGTACAGCTGAGAGGGGATAAAACATATCAGACTGAAAGCCTTTAATATGTACAACTCAGAGGGGAGAGGGGATAAAACATATCAGACTGAACACCCTTAATATGTACAGCTCAGAGGAGAGAAGGGAGAGGGAATAAAACATATTAGACTGAAAGCCCTTAATATGTACAGCTCGTAGGAGAGAAGGGAGGGAGGATAAAACATATCAGACTGAAAGCCCTTAATATGTACAGCTCGGAGGAGAGAAGGGAGAGGGGATAAAACATATCAGACTGAAAGCCTTTAATATGTACAGCTCGGAGGAGAGAAGGGAGAGGAGATAAAACATAGACTGAAAGCCCTTAATATGTACAGCTCAGAGGGGAGAGGGGATAAAACATAGACTGAAAGCCCTTAATATGTACAACTCAGAGGGGAGAGGGGATAAAACTTAACAGACTGAAAGCCCTTAATATGTACAGCTCGGAGGAGAGAAGGGAGAGGGGATAAAACATATCAGACTGAAAGCCCTTAATATGTACAGCTCGGAGGAGAGAAGGGAGAGGGGATAAAACATATCAGACTGAAAGCCCTTAATATGTACAGCTCAGAGGGGAGAGGGGATAAAACATATCAGACTGAACACCCTTAATATATACAGCTCAGAGGAGAGAAGGGAGAGGGGATAAAACATATCAGACTGAAAGTCCTTAATATGTACAGCTCGGAGGAGAAAAGGGAGAGGGGATAAAACATAGACTGAAAGCCCTTAATATGTACAGCTCAGAGGGGAGAGGGGATAAAACATAGACTGAAAGCTCTTAATATGTACAGCTCAGAGGAGAGAAGGGAGAGGGGTATAAAACATATCAGACTGAAAGCCCTTAATATGTACAGCTCGGAGGAGAGAAGGGAATAAAACATATCAGACTGAATGCCCTTAATATGTACAGCTCAGAGGAGAGAAGGGAGAGGGGGATAAAACATATCAGACTGAAAGCCCTTAATATGTACAGCTCGGAGGAGAGAATTGAAGAGGGGATATGATAAAACTTAGAGGATAATATTTTATTTTTCTCTCTTCCCAGGTGCGTCGGGTGATTGGAGATTTCGGGGTCCCCATTGCCATCCTTATCATGGTTCTTGTGGATTTTAGTATCACTGACACCTACACTCAGGTGAGTTTCATGCTGGTACTGATCCCCTTTTATAGCGCACACTGCAGTTAGCGCACAGATCATGTGACTTACCCCTGTATTTTGGGCTCTACAGAAGCTCAGTGTTCCCAGTGGTTTCAAGGTGACGTCCCCAGAGAAGCGCGGCTGGGTGATAAACCCACTGGGCTTAGACAGTCCCTTTCCCATCTGGATGATGTTTGCAAGTGTCCTGCCTGCCATTCTGGTCTACATTCTCATCTTCATGGAGACGCAGATCACCATGTAAGTTATTCTAGTGATATTCCGTGTCCTAGAGAGTGTGGAATTCACAGCCACGTTAAGTTTGTTTGGTGTTAATCATTTGCCACATGTTTGCAGGTTGATCATCAGTAAGAAGGAACGCATGATGGTGAAAGGGTCAGGATTTCACCTTGATTTACTCCTGATAGTGGTGATGGGCGGTATTTGCGCTCTCTTTGGGTTGCCATGGTTGGCCGCCACGACTGTTCGATCGGTTACTCACGCAAATGCCCTGACTGTCATGAGCAAAGCAGTGGCCCCTGGGGACAAACCCAAGATCCAGGAGGTGAAGGAGCAGAGAGTGACGGGCCTGCTGGTGGCCATTCTTGTGGGTAAGTAGAGGATGGGTCATACTTGACTAGAGATGTAAAATTTCTGGACAATTTGAAGCCATAAAATATACATTTTTTGAAACAAATGGAAAAAAAATAGTTTTGCAATTTTTTTAACATGACTTGCTGTGTCCATAGAAGTATCATGCTTATGATGTAGCTGTGATATGAGGCATTGTTGGGAACCTGCTGTTGGTATGTCAGGTCTGCACACGTGTCATTGTATGTGAGGGGGAATCTGAGCATGCATGGAAAGGCTATATTGCAGCTTATGAGGGCTAGACGCTGTGTGCAAGCTCTGAATAAGATGTAACCTGCTATTATCATGGGCTTTGCTGCCAAACACTATGCACAATTAGACACAGCATGCCGAGATGCAAGTGGGGGAGTGGGACTGTGATGCCGAGGAGGAGATTGAATGAGGTCTGGTGATGTGATGCTAGGTTTATATATTGTGTGCCTGGGTAGGAGAGGGAATGAGATCTGGTGATGTTATGCTGGTGTATATATTGTGTCGCTGGGTAGGAGAGGGAATGAGGTCTGGTGATGTGATGCTGGTGTATATATTGTGTCGCTGGGTAGGAGAGGGAATGAGGTCTGGTGATGTGATGCTGGTGTATATATTGTGTCGCTGGGTAGGAGAGGGAATGAGGTCTGGTGATGTGATGTTGATGTATATATAGTGTCGCTGGGTAGGAGAGGGAATGAGGTCTGGTGATGTGATGCTGGTGAATATATAGTGTGGCTGGGTAGGAGAGGGAATGAGGTCTGGTGATGTGATGCTGGTGTATCTATTGTGTCGCTGGGTAGGAGAGGGAATGAGGTCTGGTGATGTGATGCTGGTGTATATATTGTGTGGCTGGGTAGGAGAGGGAATGAGGTCTGGTGATGTGATGCTGGTGTATATATTGTGTGGCTGGGTAGGAGAGGGAATGAGGTCTGGTGATGTGATGCTGGTGTATATATAGTGTGGCTGGGTAGGAGAGGGAATGAGGTCTGGTGATGTTGATGTATATATAGTGTCGCTGGGTAGGAGAGGGAATGAGGTCTGGTGATGTGATGCTGGTGAATATATAGTGTGCCTGGGTAGGAGAGGGAATGAGATCTGGTGATGTTATGCTGGTGTATATATTGTGTCGCTGGGTAGGAGAGGGAATGAGGTCTGGTGATGTGATGATGGTGTATATATTGTGTCGCTGGGTAGGAGAGGGAATGAGGTCTGGTGGTGTGATGCTGGTGTATCTATTGTGTCGCTGGGTAGGAGAGGGAATGAGGTCTGGTGATGTGATGCTGGTGTATATATTGTGTGGCTGGGTAGGAGAGGGAATGAGGTCTGGTGATGTGATGTTGATGTATATATAGTGTGGCTGGGTAGGAGAGGGAATGAGGTCTGGTGATGTGATGCTGGTGTATATATAGTGTCACTGGGTAGGAGAGGGAATGAGGTCTGGTGATGTGATGCTGGTGTATATATTGTGTGGCTGGGTAGGAGAGGGAATGAGGTCTGGTGATGTGATGCTGGTGTATATATTGTGTGGCTGGGTAGGAGAGGGAATGAGGTCTGGTGATGTGATGCTGGTGTATATATAGTGTGGCTGGGTAGGAGAGGGAATGAGGTCTGGTGATGTTGATGTATATATAGTGTCGCTGGGTAGGAGAGGGAATGAGGTCTGGTGATGTGATGCTGGTGAATATATAGTGTGCCTGGGTAGGAGAGGGAATGAGATCTGGTGATGTTATGCTGGTGTATATATTGTGTCGCTGGGTAGGAGAGGGAATGAGGTCTGGTGATGTGATGATGGTGTATATATTGTGTCGCTGGGTAGGAGAGGGAATGAGGTCTGGTGATGTGATGCTGGTGTATATATTGTGTCGCTGGGTAGGAGAGGGAATGAGGTCTGGTGATGTGATGTTGGTGTATATATAGTGTGGCTGGGTATGAGAGGGAATGAGGTCTGGTGATGTGATGCTGGTGTATATATAGTGTGCCTGGGTAGGAGAGGGAATGAGATCTGGTGATGTGATGCTGGTGTATATATAGTGTCACTGGGTAGGAGAGGGAATGAGGTCTGGTGATGTGATGCTGGTGTATATATTGTGTCGCTGGGTAGGAGAGGGAATGAGGTCTGGTGATGTGATGCTGGTGTATATATAGTGTGGCTGGGTAGGAGAGGGAATGAGGTCTGGTGATGTGATGCTGGTGTATATATAGTGTGGCTGGGTAGGAGAGGGAATGAGGTCTGGTGATGTGATGCTGGTGTATATATAGTGTCACTGGGTAGGAGAGGGAATGAGGTCTGGTGATGTGATGCTGGTGTATATATAGTGTGGCTGGGTAGGAGAGGGAATGAGGTCTGGTGATGTGATGCTGGTGTATATATAGTGTGGCTGGGTAGGAGAGGGAATGAGGTCTGGTGATGTGATGCTGGTGTATATATAGTGTCACTGGGTAGGAGAGGGAATGAGGTCTGGTGATGTGATGCTGGTGTATATATAGTGTGGCTGGGTAGGAGAGGGAATGAGGTCTGGTGATGTGATGCTGGTGTATATATAGTGTGGCTGGGTAGGACAGGGAATGAGGTCTGGTGATGTAATGCTGGTGTATATATAGTGTCACTGGGTAGGAGAGGGAATGAGGTCTGGTGATGTGATGCTGGTGTATATATTGTGTCGCTGGGTAGGAGAGGGAATGAGGTCTGGTGATGTGATGTTGGTGTATATATAGTGTGGCTGGGTATGAGAGGGAATGAGGTCTGGTGATGTGATGCTGGTGTATATATAGTGTGCCTGGGTAGGAGAGGGAATGAGATCTGGTGATGTGATGCTGGTGTATATATAGTGTGGCTGGGTAGGAGAGGGAATGAGGTCTGGTGATGTGATGCTGGTGGGGTAGGAGAGGGAATGAGGTCTGGTGATGTGATGTTGGTGTATATATAGTGTGGCTGGGTAGGAGAGGGAATGAGGTCTGGTGATGTGATCCTGGTGTATATATAGTGTCACTGGGTAGGAGAGGGAATGAGGTCTGGTGATGTGATGTTGGTGTATATATTGTGTGGCTGGGTAGGAGAGGGAATGAGGTCTGGTGATGTGATGCTGGTGTATATATAGTGTGCCTGGGTAGGAGAGGGAATGAGATCTGGTGATGTGATGCTGGTGTATATATAGTGTGGCTGGGTAGGAGAGGGAATGAGGTCTGGTGATGTGATGCTGGTGTATATATAGTGTCACTGGGTAGGAGAGGGAATGAGGTCTGGTGATGTGATGCTGGTGTATATATAGTGTGGCTGGGTAGGAGAGGGAATGAGGTCTGGTGATGTGATGCTGGTGTATATATAGTGTCACTGGGTAGGAGAGGGAATGAGGTCTGGTGATGTGATGTTGGTGTATATATAGTGTGGCTGGGTAGGAGAGGGAATGAGGTCTGGTGATGTGATGCTGGTGTATATATAGTGTGGCTGGGTAGGAGAGGGAATGAGGTCTGGTGATGTGATGTTGATGTATATATAGTGTGCCTTGGTAGGAGAGGGAATGAGGTCTGGTGATGTGATGCTGGTGTATATATAGTGTGCCTGGGTAGGAGAGGGAATGAGATCTGGTGGTGTGATGCTGGTGTATATATAGTGTGGCTGGGTAGGAGAGGGAATGAGGTCTGGTGATGTGATGCTGGTGTATATATAGTGTCACTGGGTAGGAGAGGGAATGAGGTCTGGTGATGTGATGCTGGTGTATATATAGTGTGGCTGGGTAGGAGAGGGAATGAGGTCTGGTGATGTGATGCTGGTGTATATATAGTGTCACTGGGTAGGAGAGGGAATGAGGTCTGGTGATGTGATGTTGGTGTATATATAGTGTGGCTGGGTAGGAGAGGGAATGAGGTCTGGTGATGTGATGCTGGTGTATATATAGTGTGGCTGGGTAGGAGAGGGAATGAGGTCTGGTGATGTGATGTTGATGTATATATAGTGTGCCTTGGTAGGAGAGGGAATGAGGTCTGGTGATGTGATGCTGGTGTATATATAGTGTCACTGGGTAGTAGAGGGAATGAGGTCTGGTGATGTGATGCTGGTGTATATATTGTGTGGCTGGGTAGGAGAGGGAATGAGGTCTGGTGATGTGATGCTGGTGTATATATAGTGTCGCTGGGTAGGAGAGGGAATGAGGTCTGGTGATGTGATGCTGGTGTATATATTGTGTGGCTGGGTAGGAGAGGGAATGAGGTCTGGTGATGTGATGCTGGTGTATATATTGTGTCGCTGGGTAGGAGAGGGAATGAGGTCTGGTGATGTGATGCTGGTGTATATATTGTGTCGCTGGGTAGGAGAGGGAATGAGGTCTGGTGATGTGATGTTGATGTATATATAGTGTGCCTTGGTAGGAGAGGGAATGAGGTCTGGTGATGTGATGCTGGTGTATATATAGTGTGCCTTGGTAGGAGAGGGAATGAGGTCTGGTGATGTGATGCTGGTGTATATATAGTGTCACTGGGTAGTAGAGGGAATGAGGTCTGGTGATGTGATGTTGATGTATATATTGTGTCGCTGGGTAGGAGAGGGAATGAGGTCTGGTGATGTGATGCTGGTGTATATATAGTGTGGCTGGGTAGGAGAGGGAATGAGGTCTGGTGATGTGATGCTGGTGTATATATTGTGTGGCTGGGTAGGAGAGGGAATGAGGTCTGGTGATGTGATGCTGGTGTATATATAGTGTCACTGGGTAGTAGAGGGAATGAGGTCTGGTGATGTGATGTTGGTGTATATATAGTGTGGCTGGGTAGGAGAGGGAATGAGGTCTGGTGATGTGATGCTGGTGTATATATAGTGTCACTGGGTAGGAGAGGGAATGAGGTCTGGTGATGTTATGCTGGTGTATATATTGTGTCGCTGGGTAGGAGAGGGAATGAGGTCTGGTGATGTGATGCTGGTGTATATATAGTGTCACTGGGTAGGAGAGGGAATGAGGTCTGGTGATGTGATGCTGGTGTATATATTGTGTCGCTGGGTAGGAGAGGGAATGAGGTCTGGTGATGTGATGCTGGTGTATATATAGTGTGGCTGGGTAGGAGAGGGAATGAGGTCTGGTGATGTGATGCTGGTGTATATATAGTGTGGCTGGGTAGGAGAGGGAATGAGGTCTGGTGATGTGATGCTGGTGTATATATAGTGTCACTGGGTAGGAGAGGGAATGAGGTCTGGTGATGTGATGCTGGTGTATATATAGTGTGGCTGGGTAGGAGAGGGAATGAGGTCTGGTGATGTGATGCTGGTGTATATATAGTGTGGCTGGGTAGGAGAGGGAATGAGGTCTGGTGATGTGATGCTGGTGTATATATAGTGTGGCTGGGTAGGAGAGGGAATGAGGTCTGGTGATGTGATGCTGGTGTATATATAGTGTGGCTGGGTAGGAGAGGGAATCATGGGGGACACCTGGCTTAGCATAATGGGAATTGTATTCCAAACCTAACATCTGCAGTCTTATCTACTGCTGACTGCACTTGCCATGATACTCAGCCAACATCATGGAAGCAGTGTAACTGGCTGAGCCTTATGGGAGCTGTAGCTAATAGGTATTTAGATACAACCTACATTGATAATGATTAGTAGTTACAATTGGTAATGATAGTACACCATAATTACCTACAAATTACCAACATATACTCTGCTTAGGTAAGGTAATATTACTAAATCATATCACTACTCAAGGTGGCTATTTCTTAATCTGCTCAGTAAATGATAATGTATGTATTCTAGCTCAGACTTTAAGAATGAGAATCTTAGATAATCTCTGGAGATTAGATATTATATATTTGAATGGGCCTATTTGTTCAGCATGGTCCCTCTAAGAATCCCGCAGGCGTGGCTGGACATGCTCCAGTCATCAATTAACTCCTATTTATGGAAAGGCAGGAAAATCAGAATAGCTAAGCATGTACTAAGCAGAAAGACCAAGGAGGGAGGAATGGGATATCCAAATGTGAAAACTATATATCAGGCAAATATCTTGACCCATCTATATAGACTACAGGAAGAAGAGTCTCCCATTCGAACAGTTGGCAGCTAGATTAAATCTGAGGGAGAGTGATAAGTATGCCTATTTGATAGTTAGCCACTTTCTAAAAAAGCATTTAGTAGGAAACGGAGAAAATAATGCCCAATTGGAAATTGTCTTCTCACAAAAAAGAGTAAAAAGGGTGACATCTAAAAACAGACAGTTATTGGATAGGTCGCAAAGTCCCTCCCCACCGGTAGCTAAAGAGACTTGGGAAAAAGAATTGCAAACTAATATATCAACCTTAGAATGGAACAACTCAGTATTGCAAATATCAAAGCACATTCATTGTTTAAATTTGGTGGAAAACCATTTTAAAACGATGCATAGATGGCATTTGACCCCAAAAAGACTATCTAAAATGTATCAGGGCTACCCCCCAAACTGCTGGAGATGTGGAAGTATAGATGGATCAGTCATACACATTTGGTGGCAGTGTAAGGGGGTTAAGCCACTATGGAAAAGGATCTTTATAAAACACCTTTTTATCTATTTTTTTTCTCTCTCCCCCCCCCCCCCCCCCCCCACCAAGGCACTTGTCCTAACTTAGTTTCCCATCCTATGACTCCGAATTATGCATCTGATTATGGTAGTCTAATATACAGTGTTTGGAGATGTATCTGTGCCGGCAAGTATGTTTAAATGTTGTTTGTATGTGTAATATGACTATTTGTAATTATCATTTATGGTTCTTGGTAATATCTATAGGATATTCCTCTGGCTTCCTACTGCAGAAAGGATGACAGATAAACATAGAAACATAGAAACATAGAATGTGTCGGCAGATAAGAACCATTCGGTCCATCTAGTCTGCACAATTTTTTTTGAGTGCTTTTATTAGTCCCCTGTTCCCGGTCTTATAGCTAGGATAGCCTTGTGTCTATCCCACGCATGCTTAAAATCCTTGACTGTGTTTACCTCTACCACTTCTGCTGGAAGGCTATTCCATACATCCACTACCCTCTCAGTAAAGTAATACTTCCTGATATTACTTTTAAATCGTTGCCCCTCTAATTTAAGACTATGTCCTCTAGTTGTGGTAGTTTTTATTCTTTTAAATATACTCTCTTCCTTTACTGTGTTGATTCCCTTTATGTATTTAAATGTTTCTATCATATCCCCCCTGTTACATCTTTCCTCCAACCTATACATGTTAAGATGCTTTAACCTTTCCTGGTAAGTTTTATCCTTCAACCCATGAACCAGTTTAGTAGCCCTTCTCTGAACTCTCTCCAAAGCATCAATATCCTTCTGGAGATACGGTCTCCAGTACTGCGTACAATACTCCAAGTGAGGTCTCACCAGCACTCTGTACAATACTCCAAGTGAGGTCTCACCAGTGCTCTGTACAATACTCCAAGTGAGGTCTCACTAGCGCTCTGTACAATACTCCAAGTGAGGTCTCACCAGTGCTCTGTACAATACTCCAAGTGAGGTCTCACCAGCGCTCCGTACAATACTCCAAGTGAGGTCTCACCAGCGCTCTGTACAATACTCCAAGTGAGGTCTCACCAGCGCGCTGTACAATACTCCAAGTGAGGTCTCACCAGTGCTCTGTACAATGGCATGAGCACTTCCCTCTTCCTACTGCTAATACCTCTCCCTATGCAACCAAGCATTCTGCTAATACCTCTCCCTATGTAACCAAGCATTCTGCTAGCATTTCCTGCTGCTCTATTGCATTGCCTACCTACCTTCAAGTCCTCTGAAATTATTACTCCTAAATACCTTTCCTCAGATGTTGAGGTTAGGACTGTACCAAATAGTCTATATTCTGCTTTTGGGTTTTTACGCCCAAGGTGCATAATCTTGCACTTGTCCACATTAAATGTCAGTTGCCACTGCTCTGACCAGTTTAGCTAAATCATTTGCCATTTGGCTTATCCCTCCATGAATATCAACCCTGCTGCAAATCTTTGTATCAGCAAAAAGACATACGTTGCCAACAAGACCTTCTGCAATATCGCTAATAAAAATATTAAAGAGAATGGGTCCAAGAACAGATCCCTGAGGTACCCCACTAGTAACAAGACCTTCTGCAATATCACTAATACAAATATTAAAGAGAAGGGGTCCAAGTACAGATCCCTGAGGTACCCCACTAGTAACAAGGCCTTGCATGGAATATACCCCATTGACTACAACCCTCTGTTGCCTGTCACTCAACCATTGTCTAATCCATTCAACAATATTGAAATCCAAACTCAAAGATTTCAGTTTATTGATAAGCCTTCTATGTGCGACAGTGTCAAAAGCCTTACTGAAATCTAGGTAAGCAATGTCTACTGCACCACCCTGATCTATTATTTTAGTCCCCAATTAAAAAAATCAAAAAGATTAGTTTGGCATGATCTCCCTGAAGTAAACCCATGCTGTCTCTGATCTTGAAATCCAAGCAACTTTAGATGTTCAGCAATCCTATTCTTTAACAAGGTTTCCATTATTTTCCCCACTACTGAAGTAAGACTTACTGGTCTGTAGTTGCCCGCCTCCTCCCTACTACCTTTCTTGTGAATGGGCACAACATTAGCTAATTTCCAATCTTCTGGGACTACGCTCATTAACAATGATTGGTTAAATAAATCTGTTAACGGTTCTGCTAGTACACCACTAAGTTCTTTTAATAACTTTGGATGTATCCCATCATGTCCCATGGACTTATTTGTCTTTACTTTAGACAGCTGAAGTAAAACCTCTTCCTCTGTAAACTTACATGCATCAAAAGACTCATTAGTCTTTTTCCCTAAATGAGGTCCCTTACCCTCATTTTCATTTGTAAAAACTGAACAAAAATATTCATTAAGGCAGTCTGCTAAGCCTTTATCCTCTTCTACATAGCATCCTTCTTTTGTTTTTAATCTAACTAATCCTTGTTTTACTTTCCTTTTCTCATTTATGTATCTAAAAAATGTTTTATCCCCCTTTTTCACTGACTGGGCTATAGTCTCTTCTGTGTGTGCTTTGGAAGCTCTTATAGCTTGCTTTGCCTCTTTCTGCCTACTCTTATAGATCTTTCTATCTTCCTCACTCTGAGTATTTTTATAATTACTAAATGCTAGCTTTTTATTTTTTACTATTTTAGCCACCTCTGCAGAGTACCACAATTCTTCAATTTTTTGCTCTTACTGACAAGCCTTATGCAATTTTCTGTTGCCTTCAGTAGTGCAACTTTTAGATAATCCCATTTCTCCTGGACTCCATTTAAATTGCTCCAGTCTGATAATGACTCCTTTACACCTAATCTAATTTTAGAAAAGTCTGTTTTTCTAAAATCTAAAGCTTTTGTTTTTGTGTGGTGTGACTGCGTCACTGTTCTTATATTAAACCACACTGTCTGGTGATCACTAGATCCTAAACTTTCTCCTACAGTAATATCTGATAACAAATCTCCGTTTGTGAACACTAAGTCTAGTATGGTCTGCTTTCCAGTTGGCTCCTCCACTACTTGTTTTAGAGATAATCCCAGTAGGGAGTTTAGGATATGCGTACTCCTGGCACAAGTAGCTGTTTTGTATTTCCAGTTCACATCAGGAAGATTAAAGTCACCCATGATGATCACTTCTCCCTTCATTGTCATTTTAGCTATTTCCTCAACTAGTAGATTATCTAACTCCTCTATTTGTCCAGGGGGCCTATAAATCCCACCTACCCGAGTTACCATATGATTACCAAATTCTAATGTAACCCAAACTGACTCTATGTTCGCCTCACTAACTTGTATTACGTTACAATTTAAGCTATCCCTCACATACAGGGCCACCCCTCCCCCTTTTTTACCTTCTCTGTCTTTTCTATATAAAGAGTACCCTGGTATTGATATATATAAAGAGTACCCTGGTATTGATATATATAAAGAGTACCCTGGTATTGATATGTATAAAGAGTACCCTGGTATTGATATATATAAAGAGTACCCTGGTATTGATATATATAAAGAGTACCCTGGTATTGATATGTATAAAGAGTACCCTGGTATTGATATATATAAAGAGTACCCTGGTATTGATATATATATAGAGTACCCTGGTATTGATATATATATAGAGTACCCTGGTATTAATATGTATAAAGAGTACCCTGGTATTGATATATATATATATATATATATATATATATATATATATATATATATATATATATATAGTACCCTGGTATTGATATGTATAAAGAGTACCCTGGTATTGATATATATATATATATATATATATAGAGTACCCTGGTATTGATATATATAAAGAGTACCCTGGTAATGATATATATATAGAGTACCCTGGTATTGATATATATAAAGAGTACCCTGGTATTGATATATATATAGAGTACCCTGGTATTGATATATATATAGAGTACCCTGGTATTAATATGTATAAAGAGTACCCTGGTATTGATATATATATAGAGTACCCTGGTATTGATATATATATAGAGTACCCTGGTATTGATATATATATAGAGTACCCTGGTATTGATATATATATAGAGTACCCTGGTATTGATATATATAAAGAGTACCCTGGTATATATATATATATAGAGTACCCTGGTATTGATATATATATAGAGTACCCTGGTATTGATATATATATAGAGTACCCTGGTATTGATATATATAAAGAGTACCCTGGTATTGATATATATATAGAGTACCCTGGTATTGATATATATATAGAGTACCCTGGTATTGATATATATAAAGAGTACCCTGGTATTGATATATATAAAGAGTACCCTGGTATTGATATATATATATATATATATACAAAATCCAAAGATCAGCGCACTCACCTCAAAGCAGGTAGGAGAAAAACTCTTAAAGCTATGGTTTTAAATAAAGCTACTTAAAAACACCTGTCTTACTAAGGTAACAAAATTGGAGATTTAGTCACATATATGGCCATATGATGCTATATATATAGAGAGAGAGAGAGAGAGAGAGAGAGAGAGTACCCTGGTATTGATATGTCCCAGTCATGTTTTTCATTATACCATGTCTCAGTAACAGCCACTAAATCTACATTCTCAGTTGCCAATATTGCCACAAGTTCATGGATCTTATTCCCTAAACTGCGAGCATTTGTAGACATGACCCTAAGCTTATCATTTTTTAGCACACTGACTACAGGTAACTTCTGTCCCTGTTTTGGGGGGCAATTGGATTGATGTTTTATTGCCATTTTGCCCCCCTTCTTTTAGTTTAAAAACCTCCTAGCAAAACCTCTGAACTGCTCACTGAGAACATTCGTTCCCTTTTGAGAAAGATGCAAACCATCTTTTTTGTACAGTTCCTTTCTATCCCATAGTGAACTTCCATGAGAAACAAAGCCAAATCCTTGCTCCCGACACCATTCCCCAAGCCACAAGTTGAAGTCCCTAATACGCATCCGTCTATCATTGTGAATGTTATGCACAGGCATAACTTCAGAAAAGGACAGTGTGGACACAACCTGCCGTATATCATTGGCAAGAACACGAAAAGCTTCCTTCACCTCTGAAACCTCATTGCAAGCCAAATCATTTGTCCCTAGATGAACCAGTACATCCAATTCTCCTTCCTGATTTGCTTGCTTAACAATATTAGAAATACGCCTCCTGTCTCTGCGAGCAGTAGCTCCAGGAAGACATCTCACTAAGCCAATACTGTCCAACTCCGCACCTCTTATGATAGAATCGCCCAACAACCAGTGCTGTATTTACCGCGAGGCATCCTAGGCGGATGCCTATGGCGGCAAATTTTGGGGGGCGGCAGCGCCCCCCAGCACTGAAAAAAAAAAAAAAAATACAAAAAAAAAAAAAAACGGCCCTTTAAAAAAAAAAAAAAAAAGACCGCGCTTGCAGGCAGAGACAGAGGTGAGAAGGGATCGGAAGATCCCCTCTCACCTCCGCTCTGCCTGCAAAACTGCTTGGGGAGCCGAACAGGCAGCACAGAGAAACCTCCGTGCTGCCTGTTCGGCTCCCCGTGCAGTGTGCCGACACGGAAGTGCCGACAGTCACGTGACGGGCGCGCTGACGTCATACGCGCGCCCGGTCACGTGACCTGTCGGCACAATCGCCGGGAAGCCGAACAGGCAGCATGGAGGGTCCCTCCATGCTGCCTGCCTGCCAGGGAAAGGTAAGTGCTGATGGGATGTGTGTGTGTGTGTGTGTGTGTGTGTGTGATGGGAGTCAGAGTGTGATGGGAGACAGTGTGTGTGACTGAGTGTGATGGGAGTCAGAGTGTGTGTGATGAGAGACATGTGTGTGACTGAGTGTGATGGGAGTCAGAGTGTGTGTGATGGGAGACAGTGTGTGTGACTGAGTGTGATGGGAGTCAGAGTGAGTGTGAAGGGTGTCAGAGTGAGTGTGATGGGAGACAGTGTGTGTGATGGGAGACAGTGTGTGTGATGGGAGACAGTGTGTGTGACTGAGTGTGATGGGAGTAGGAGTGTGTGTGATGGGAGTAGGAGTGTGTGACTGAGTGTGATGGGAGTGTGTGTGTGATGGGAGTATGAGCTTGATGTGAGTCTGAATGATGGGCCATGTTTTAGGTGTGTAACGTGGGTGTGCAGCTTGGGTAGGGGGGTGCCCGGATTTTGTCTGCCTAGGGCAGCACAAAATCAAGATACACCACTGCCAACAACAACTGCTTTCTATCAGGCCTCACCTTCTCCTTGCACACCTTAGCCACATAGGAGAGTGGTTCCTCAAACTCTGTGTCTGAGCCTGCCTCCACAACACCACTGCACTCTGAAAGTGCTGAAAATGAATTCTGGACAGCCACAGACTGCGGGACATGCCTTTTATCCACAACTCTAAGCCTACCAGATCCAACAGTAATCCACCTGCCATTCCTAGGAAGCCTCTGTGGCAATGGCCTCTGTGGCAGTGACTTCGCAACAGTCTCAGCCCGAGTTTGTTTTACAGATAAATTACAAATCTCGGACTTTAAAAATGCAATCTCCTGCTGCAATCTTGAGAACTGTCTACAGATTAGACAGCCTCCAAAAAAATGGAACGTGAAACAAATGCAGAACAATTATCACAGTAAACCAAATCTGCCATTTTAAGAATTTAAATCAAAAAGATCTTTTAGTTTTTCTCACCTCTTGTATACCTCAGACTACCTCCAGAGTATCTCCAGAATATCTCTAAAATATACTCTTTGAAAAGCAGCTCTTAGAAGAGCAGCCAAGCTAAACACCAGGCTAAAACATATAGATCCCAGAAATTGGGGGATTTAAGTTTAATTTACCCAAATATATATGCTAATGACGTCCATAAAACTGAGATTATGCTAGAAACAAATTAACACATTTATACATTACCGGCAGAGGTTGGTTTGCAGTTGAGACTCCTTCCATTGAAGAATTGAGTGATGGGAGTTACTCCTGGGACTTAGCTCAATACTATGTGTATGGAGATTTCTATTGTTATAGTGAACATGTGCTATTAAAAGCCTCATATTCCTGAGTTCTCCCCAGAAGGAGAGAGACTCAGCCCTTTTCTAAAACATTCCCATCTCTCACCCCACTAGTGGCAGCTCTCACCCCACTAGTGGCAGCTCTCACCCCACTAGTGACAGCTCTCCCAAAATCAGTCTTCCCCCGGTCTTTTCAGGTATCTCAGCTCCTTCCTTCTACACCTCCAGTATCAACTTATCAACCAAACCTTATCTCCGATTCACACCCTGTTTCTCTAACTTCTAGCCAATTGAATGGATGGGTGTGTTTAATTTAAATGAGATGATGTCATGATTTAAAGCTACACCTGGATTGTGAGTATAATGTGAGAAAATATATATGTTGAAATATAGAATTGTTAATACAATTTCAAATTGGAGTAAATATTCTTATCATTCCACATTAGATAAAAACTTATAATAAAATGTATATCACACTAAGAAAACAATAAAAATATTCTAATTAATATGTAGGATTAAATATACTTTACATATTTATTAGTGAAGGTGTGATATAATTATATATTTTAATGGGCGATTTGAATCAACTGGGTGTGTTTAATAACCTTTATTAGATTCTTCAAATCTAAAATCCCAATAATCTCAGTGTGTCTGTCTATGTCAGTTTGGGTGGGCTAGCAAGTTGAAGAGAAGCCCCCTTTCTCCTTTTATATTTATATATAGACACAGCTGTGTCTGCATGAATACAATGAGATGTGGCTTTAGAGTCATAAACCTTCCACTAACAAATCCCACCTTATCTGTTCTAATGATACTATGAACTTATCAGTACAATATTTGGTTTCAGATAACAGAGTTAGGGAAAGAGTTTATTTTATCCTCAGGGACACAGAATACGATTTAAACACCCAGAAGGATGTCCATAAACTGACACAAAATGGAGGCTGTTGGCATCCATCTTGTTCTCCTTTGCTTCTGTTTTATTCATATGTACCAGTCTCGAGATTACTGTCCAATACATCTGACAAGATCCGATCGCGGTATGCGCTCTGGCATGCCACGATCGTGATTTAAATGGCATGGATAAGTGTCTCAATATCGAGACACTTCAGCCATGTCGGCTGAGGCCCCCCGAAAACATCCGGGCAGCGTGACAGCCAATCACAGTGCCCGGATATTACTAGCTGTCAAAGCAGTTGCTTGCTTTGAAAGCTATAGTCTCTCCCTGCTCCACAGCGATTGTGGGGCAGTGAGAGACTAAATATAGTGCTGGAAGCCACCCCTGCTGCCCCCCAAGCCCATACAGACCCCAGGTTTTTTTTAATTAAAAAAAAAAAAATTTATTTATATTTTTAGTTTGCTAACCTTAACGTTTGGGTTAGAGATCATCAAAACCCCAATCCCAGAGTTAGAATTAGGGTTTGTACTAAATAAATATAAATAAAAAAAAGTAAACTAAAAAAATACTATTAAATTAAATAAGACGTTAATCCGTAGAGGACCAGTGACATGTTATGTCTGTCTGTGGTCCTCTAGGAATATTTTATTTTAAAAAAGACTGCTAGTGGGGTCATTGCTTTGCATTGGCCCCCCAACAGCAGATAGGGGCCGCAGCAGCTGGATATATGATCCATGCAGCCGCAGGATAAAAGCAATCTGTGCTTCCTACTATAGACTACATTCCCTATGATGCTAAGGTCACGTTTGGCTGGTTGAGCATGATATGAAATGTAGTCACAAGCATTACATAATAAATATACATTATAAAGCTGCAATGACCGTATCCTAAATTTGGCCCTTGACCTGCCACATAACCCTAGCAAACCTATACATGTGGGGGACAGCTATACTCAGGGGAAGGGGCTGAACATACATATATACATATATTGTTTGGCAAAAAAAAACAGAACAACCCCTTTAAATTCATACCTAAACACAAAGTGTGTGGGGAAAAAACGCAAAAAGAATTATTAGCCAAAACGTGTCAAAGATTGGTGGGAAAATTACTGCATGAAAAGTGTCAAAATACCTCAATTTGAATACCCTGGGATGTGTACATGCGGGGCTGATTCACCGATGCATGACTCATTACCCTGGGATGTGTACATGCGGGGCTGATTCACCGATGCATGACTCATTACCCTGGGATGTGTACATGCGGGGCTGATTCACCGATGCATGACTCATTACCCTGGGATGTGTACATGCGGGGCTGATTCACCGATGCATGACTCATTACCCTGGGATGTGTACATGCGGGGCTGATTCACCGATGCATGACTCATTACCCTGGGATGTGTACATGCGGGGCTGATTCACCGATGCATGACTCATTACCCTGGGATGTGTACATGCGGGGCTGATTCACCGATGCATGACTCATTACCCTGGGATGTGTACATGCGGGGCTGATTCACCGATGCATGACTCATTACCCTGGGATGTGTACATGCGGGGCTGATTCACCGATGCATGACTCATTACCCTGGGATGTGTACATGCGGGGCTGATTCACCGATGCATGACTCATTACCCTGGGATGTGTACATGCGGGGCTGATTCACCGATGCATGACTCATTACCCTGGGATGTGTACATGCGGGGCTGATTCACCGATGCATGACTCATTACCCTGGGATGTGTACATGCGGGGCTGATTCACCGATGCATGACTCATTACCCTGGGATGTGTACATGCGGGGCTGATTCACCGATGCATGACTCATTACCCTGGGATGTGTACATGCGGGGCTGATTCACCGATGCATGACTCATTACCCTGGGATGTGTACATGCGGGGCTGATTCACCGATGCATGACTCATTACCCTGGGATGTGTACATGCGGGGCTGATTCACCGATGCATGACTCATTACCCTGGGATGTGTACATGCGGGGCTGATTCACCGATGCATGACTCATTACCCTGGGATGTGTACATGCGGGGCTGATTCACCGATGCATGACTCATTACCCTGGGATGTGTACATGCGGGGCTGATTCACCGATGCATGACTCATTACCCTGGGATGTGTACATGCGGGGCTGATTCACCGATGCATGACTCATTACCCTGGGATGTGTACATGCGGGGCTGATTCACCGATGCATGACTCATTACCCTGGGATGTGTACATGCGGGGCTGATTCACCGATGCATGACTCATTACCCTGGGATGTGTACATGCGGGGCTGATTCATCGATGCATGACTCATTACCCTGGGATGTGTACATGCGGGGCTGATTCACCGATGCATGACTCATTACCCTGGGATGTGTACATGCGGGGCTGATTCACCGATGCATGACTCATTACCCTGGGATGTGTACATGCGGGGCTGATTCACCGATGCATGACTCATTACCCTGGGATGTGTACATGCGGGGCTGATTCACCGATGCATGACTCATTACCCTGGGATGTGTACATGCGGGGCTGATTCACCGATGCATGACTCATTACCCTGGGATGTGTACATGCGGGGCTGATTCACCGATGCATGACTCATTACCCTGGGATGTGAACATGCGGGGCTGATTCACCGATGCATGACTCATTACCCTGGGATGTGTACATGCGGGGCTGATTCACCGATGCATGACTCATTACCCTGGGATGTGTACATGCGGGGCTGATTCACCGATGCATGACTCATTACCCTGGGATGTGTACATGCGGGGCTGATTCACCGATGCATGACTCATTACCCTGGGATGTGTACATGCGGGGCTGATTCACCGATGCATGACTCATTACCCTGGGATGTGTACATGCGGGGCTGATTCACCGATGCATGACTCATTACCCTGGGATGTGTACATGCGGGGCTGATTCACCGATGCATGACTCATTACCCTGGGATGTGTACATGCGGGGCTGATTCACCGATGCATGACTCATATCGGTGTTACAATGTCAGTGACACTAATTTGGGGGTAAATTGTTTGCTTTTTTTAATGTTATAGTGTAATAAATACAAGTAGAACCTAGCTGTTTGAAAACCAACATATAAACATTGGGTATTCCTAAACTCAGGACCAATATTACAATCTAATTAGCTGGGTTTTTTTATTTGCTTTAGTAGCTTTAGTAAAAGATTTTACAAATAAAAGTCAGAAAAAGTGTTTTTTTTTATAAATTTTTCAACATATTTTTCTATTTTTTTCATAATATAAATGATATGAACAAAGCCCTTCTTGTCCTGAAAAAAAAAATAAAAAATCATATGTGTTGGTACAGCAAATAACAAAGAATAAAATTACAGCTAAACACAAACACCTTTAGATGTGTAAAAACAGCCACGGTCATTAACTCACAACATTCCAAAAACAGTCTGGTCATGAAGGGGTTAATAGCCCTGTATGTCCTGCTTTTCCATGTGTAAATGCATCTATTGATGTTGATAGCACTACCTCTCTTGGCAGTGAATTCCATAACTTTATTGTCCTAACCGTAAGGAATTCAGAGGAGCAGAGACAGAATCAGGGAGGTCCATGGAGGGCCACAGACTTGCCCAGCATGCCGGCACTCACCCTCCAGCCCTCCTTCCTCCAATTGGCCATCAAATCCCCCCCTATGCTTCTCTCTCCTCAGGGCTCTCTATTGTGATTGGCGACATTCTCCGGAAGATCCCGTTGGCGGTCCTGTTTGGGATATTCCTTTACATGGGAGTCACGTCTCTCAACGGCATCCAGTTTTATGAGAGAATTAAGCTCCTGCTGAAACCCCCGAAGCATCATCCTGATATGATCTACGTTAAGAAGGTACGCCGCCAAGTCATTGTACTAAATGCCGGACCCTGGCATTGCCATTCAGACCTCTAACATGACACGCCGGTCCCTTGATACCTAATTTGGGGACCATTTTGCCCAGCAGGGTTTAATATTGTGTGATACATACCAGTCACGGTCCACGAGAGGAACACAATATAATTAAGGCAGGGCTCGACAAATACCGGGAGCCTACAAGTCTCTGAAAGAAGTGCACTGTCCCACTCCCACACTCTGCTGCTCGTTACCTACCTATCAGATAACAAGCAGAGTGTGGGAGGAGCAGAGCAGAGCGTGGGAGGAGCAGAGTGTGGGAGGAGCAGCACAGAGCAGAGTGTGGGAGGAGCAGAGTGTGGGAGGAGCAGCACAGAGCAGAGTGTGGGAGGAGCAGAGTGTGAGAGGAGCAGCACAGAGCAGAGTGTGGGAGGAGCAGCACAGAGCAGAGTGTGGGAGGAGCAGAGCAGAGTGTGGGAGGAGCAGCACAGAGCAGAGTGTGGGAGGAGCAGAGTGTGAGAGGAGCAGCACAGAGCAGAGTGTGGGAGGAGCAGCACAGAGCAGTGTGTGGGAGGAGCAGAGCAGAGTGTGGGAGGAGCAGCACAGAGCAGAGTGTGGGAGGAGCAGCACAGAGCAGAGTGTGGGAGGAGCAGCACAGAGCAGTGTGTGGGAGGAGCAGCACAGAGCAGTGTGTGGGAGGAGCAGAGTGTGAGAGGAGCAGCACAGAGCAGAGTGTGGGAGGAGCAGCACAGAGCAGAGTGTGGGAGGAGCAGCACAGAGCAGTGTGTGGGAGGAGCAGCACAGAGCAGTGTGTGGGAGGAGCAGCACAGAGCAGAGTGTGGGAGGAGCAGCACAGAGCAGAGTGTGGGAGGAGCAGAGCAGAGTGTGGGAGGAGCAGCACAGAGCAGTGTGTGGGAGGAGCAGCACAGAGCAGTGTGTGGGAGGAGCAGCACAGAGCAGAGTGTGGGAGGAGCAGCACAGAGCAGTGTGTGGGAGGAGCAGCACAGAGCAGTGTGTGGGAGGAGCAGCACAGAGCAGAGTGTGGGAGGAGCAGAGCAGAGTGTGGGAGGAGCAGCACAGAGCAGAGTGTGGGAGGAGCAGCACAGAGCAGAGTGTGGGAGGAGCAGCACAGAGCAGTGTGTGGGAGGAGCAGAGCAGAGTGTGGGAGGAGCAGAGTGTGGGAGGAGCAGCACAGAGCAGAGTGTGGGAGGAGCAGAGTGTGGGAGGAGCAGAGTGTGGGAGGAGCAGCACAGAGCAGAGTGTGGGAGGAGCAGAGCAGAGTGTGGGAGGAGCAGCACAGAGCAGAGTGTGGGAGGAGCAGCACAGAGCAGAGTGTGGGAGGAGCAGCACAGAGCAGAGTGTGGGAGGAGCAGCGCAGAGCAGAGTGTGGGAGGAGCAGTGTGTGGGAGGAGCAGCACAGAGCAGAGTGTGGGAGGAGCAGCACAGAGCAGAGTGTGGGAAGAGCAGCACAGAGCAGTGTGTGGGAGGAGCAGAGTGTGGGAGGAGCAGCACAGAGCAGAGTGTGGGAGGAGCAGAGTGTGGGAGGAGCAGCACAGAGTAGAGTGTGGAAGGAGCAGCACAGAGCAGAGTGTGGGAGGAGCAGAGTGTGGGAGGAGCAGCACAGAGCAGAGTGTGGGAGGAGCAGCACAGAGCAGAGTGTGGGAGGAGCAGCGCAGAGCAGAGTGTGGGAGGAGCAGCACAGAGCAGAGTGTGGGAGGAGCAGCACAGAGCAGAGTGTGGGAGGAGCAGAGTGTGAGAGGAGCAGCACAGAGCAGTGTGTGGGAGGAGCAGAGTGTGGGAGGAGCAGCACAGAGCAGAGTGTGGGAGGAGCAGCACAGAGCAAAGTGTGGGAGGAGCAGCACAGAGCAGAGTGTGGGAGGAGCAGAGCTGAGTGTGGGAGGAGCAGCACAGAGCAGAGTGTGGGAGGAGCAGCACAGAGCAGAGTGTGGGAGGAGCAGAGTGTGAGAGGAGCAGCACAGAGCAGAGTGTGGGAGGAGCAGCACAGAGCAGAGTGTGGGAGGAGCAGCACAGAGCAGAGTGTGGGAGGAGCAGAGTGTGAGAGGAGCAGCACAGAGCAGAGTGTGGGAGGAGCAGCACAGAGCAGAGTGTGGGAGGAGCAGAGCAGAGTGTGGGAGGAGCAGAGCACAGTGTGGGAGGAGCAGCACAGAGCAGTGTGTGGGAGGAGCAACACAGAGCAGAGTGTGGGAGGAGCAGCACAGAGCAGAGTGTGGGAGGAGCAGCACAGAGCAGAGTGTGGGAGGAGCAGAGTGTGGGAGGAGCAGCACAGAGCAGTGTGTGCGAGGAGCAGCACAGAGCAGAGTGTGGGAGGAGCAGAGCAGAGTGTGGGAGGAGCAGCACAGAGCAGAGTGTGGGAGGAGCAGCACAGAGCAGTGTGTGGGAGGAGCAGAGCAGAGTGTGGGAGGAGCAGAGTGTGGGAGGAGCAGCACAGAGCAGAGTGTGGGAGGAGCAGAGCAGAGTGTGGGAGGAGCAGCACAGAGCAGTGTGTGGGAGGAGCAGCACAGAGCAGTGTGTGGGAGGAGCAGCACAGAGCAGAGTGTGGGAGGAGCAGCGCAGAGCAGAGTGTGGGAGGAGCAGCGCAGAGCAGAGTGTGGGAGGAGCAGTGTGTGGGAGGAGCAGCACAGAGCAGAGTGTGGGAGGAGCAGCACAGAGCAGTGTGTGGGAGGAGCAGCACAGAGCAGAGTGTGGGAAGAGCAGCACAGAGCAGTGTGTGGGAGGAGCAGAGTGTGGGAGGAGCAGCACAGAGCAGTGTGTGGGAGGAGCAGTGTGTGGGAGGAGCAGAGTGTGGGAGGAGCAGCACAGAGCAGAGTGTGGGAGGAGCAGAGCAGAGTGTGGGAGGAGCAGCACAGAGCAGAGTGTGGGAGGAGCAGAGTGTGGGAGGAGCAGCATAGAGCAGAGTGTGGGAGGAGCAGAGTGTGGGAGAAGCAGCACAGAGCAGAGTGTGGGAGGAGCAGCACAGAGCAGAGTGTGGGAGGAGCAGCACAGAGCAGAGTGTGGGAGGAGCAGCACAGAGCAGAGTGTGGGAGGAGCAGCACAGAGCAGTGTGTGGGAGGAGCAGAGCAGAGTGTGGGAGGAGCAGAGTGTGGGAGGAGCAGCGCAGAGCAGAGTGTGGGAGGAGCAGCACAGAGCAGAGTGTGGGTCTCAGCATATTAGTGTGTGTGTGTGTCTCAGCATATTAGTGTGTGTGTGTGTCTCAGCATATTAGTGTGTGTGTGTGTCTCAGCATATTAGTGTGTGTGTGTGTCTCAGCATATTAGTGTGTGTGTGTGTCTCAGCATATTAGTGTGTGTGTGTGTCTCAGCATATTAGTGTGTGTGTGTCTCAGCATATTAGTGTGTGTGTGTCTCAGCATATTAGTGTGTGTGTGTGTCTCAGCATATTAGTGTGTGTGTGTCTCAGCATATTACTGTGTGTGTGTGTCTCAGCATATTAGTGTGTGTGTGTGTCTCAGCATATTAGTGTGTGTGTCTCAGCATATTAGTGTGTGTGTGTCTCAGCATATTAGTGTGTGTGTGTCTCAGCATATTAGTGTGTGTGTCTCAGCATATTAGTGTGTGTGTGTCAATGTAATATGTGTATATATATATATAATATCACAGTATAAATGTTATATGTATATATAGATATAATATCACAGTATAAATATAAAATGTATATATAGATGTACCGTATTTGCCCGATTATAAGACGAGGTTTTTTTCAGAAAAAAATTTCTGAAAAATATTCCTCGTCTTACATTCAAGGTCATCTTATAATCTGACCTCAAATTGAGGTCAGACTATAAGACATGGATCCAGGTCCCCGCAGAGCAGCAGGGGACCTGGATCCACGTTCGCCGGGACTTCTATGATGAAGCCGACACCGCAGTCTATTATGACGGACCAGCTGTAATAGATGGAGGTGTCGGGAAGCATGGAGGATGTCTGCACGTATCGTGCAGACATCCCCGGCTGCCCCCACTAGCCACCAGGGACCAAGAAACAGGGGAGGGGGGTGGAGGGAGGGAGGGGGGTGGGACCAGAGCAACAAGGGGAGGGAGGGGGGACAAAGAGACAGAGACAAGGGGAGGGAGGGGGGACAAAGAGACACAGACAAGGGGAGGGGGGGGGGGAGACAGACAAGGGAAGGGAGGGGGGACAAAGAGACACAGACAAGGGGAGGGGGGGGAAGAGACAGACAAGGGAAGGGAGGGGGGGGGAGACAGAGACAAGGGGAGGTAGGGGGAGCAGAGAGAAACAAGGGGGGGGAAGTGACAGAGACAAGGGGAGCGAGGGGGGAGGCAAAGGGAGGGGGAGAGAGAGACAACACTAAGGGGGGGGGAGAGAGAGAGAGACAGAGAGAAAGCTGGGGACAAGGGAAAGAGAGGCAGCATTGGCACATAAAAGGAAATAAAAACAAGAAATGCATTTTTTGATATCATAATTTTTTTATCAAAAAAGCAATTTACATGTGAATATATACAAGTTGAACTTTTTTCCTATAGGGTAGTCTTATATTCAGGCTTTTAGTTTTTTTCCTAAAGGAATATCCAAAGTTTGGGGGGTCGTCTTATAATCAGGGTCGTCTTATAATCGGGCAAATACGGTAATATCGCAGTATAAATGTAAATGTGTGTGTATAATTATATATATATAAAATATCACAGTATAAATGTAATATGTTTGTATAATATTGCAGAATACATTTTATATATATTTAATTGCAGTATAAATGTTTATATATATATATATATATATATATATATATAATATTGCAGTATAAGAGAGTGTGTGTGTGTGCACACACACACACTTATACTGCAATATTATATATATATATATATATATATATATATATATATATATATATATATATATATATATATATAATATATCGCAGTATAAATGTTATATATGTATATTATATCGCAGTATAAATGTTATATATGTATATTATATCCCAGTATAAATGTTATATATGTATATTATATCCCAGTATAAATGGAATATGTATATTATATCCCAGTATAAATGGAATATGTATATTATATCCCAGTATAAATGGAATATATATATATTATATCCCAGTATAAATGGAATATATATATATTATATCCCAGTATAAATGGAATATATATATATTATATCCCAGTATAAATGGAATATGTATATTATATCCCAGTATAAATGGAATATATATATATATATTATATCCCAGTATAAATGGAATATGTATATTATATCCCAGTATAAATTGAATATATATATTATATCCCAGTATAAATGGAATATGTATATTATATCCCAGTATAAATGGAATATATATATATATTATATCCCAGTATAAATGGAATATGTATATTATATCCCAGTATAAATGGAATATATATATATATTATATCCCAGTATAAATGGAATATGTATATTATATCCCAGTATAAATTGAATATATATATTATATCCCAGTATAAATGGAATATATATATATTATATCCCAGTATAAATGGAATATGCATATTATATCCCAGTATAAATGGAATATATATATATATTATATCCCAGTATAAATGGAATATGTATATTATATCCCAGTATAAATTGAATATATATATTATATCCCAGTATAAATGGAATATATATATATTATATCCCAGTATAAATGGAATATATAATATATATAATGGAATTGCTAAACAGCACTACTAAATGAGACAATTTAATTAGCAGAACCACTAGGGAGGCCCCCAACGACTGTAGCCTGCTAGACAGGAATACACCTAGGAATTTTCCGTATAGGTGACGATAGATTGGTAGAATGGAACTGTATTGTTTTATGTTTTATATTATGTGTGATAATTTTTCTTTTGTTGTATTATTTGTAAAGGTGTTCAGATTAAGGGATCTCAAAAGGGAGCTGAGGCAAGGATGGGTGGAGAGTTTTACCAGATCTCGGAACATATTATGTCCCTGAGGTTTATGTCAATTAACGCCCGGGGATTAAATACACCAATGAAAAGGGGTCTCTTATACAAAATGTTGTTGGGGGAGAAAATAGATATTTGTTATGTCCAAGAAACACACTGGAAAGGAAATGATAATAATTTATGGAGATTCTCTAAATTCCCCATGATCTCTGCTGCCAACCTATTGGATAAAAAAAAAAGAGGGGTTGCAATAATGATCTCCAATCGAATCAAATTTGACCTGATATTGGAAGAGATTGATAGTACGGGCAGATATTCTATAATCATTTGTAAACTAAACGATCAGCTCTATACCCTAGTAAATATTTATGCACCGAATATATTTGTACAAAGTTTCTATGAAAACCTCTTCGGAAGAGTTGAACAAATCAAAAAGGGCATATTAATTATGGGCGGGGACATGAACATTACAATTGACGAAAAAACAGACAGGACTATCATGAAAAATACTTAAACTTTAAATTACACTAAGTCTAAGGGGAAAATATTACGAGAAATCCTTATAAAATATGACTTATATGACATCTGGCGAGTAAACCATCCCAGAGATAAAAACTATACTTTCTATTCACGGGCACATGGAGTATACTCAAGAATCGATTTCTTCTTAACCAACTCATACAATTTAAAAAACATAATTAACACAGAAATTGGTCAGATAACTTGGTCTGACCACACGCCTATAAGTATCACAATTATAGACAACCCTAAATTTAATATAAAAACTCAATGGAAATTGAAAGAATCCCTCTTGTTAAAAGAAGACGACATTGCACATCTAAGAGCATTAATTATTGCATTTATTAAAAACAATGACAACGGTCAAGTGTCCGACCAAACGCTATGGGCTACCTTCAAATGTGTCTCTCGTGGTTATTTGATACAACTTGAGGCTAGAAAAAAGAAAGAAAAAGGGTCTCCTCTATCGGATCCATATATCGACCTGGCCAAATTAGAATATAGTAATAAACGCAATCCACTTTCTGGTACTAGGGAACAAATTAAATTAATACGTGAAGTAATTACAAAAAAATTAGAAGAACAAGTCAGTAACATGATAATGACCTCAAACCAGAGATGGTATAACAGTAACGATAAAATAGGAAAAATGCTCACCAGGAAAATTAAACAAGATCATGTAAACCAGAAAATAAAAAAAATTGTGGAGGCCGATAAAATCCATCTTTCCCCACAGGAAATAAGTGAATCCTTCGCTAAATATTATGAATCACTCTACAATCTTAAAGAAACTGGACCTATAAATAATAGCCTGAGCGTTTTCCTAAAAAAAATCAACTTACCACAGGTCTCTAAAGATAAAATAGACAATCTAAATAACCCGATTAATAGACAAGAAATACGAAGGGCCATTTTAAATCTCGAAAATGGCAAAGCCCCCGGTTATACAGCTCTATTCTACAAGACCTTTGAATCAGAAATATCACCTCTCCTATGCTCTTTATATAAAACAATTGGAAGTACAGGGGTAATCCCGTCGGAAATGTTGAGGGCTACGATTTCCCCGATACCGAAGCCAGACAAAGACCCAAACTTTGTGTCCAACTATCGCCCAATTTCACTAATAAATATTGACATTAAAATTCTTTCAAAAATCTTAGCTGATCGTTTGAAAATTGTTGCACCAGATGTGATCCATCCAGACCAATCAGGATTTCTATCTAACAGATCTGGGGGTGATAATGTCAGAGAAGTATTGAATTTGGCCACGATAGTAAATAACACCAATATACCATGCACTTTTGTCTCTGTTGCCGCTGAAAAAGCTTTCGACAGAGTCAACTGGGCCTATATGTCTGAAATCTTGTCCGCCTTCGGTATCGGGGGAACGTTCAAAACATTGATCATGTCCATGTATACAACCCCTACAGCACAAATCTTTGGCAATGGCCTAAACTCTAGATGGTTCAAAATCTGTAATGGCACTAGACAGGGATGCCCGCTGTCTCCCCTCCTTTACAATCTAGCTATGGAACCTCTAGCTATATACATCAGACAAACCCAATCAATTTCAGGGATAAAATTTGGAAAAATACAAAAAAAAATACTGCTTTATGCAGATGATGTCATTTTAACCCTCACAAACCCGGATCGTTCCATCCCAGAGGTGCTGCGATGTGTTGAAGAATTTAGCCAATTATCAAATTATAAAATTAATCTTGCTAAGACCCAAGTTATGTTTAAAAACTTAACTCAATCCCAGGTACTTTTCCTTAAACAAACCTACCACTTAAAATGGTTAAATGATAGAGTAAAATATTTAGGTATTGACATTGAGTTTGACATAGATAATATAGTCAAATCGAACTACTTGGGACTGTACAAAAAATTTGAAACCAAAGTGCAGTCCTGGAGGAAAATCACGACTTCCTGGATGGGGAGGATCAGCTTAGTTAAGGCCTATTTGTTACCCAAATTGGAATATTTGCTACGCACCATTCCATTAAGAGTCCCAAGGAGGATTTTGTCTATGTTCCATAACTTGTTTGTCTCATATGTTTGGGAGGGAAAGAAACCCAGAATTCAATTTAAAACTATGTCACAACCTCTGTCACACGGGGGACTATCATTCCCAGACGTGTACCATATTCATGATTCATTGATGTTCTCCCATTTCCTGATATGGGGTGACGGGGCATCGGAGAACAAAAATTGGTACCGATATGGAAGAGAGGTATATAGCATTAAAAATAACAAATCCAATTATAAATAATGTATTTATTTCCATTGGTTAAAATCAAATCCAAATTTTTCATGGATAATCAATTAATAACTAGAGTATCGATCAACCTATTAAAACTCTTTCTGAATGATCTGAATCTTGAACACTGGTATAAAGCCGGTATAGAGAAGATTGGTGACCTATTTGATGACACTACCATACTTTCATATAATGATCTCCAACAGAGGTATAATCTTCCGGCGAATGAAGTTTTCGCATACGCTCGAAATAAGTCTCTCCTTAAAAACTTCCATATTATACGCGACTCCCCTTTAGAAAAAATATTGTATGAAACTCATCATAAGATATCCTCCCAAATTCGGGCAGTATCACAACAACTAGAAGTTACACAAACAAAATATGACACGATTATTAAGTGGGAAATCGATCTGAAGAAAACTTATCCCGTACAAACCTGGTATAAAGCAGTGGATTTAATGAAAAAAACAATACATTGTATCACTCTTCAAGAACTTTATATGAAATTACTACATAGATGGTATTGGGTCCCATCCAAACTTGCGGAATTCCAACCAAATACTCCCCCATTGTGCTGGAGATGTCTTAAAGAAACTGGTAATATAAAACACATTTGGTGGGACTGCCAGAACTTAAATCCTGTCCGTTCGATTCTTAGCAAAATCTTCACAGAGTTACATATTCATTTGGAAAATTTAACCCCAGAAAACTTTCTATTCCATCTGGAACTGCCAGGTAAGGACATATATTCAAAAAAAACTAACACTACATGTTCTGGTGGCAACAAAGAGATGTATCTCTAGATATTGGAGGAAAAGGGATACACCTTCTGAGATTGAAATAAGAACTCAAATCCATTATCAATGTAATATGGAAAGACTCTTTTACATAGAAAATACAACTCTAAAGGACTATTATAAAATTTGGAACCCAGTTATATCACTGTCTGCAACCCCCCAAAATCCAAAACCAAATTTATTGCCGTAACCAGAAAATTGGCTTTTACTATCGGATCCCCCTTTTCGCCATTTACTGCCCCATCAGTTCATCTAGTATACCTAAATTAGGTTTTACATTGTCTGAATGCCTTCCCCGGGAACCCAATCCAACCTATCTCCACCCATCCTCATAAGTCCTCGATCCCACACTATTAAAGAGCTAGTTAAAGCTCCCGATCTCTGTACACCTAAGTCATTTGTTTGTAAATTGTGTTACTGTTATTGAATTTGCTCAGATCACAGATTAAGGCATTTTATGACGTTTGTTTTTGTAAAACTAAGTTACGATCCCGGGGTTCTTTCCAGGATGAATAATTAAGAAAGAATATTTATAATACTTATAACACAAGGAATGAAACCCCCAACTTAGGCTACTCTCTAACAAGCATTTACTCACTATGAATATGTGCCTATCGTCAAGCTCTCGTTTTTTTTGTTTTTTTACAGGATGTTATTTCTGTGATATTCCTGTTTGTGAATCTGATCATTTGTCTTTGTTTTTTTGTATTGTTTATTTTTTGCTCTTCATTTCCTTTGTATAGTTTCTTTATATATTTATATATTGAGAAAATAAAATAAAAATAACAATTAAAAAAAAAAAAAAAAAATGGAATATATATATTATATCCCAGTATAAATGGAATATATATATTATATCCCAGTATAAAAGGAATATGTATATTATATCCCAGTATAAATGGAATATGTATATTATATCCCAGTATAAATGGAATATGTATATTATATCCCAGTATAAATGGAATATGTATATTATATCCCAGTATAAATGGAATATGTATATTATATCCCAGTATAAATGGAATATGTATATTATATCCCAGTATAAATGGAATATGTATATTATATCCCAGTATAAATGGAATATGTATATTATATCCCAGTATAAATGGAATATGTATATTATATCCCAGTATAAATGGAATATGTATATTATATCCCAGTATAAATGGAATATGTATATTATATCCCAGTATAAATGGAATATGTATATTATATCCCAGTATAAATGGAATATGTATATTATATCCCAGTATAAATGGAATATGTATATTATATCCCAGTATAAATGGAATATGTATATTATATCCCAGTATAAATGGAATATGTATATTATATCCCAGTATAAATGGAATATGTATATTATATCCCAGTATAAATGGAATATGTATAGTATATCCCAGTATAAATGGAATATGTATATTATATCCCAGTATAAATGGAATATGTATATTATATCCCAGTATAAATGGAATATGTATATTATATCCCAGTATAAATGGAATATGTATATTATATCCCAGTATAAATGGAATATGTATATTATATCCCAGTATAAATGGAATATGTATATTATATCCCAGTATAAATGGAATATGTATATTATATCCCAGTATAAATGGAATATGTATATTATATCCCAGTATAAATGGAATATGTATATTATATCCCAGTATAAATGGAATATGTATATTATATCCCAGTATAAATGGAATATGTATAATATATCCCAGTATAAATGGAATATGTATATTATATCCCAGTATAAATGGAATATATATATTATATCCCAGTATAAATGGAATATGTATATTATATCCCAGTATAAATGGAATATGTATATTATATCCCAGTATAAATGGAATATGTATATTATATCCCAGTATAAATGGAATATGTATATATATTGTGGCAGGATGGCCAGGCTGTTTACCATAAACAGTCGGGATAAAATATTACTGCAGTTTATTGTCAGTTTTGCACAGGCTATACAACGTTGTGCTCTCCCACAAAATGAAACAAAAAGAAAATAAATCCTACTCCACCTTGGAGACTTACTAAACAACAGGATTTCTAACTATCCAACTGGCCAGCTAATCCGGTTCCCAGTTTTAAACAAAAGTAAACACAGTACTTTAAACGGGTTTTACACAATACCTCTTTCCTCAGAGTCTCAGGCTTAACTGCCTTCTCTCTCCCAGCTGCTGGACTCTGGGCTCAGAGGCTAACCTTCTAATACCCCAGTTACATTACATTCACCTGGGTGATAATAGTCATGGAGGGACTCCCACCAATTAATAGAGAGCGCTCCAATCTATTACTAACATAGAAAGCCTCTCTGACCTTGCCACAATATATATAATATCCCAGTATATATGGAATATGTAGATGTGTGTGTGTGTGTGTGTGTGTGTATATATATATATATAATATCCCAGTATATTTGGAATATGTAGATGTGTGTGTGTGTATGTATATATATAATATCCCAGTATATATGGAATATGTAGATGTGTGTGTGTGTGTGTGTGTGTGTGTGTGTATGTATATATATAATATCACAGTATATATGGAATATGTAGATGTGTGTGTGTGTGTGTGTGTATATATATATATAATATCCCAGTATATTTGGAATATGTAGATGTGTGTGTGTGTATGTATATATATAATATCCCAGTATATATGGAATATGTAGATGTGTGTGTGTGTGTGTGTGTGTGTGTGTGTATGTATATATATAATATCCCAGTATAAATGGAATATGTATATTATATCCCAGTATAAATGGAATATATATATTATATCCCAGTATAAGTGGAATATGTATATTATATCCCAGTATAAATGGAATATGTATATTATATCACAGTATAAGTGGAATTGATATATTATATCCCAGTATTAATGGAATATGTATATTATATCCCAGTATAAATGGAATATGTATATTATATCCCAGTATAAATGGAATATGTATATTATATCCCAGTATAAA